>JAIXHY010000048.1:37204-282071 GCA_020449905.1 Globodera pallida
TGTTTTCGGAAAAACGTCCTCGTCTAGCAAGAAGGCGCGTTCCTCATTACCGGCAAAGGTTATTTTGTACCAGTGCCTGCGTAAGCCGCACGTTTCGCAGCAATGGTAGTCGAACATGCGCGCTGTGCTAATTTCGAACTTCTTTTTTCCCGGGTCTGCACGGTCGCGGGCGGTTTGGAGGGGGTGTTTGTGGCAGCACTAAAAGAACCAAAAACCATAAAAAATTTTACGCTATAGTAATGAGGCGCCGCCGTAAAGGCGGAATAAGCGCCGCCGTAAAGGCGGAATAAGCGCCGCCGTAAAGGCGGATTAAGCGCCGCCGTAAAGGCGGAATAAGCGCCGCCGTAAAGGCGGAATAAGCGCCGCCGTAAAGGCGGAATAAGCGCCGCCGTAAAGGCGGATTAAGCGCCGCCGTAAAGGCGGAATAAGCGCCGCCGTAAAGGCGGAATAAGCGCCGCCGTAAAGGCGGATTAAGCGCCGCCGTAAAGGCGGAATAAGCGCCGCCGTAAAGGCGGAATAAGCGCCGCCGTAAAGGCGGATTAAGCGCCGCCGTAAAGGCGGAATAAGCGCCGCCGTAAAGGCGGAATAAGCGCCGCCGTAAAGGCGGAATAAGCGCCGCCGTAAAGGCGGAATAAGCGCCGCCGTAAAGGCGGAATAAGCGCCGCCGTAAAGGCGGAATAAGCGCCGCCGTAAAGGCGGAATAAGCGCCGCCGTAAAGGCGGAATAAGCGCCGCCGTAAAGGCGGATTAAGCGCCGCCGTAAAGGCGGATTAAGCGCCGCCGTAAAGGCGGAAAATTAAAAAAGGGTAAAATCGACCAATACCTCTCGAGGATCAACGGGTTTCCTCTTTGGGCCGCCCCCGCACAACCGTAATGTTAGATGTATGTTGGACTCCTTTTGAATGTTGTAGTCCACCGTGTTCCGCGCGTCCTCAAGTTGTTTCCCCGCAAAAATCAGCCGTTGTTGTTCTGGCCGAATCCCCACTTTGTCGTGGATTTTAGCCTTCACCATCTCGATAGTGTCGCTGGCCTCAACCTCCAGAGTGATGGTCTTGCCAGTAAGCGTTTTGACGAAAATCTGGGCCTTTCTTGCCACTTTTTTGAGAAATCGTTGAGCGCGGAAGCCAAGTAAAATAATGAAAAAAATTGCAGCCAGTTCAAACATTATTGATGCTCAAATTTTTAAAATCGTTATTTCATTCCTAATATAGTAAACAAAATTTTAATAAACGGGCAGAGAGAGAAGGACTTAAGGTCTTATTTTGAAATGCAAAATTTAAGAATGAATAATATATAAAAAAAATTAAAAATGTAAAAACGACGAAAAAAGGGAGAAGAAAAACGGCGTCGTTTGCCCGTCCTTGTCGACAATTCCATTTCATTGCGCGGCTGGTGGGAAGGGATCCGATCGATGTGTTGATACGGGGGGGGGGGGAGAACATTTTAGTTAATGTTTAGTTTTTGGAGGGTTCTTTGGATGCTTAGCAGGGAAACACGTTTAATCGTACTTTTGCACTTTTTATTTGTTTTAAAAATGTCTCTTTTTCTCTGCACTCTCTCCCTTTTCCCTTATCTCTAGTCGTTTTTCGGGGAGGGTACCCGCGCGGATTTTTATCCCTATGCTACTTCAATACCAAAAAAGTAACAATAGTTTGTATTACAAATTAAAGTCTATTGTACCAAAATAATCTATGGATTTGACAAAAAACTAATTGTATAAATTTGTAATGAGCTCTACACAGCTAAAATGTAATGAAAATAAACAAAGTTTTTTGTGTGTTCTTCAAATTTCTCATTTGAAAATGCTTAATGCAAAATAAATTTAACGCTAGCAAAAGAAATAAAGCAGAGCAAAAATAATAAATATTTATTATTCATAATTTTATTTTAAATAATATTACTTTGAACTCATTCTATGCAGTATTTAAAGGCCCAGCAACACGATGATGCTAAATATTATTTCAAGTTTAGAAACAATAATTTATTATTATAATTCACGCAATACATTAGAACAAAACATATTTTTATTACTGGCAGTTTCATTTTTGGTAGAGTTATAATTATTTATACTGATATTAATTAAACTTAAATTTTTCCATTTTTATCAGATTGCGTAATTTGAACATTTGTTCTTTATTAGTAGTATTTTAAATACGTGTTTTATTACATTTGTTTCCATTTTAATACATCAAATATTTTACCATTGGTCTTTTTATTTAGTAAAAAATTATATTTAGCACAAAACGGCTTTCCGACTTGGTTGTAAATTTCGCCGCCGAGCTTTTCTAAAAATCCTGATCCGGGATTTTGTACATGGAAAACATTAATTTAAATATTATACAAAAGTTTCGTAAATTTCAAAATATCTGTTTTATTAGTTTTAACGAAAATGTCTGCATCGCGTATGCCCTCTTTGGCAAACGGAATATTTAGCTTTTAGCAATTTTATTGCATTGTTTTTTAAGGGGGTTTTCTTTTTATAGGGGTTTTAAATTTTGTTACAATATTAATTGTTTAAATAAGTTATGATCAGATAAAATTGAATTATTATATATTATATAAATTTTCTTGTGCCTTAATTGGTTATATAGTTCTTCAAAATTTCGCTAAATTGTTAAAAATATTAAACATTTAATAAACATTATTATTGCATTTCCTTATAATAAATATTTTATTACTATAGTTACCAACAATATTAATCAGAAAATTATTGATCTTCTGCTGCTCAGCAGCACGCGTTTTCGTATTTTCTTTTATCCTTTTCGTTGTATTTTTAATTATAATTATTATTTTCTGTTTGTCTATTAAACACAATAGAATTAATTTGACTTGAAATGATATTGTTGTAATTAATGAATTATTGTACAGTTATAACGCTAAATTGAAATCAAAGTAAATTCTGCTTGATATAAAATTCAAGAAAATTCAAACTTTATATTTAAAATATGTTGAAATACTCCAAAAAAAAGTTTTTTTAAACATTAAATGTAAACAAAATATCTTCATACAATGTAAAAGTGAACTAAACTTCGTACGAATTAAAAGAATTCAAAAAATAAATTGTAAAAAATAAGTTCTAAAGCAATTTAAGTGGTTAACACACAATATAAAGGCGTAGATAGAAAAACTTATTTATATGAAAAGATTTTGATATTAATCAGTAGGGCTACTAAATTTTTTTTGCTTTTTAGATTTTTATCAAAAATTATCTTTATACATATTGATGGGAGTAATTTCAAAAATAATTTACAAAAAGAGTAGTGAAAAATCAAATTGATTTTGTTGTTGGAGGCAATGAGCATCGACTAAAGAATGAAGTCTGTGCACTCCCCCTAAATATGATTAAGGTGCCAGAAGATTAATTAATAATTTATTATAAAAACAGTATCAATGTTTAAATAACGGGTTAATAAAACAAATGGTAAATACAAAAAATATAATGATATTTATTTGACTTATAATTCTTTTATATATGTTACGAATTTTGGAAATCGGTTAATTCTGGAATTAACAGGTAGACTGAATTTTGACGTATTATTTTTTTATATGTTTTGGGCTATTACTTTTTATCAAAGGAACACACTTTTTATTCTTTGATTGTATTGCACAAAAAACAAAGTCAAAAAAGAATCTTTATTTATTTTATTATTTCATAAAGTGTTTATGCCGATGATTCTGTTTTGAAATAGAATTTACCACTTGAGATTTTTATTTTTTTAATCTTTATTCGTCTCTTTTAATTTGGGGATTAGTAATTGCTTATGGTATATATTTAAATAAAATTTAATATTTAATTTTATTAATTTTTCTTTTTCTTCTTCTTTTTATGTTTATTGGCGACTATTAATTTTAGTTAAAACAAATACTAGTTAAAATAAGTTAATTCAACTTATTTTGCGTAGCGGCACGCAGCAGCTTGCAAAAATAGTTATAATATTTATATTTATTTATTTCAGTTATATTCAAATTAACAAATCTATATTAATAAAGAATTAAAATATTTTTTTAATTCCGTAGCCAACTATTTTAAAAATTATTTGAACCACTTTTTTCTTATTTGATTTTTTAAATTTAATCTGCTCAACATTTGTTATTTGAACGATGCTTTTAAAAAAAATCTTTAGACAGATACTCTGCTATATTAAAATATTAGTTTACCATTGATTTAGGATAAAAAAGAGCGAAGGTGGAAATGATCCTGCAATATTTGCGCCACATATTCGGCAAGACTTAAATCTCCACGAACACAAATAGTTATGATAGTTTTACAGATTTTTGTTGTTAATAATTAACTAGAATTAGTTAAAAAGATTTATTTAAAAATTTCCCCAAAACTATAAATAGTAATCACTCTAAAAAATAAAGTTATAAATTTTAGCCTTATGTAAAACAATACCCAATTGAAATTGAAATTTAAATTTAACTTTATCTTTTACTCATGTGCAGACACCCTCTCAAACTACAAAAAAGTGACACACTTTTAAAATTTGTGTGATATCAATAATTCTGACTATTATTAAAAATTAATGTGTTTTTTATGATTGACAAATTACCAAACTCTGTAAACTATTAATTATCAAAATAACTAACAAGTTAACAGCAAAAAAATCACAGTAGTTTTTAATGAGAACAATTAAACTACTATTAATTTGTAAAAATCAAAACTTTTGAAAGCCAGAGTGCGCCGTCGGCCGGACTCTTCCAAATGGTATAAAACACTCTAAAATTTTAACTCTTTTTAGGTTTTGATCAAAATGGACATAATATAAGCTTTACCATAGCATGACCATTGAATATTAAAAGTAAAAAATTCTATATAGCAGTCTGTCTTATTTATTTATGAATTATTTCTTGCACTTCAAACTCTAGTTTTTAATTTGTAAATTTTTTTATTTATTTCTCAAATCCACATTAATATTAAAACGACTATTTATTTATTTTTTACATGGCTTATTTTAAAATAAAATTAAATATTTTGCATATATTTAAATTAACATGTTACGGTTTTATGTAAGGTTAGATATATCTTTTAAGAGATTGTTTGTTTTGGCATCCCTGCCATTATCGCCTCTGTTTGTGGTCTGCCTTTTTAAATTTTAATATATAAATAAATAGGAACTTTAAATCTGAATATTTTTAATTTTTTTGTTAATTTAAATTAATCCTTTAATTAAGATTATGTTGAATGCATCCAAATACATTTATTTATTTTAAAATTTTATAACTATGATGCTTCACAGCAAATGAGCCAAATAATACACGACTAAAAACGTAAAAAATTCAATGTTTGACATTTTTGCTTCTCTGTGAACAAAAAATTCATTTCTCGCAGCAAAACACTTCTCTAAAATTCCTTTTACACTTTTGTCTTAATAATAATAACTTTATTTCTCGATTTGCAAAGTTACATCATGAAGATTTGATTTGCTTTTTATATATTTTTCAATTTTGGTTCATTGTTGATATGAATTGTCGATATTCTTATAATATTAATATATCTTTCCTAAGAAATTGCTTTAGTGTGCTAAATACAGAATATTTATTTTTCTCTGTAGTATAACTTTTACATCACTTGATGATTGGCGATGATTGGCCAAGATTTCTGTAGTAATTAGCCGACGAGCTGGACCAAGCAACAATGGCGCACGACTGCCAACGTCGTCCGGAACGGACAGCACCAATTTTTAAAATGTTCTTACAAGAAAGGCAAAACTAAATCAATTGCAAAAAAAGAAAAATAATAATATATTACAGATGAAGATAATATTAATAAACAAGTTATTAAGTTGGTAATGAATTACCACCATATCTGTTGCTAAATAAAATCCAATCATTGTTTCACAAAATATTAAATAAGCAAAATAATAGAAAAACAAACCTAGTTTGATGGAATTCATTAATCAATAATACATTTAACATTAGAATTTTGCTCAAAGATTATATATTTTTTAAATTATCTTTCTTTTTTTTTTTAATTAAAAGTTAAAGTAGTCTTTAAATATAAATACATCACAAACAAAGATTAAAGCCCAAATATAATACCAATTACATAAATTTAATATACATATAAAGAATAAATACCAAAACTCCAAACATTCAAAAAACAGACATACAAAATTTAATACAAATAAATTTACAATGGCTAATAAAATAGCTGTTAGGTTTAATCTGCTGAAAAAGAAAAAATATTGAACATTTTATTTATAAACAAACTATAATTTTATTAAATTTTAATTATAAAAAACAAAATGAAATAAATGATCAAATACTATTTCCATGTCAAGGATTTATCATAAAGTAAAAAATGCAAAGTTGAAAAATTAAAAATGAAATTGATGTTTTATTGAGTTTTTGAAATTTTCTCATTTCTATATCAGCAAAACATAAATAAAAAATGTTGTATAAGATTATTGAAGTCATTTGGCGTAAACCTTAACCAAATTTTTGAAGTATGAATGTAAAACTACAAAATAGTTATACTGAAGGCAAAACCGTTTTTCCCACGTTGTCAACGCGCCGACATGCACTTCGTGATGAGCCCTCGCTTTTAAAATGTCCAATAATTGTATCATGTGTTAATAATTATTTTATCTTTAACTTTTAAAAATAAACTTTTCTTGGAAATATCACCTGACTTGATAAAACGATAAGGTTTTGTATTATCCCTATATTGAGCAAAAAGATAAAAGAATTTTGTTTTAAAAAATCAAATGTTTTCAAAGCTCGCGGCCTCACCGCTACTTCACCATACCATAAGTTGGTTCGGCAATAGGACCAATGATGGAAAAAGGCATACAGTCTAATGCAATTTGCCTTTTTTTTATTATAGGAAATAATGCTTATAATAAAGGCTTTTAAAATTACAATCAAATATTATAATTAATTTTTATTGTATAAACCATAAAACATTAAATAATTAAAAACTTAAAATTCATATTAAAATATCATTAAAACTTTTACATTTTTTAGAATTATCTTAATTTAAGAACGCGCAAAAAAATGCTGCGAAATCGCCTTCAGATGTACTTAATACTAAAATAGCAAACCGTATAAAATGTAATTATATTTGAACTTTTACTTACTATATAAATGGTGTGAAATTTCCCGTATGTGAAATTAACGATCAATAGTAATATTAATAAAAATCATTAAAATAGTTAAAATGCCCCCAAAATATGCGATTTTAGAATTATATTTGGGGTAAAATTTTTAAATACCTAAATTTTCAAATTTTGGTGCTTTAAGTTTCATAAAAATTAATGTATCTTTAAATTTTTTAGATTTGTGAACAAATTTATAATAATTATTAATATGTTAATTCTGCTAAAAGTATAATTAGCATAATTCATCACTATTTTTATAATACTATAATATAAATTTTGTCAAGTCAAACTACGCGAGGAATTGATTTTAAATTAAAATTTAATTTGTGTATTTTTAAAAATATTAATGAAAAATTATTAAATATTTTTCAACGTGTATACCCCGATTCAGTAAAAGTTCATTAGCAAAAATGTAAATGTATGACAATTATTTTATAATTTAACTATTTATGCAGCATTTCGGTAACACAGTTCAGAATAAATATTAAATGGGCTTAGGCTAAAAGTTTGGTTATATCCTGTTCTCACAATCTGCTTTGTATTTCCATGTTTTGAAATTTTATATTATGTTTTTATTTTAAATTGATTGCCAGCTGCGGCCGTAAATTATCGTTTTTTTTATAAATGGATGAAATTATTTTTTTATTAGTTTATTCATTAACTGAATCAGATTTAATTATCCTTTTGTTATTGAATTCTTAATTATTTAATTAAACCACATATTTTGAATAGAATATTTTGAACAAATATTTATTAATTATTAAAATTCATTAGTCAATAAATAACGATTAACTTTGGATTTAATGAATTTAATAAAGTCTTTGTTTTAATTATATTTTACTTATTTCAATTAATCAACATAATATCTTTTAGGTTGACCATATTTATTGTATTTGGCCAATCACTATGATTATTGAAGTTAATACTGACATGTTATTGTCAATCCAGAATTACGAATTATTGGCTTCCAGAAGCCATTTGAATTCCTATTCCGTAATAAATAGAATTTTTATGATCAGGAAAATTTCCTTTTTTCGTTATTTTTTTATTTGACACTTGTTATATTAAGTATAATCATAGGCAGCTAGAAAACTCCAGTTTTATAGAGGAAATTTACATTTTAATTTTTTTTTAGCATATCATTCCTTCGTTATAGAGCTATGAGGCCCTCTTAAAATTGAAATGAAACTTTTTATGGCTCAGTTCTTATTTTCTCATTCAAAATGTTTTTTTTAATTGATTTTCTACTAGAACAATAAAACAATTTAAAAAATAAAGCAAAAATTGAACTCCTAAATCAACATCCAGAAAGTGTGTGTTAAATTGTTTACCTAATGTACCAGAGATGCCGTCCGTGTCAAAAAAACGGAACCGGAATACGGGACGGCCAAAAATCCGTAATCTTACGGAATACTGTACCGAAAGGAACGCGGTCAAAATTTTGTGTTAGATTTTTTAATATTTTTTTACGAGCGTGCATAGTGCGAAAAACATTCGAATAGTGTTTCCCGTCAATTTTTCCGTTTTATTCCTTTTTTGTTAAGTTTTTTTATTACGAATTGTGTTTCACTTTTGGAGGCGGGAGGGGGGGGGGGGGGGATCGGCGCCGATTGATTTGAGTGTTATCACCTAACATATACAAACCAATTCATCGATTATTTCGGGGGGAAAAAATTCAAAACGGCGAATTATGCGCATTAAATACCACCAATTTAAGATACTTAAAAATATCTAACGCATTAAGAGTATCGGAAAATTTTTTGTTTTTTTTTGCTCTTTTATTTTATTTTAGAATTTTTAATTTGTAAAACTTCTTAAAACAAGGGATGAAAAAGGGCGTACTCAAATAAAAAAATATCAAAATTAAGCATGGTGGATGTTTTGTGCAGAGATTCTAACTCAAATTTTTTTTGATATTTATAAAAATTGATAACTCGATTGTTTTACGACGGGTTACTTTGCTCTCTTTTTTATATGTTTGATGGACATATTTTCTTTGTTTCTTCCCAACTGGAGTTTAAATTATCGCTATTTATTAATTTGATTAAAAGCTATTTATCATATATTCTTTAGCTCCGATTAGATCATTTTGATATTTTGTTAGTTCTAAGTCGGTTCATAAAAAAAGGTGCTTTTTTGGTTACATTTTTTTTATTAGATGATTATGGCACATAAATGCTTAATTACAGCCCAATGTTTATTTGGTTGACATTTGGCCACATTGGCCCATCGTTTCGACCCTTTTCTATTATTTACAAATATATAATTTAGATGTTAAAAGTGCTTTAATATTTAAATTAAACTAGCAACCTTTGATTAGTTTTTAAATTCAATAACCTCTGTCTGAACTTGCAATTCAATGTACGACAATTATTCTTTAACATTGCCGTTTATATGCATTAATATTTTCCAATTTAAGCTTTGTTTTGTTTCATTTATGAAGAATTTAATACTTTCATATTTGTTGTTTGCTCTTTGGCATAGCACATAATTTTGTTGCACATGCCTTATAACTTTTCTTAAAATTCCATTCTTTTTTTTAATTTCAAATATATACGAGCATTTTAAGCATAAAGTTTGTAAAACATCTAATTTTAAATAGGGGATAATAATGGTCTAACATAATTCAGACCTTAATAATCATAAATAAATTTTTTATATTATGTTTTTAATTGTTTAAAGTTTTTAAATATAAACTTAAATTTATTTATTTTGAATAATAAATTCTTTGATATTTAAAGTCTCAATATTAAATATCATTTTTAACATTTGATTACAAAATCCACTAAAACAAATTAAATAATAAATTTTGCATAAAAGAGATGTTCGAAGTATGTGATTGGCTCGCATTTTGTTTTGTTGTTTAATTCTAAATAAAATTCAATATAAAGTAAAAAAAGACAAATCATTATTTAATTAAAATCATTCCCATTGAACATATTAACAATTATTGCTATGATTAAATACAATTGTAAAAACGATAATAAAATTTAAATAAAAAATGTAATACTCAGGAAATTAATGCCTCAACATTCCGTTAGAAATCATTGACGTAGGTTTAAATGTTTTTCATAATAATAAGAATAATAAACGCAACTATTTCAATTCAATAACACCAAAAAAACTTTCACCAAAGAGTCTTAGAACCTCCCTAAAAATTATCGATAAAAAATAAACAAAACGCTTTTGTTATTCTTGTTTGTTGAAAAATTCTAAAACAATATTAAATCTGCTTGTGAAATTTTATTATGCAATTAATTAAACTTTTCATTTAGCAATGGAAAAAATTATAATAAATAAAACGTTTTATTTATAGTTGTTCTTTAATGTTTTGTATTTATTTAGATGAAATTTTTAACTAAATACATGATGCGGCGGCCTTCGACCAATACTTTGATTTTTTTAATGAGGCATTAATAATACCACGTCTTAATAATTGTATATTATGCTTAGTGTCTTTAACGTTTTCATTTTTTTATTTCGACTAACTATAACTGTACCCATGCGTTACCGCCTTAACATGAAAAGGACAGATTATTAATGTTTTTATTCTTTGTTTATTTTTAAAGGTGCTTGCATTATTCATTACTTTAAATTATGCCGATATTTGTCTATACCGTTTTTAGGTCTCTTACTAAAATAAACAATTCAATTTATTTCAATATTCAACATTATCATGCTTTGTTTGTTTTTAGATATCTTTAATTGTTTTGTTTTTGTATGTTGTTAAATAAATCTACACTATAATACAGTTAACTCATTTGAAACATTCTAATTTTCAACCTTTTTGTAATTGCTTGTTATAATATTTAATTTTATCAATCTTGGATTTTGTACACATATACTGTAGTTGTGATTGGAGGCACGCACCAAAAATTAATCTATTGAAGTCATTCGACTTCGGACTTTATTTTTTTTGTATATTTTCATTTTGTATTTTTTAATTTTTTTACTGTTCGGCATCTTAATTAAGCCGACCCGATTGCGGAAGTGCTGCGGTCTAAAAAAATTTGGGCAACGACAGAGAATTCGAATCTTGCTTGAGCAATTTGATTAGCTAAATCCCGACGCTCAGGAAGATGATGATTGGATCAGACATCTGCATGCTTTGTCATTCAGACTAATTACTAAAGGAATTGATCACTGGGTGCTTAAATAAATTTTATGAAGTGATTTTAGACATCATAACTTTATACACACCGCACTAAATCAGTTAAATTTTTGGCAATTTTACATTATAACTTTTTTAATACTTATCAAACCGCTTCAACTTTGCTGTATTGCGTTGTTTTCTCATTTAGAGCTTTCCATTGGATAAAGTTTAACTGATTAGTGCGGTGTGTATAAAGTTATAATGTCTAAAATTAAAATACATGTGGCGAATATACGAAACGCCCATGGTGGCAGTTTTTACGAATTGCCAACCTTGCGAATTTATTATTTAATTTATGCGGGTTTTTTGATTTTATGCTGTAAATTTTTGCTAGAGACTTCGTCAACTCAAATATAGTAACGTTTGTCTTGCTGTACAATTAAAAAATTTTTTGTTTAAGTAATTTATTTTTAATTGTGTATAAATTTTTTTAACTTATTATATTAGGACAAAACATTAAACTATGCTAATTTATATTTTCTGGTCAAACAAACGAATTACACAACTATCAATTTATGATTTATCTAATAATTTAATTTAACAGGCAAATGAAAATTTGAACAAATTTAGTCCTAAATTATAAAAAAATTAATTTATTTATTCAAATTGTCGTAAGGTTTATATTGTGGACGATTTCGTCTAATGGAGAAACATTGAAAACGCGGAGGCAGCTTCGTCTTCCGCTAATTCTTTGAGGAAACGGGTATGTGTTTTAAATCAATTTGCATAAAGCATAGGATTAATATGGATAGCTAGCTTTACCATAAGAAATTAATATGCGTAATAAAACTCCAAGTTAAGGTGAGTTTTTGAAATTTAATTAAATGATCTTTTTTATAATCTAGTTTATAATTTATAACACATCCATTTATTTTTTTTATTAAGGTGAGTTTTTGAAATTTAATTTAATGATCTTTTTTATAATCTAGTTTATAATAATTCTGCGTTTTATTTGTTTCACTATTTTTAGTACGTTTTATTCTTGTATAGGTTCAAGACGTAAAGTTAAAGAAAGTCGCATAATTTATTTAATATATGTTAATTTGAGTGTTGGTTTCAAGAATAATATTTCTAATACAATTTAACTTAAAACTTGTATGCTAAATCATGTTTTCCATTTACTTTTAAATCTATTCCCTTTATCTTTAAAAAGTTTAAAAAGGTATATAATTAATTAAATGCATGATAAAATATGAATTAGTTTTTCAAATGTATAAAAATTTTATTAATAATTATTTTGTTGGAAAAAATTTGTTTTTGTATAAAAAATATTTAATTTCTAAGCAGCAGCTAAACTAAACCTCGAACACTTTGTTTCCCAGTTTAAAAATGGAATGTCTGCGATGTCAAAGCAGTGCACAAATCCTCTGTAAATTGGTCCGGAGTATTAATTAATACGAATTATTGCGTTGATGTGATTTTTTTGGTTGCATAATGCAATTACCGTTTGCTTTGTCTTTTTACCCTAGGTGCTGAAAATCAAGTAACTGCGTTTTTCATGCTTACATCGAGCCTCAAAAGGCATTTGGTTAATTTAATTTAGCATTTTCAAACCAAATTATAATATTAAATTTCGTTACTATTTTTGTTCAAAACAAAATAATAGATCAAAAAATGTGCTTTATTCATTGATATTTTAAAAAGTGTACCATTTAAAGATAAAGGGTAATTAAATTTTTTTAAGCTTTCGAAATATTTTTATATAATTTTTTTTAATTGACATATGTGTGGGTTGTTTATTACACTTTTTAGGTTTTATTAATTTTGTTTAGCGTTACGATTTAGGTATTTATATTTAACTTGTTTATATTAATTCAGCATTTTAAAGAAAAAAATTTACGGTCAAATATCGGCTATTGGAACAGACATTTAATAACTTTTATTTGTTAAATGAATTGTTCCACAAACTTCTGTTATTTTTAGCATAATGGCATACATCTATGTTTGAATGCAAAAATACACAATTAAAAGATTTTAAACCATGATAAATTTTTAATTTTGCAATCAATTTGTTAACCATATTTTTTTGCGGCTACTTATTATTGATGAAAATAAATGTATCGATATGATAAAAAAATTATTGAAAGAAAATAAAAATTTAAACACTAAAGATATTGCAAACAATAATTTGATCAACAAACAACTATATTGAACTAAATATTTCATTGGTTGGCACTTTTATTACAACTCTGAATATTTATTTTTGTTTGCTTTATTCTGAAATTTTTATAATTAGTTATAACATTGTGTGTGCTCTTATAAAAGTTACACATAAGATACTTTAATTTCCAATCTTTATATTTGATGTTATAATATTATTTATTTCCATAAAATAAACTAGTTAAATTAACACTAAATTTCATGTCAAAACATTAAATTTGCTGCGAAAAAGGAAAATATACCAATCAAATATAACTCATAATATTGTCTTCAAATAAAAATATTTAAAGTGTAAATTTATTGAAAAATTAAATAAATGGATCTTGCTAAAAATTATTGAAGACAAAAAACAATTCTTAACAAATTATACATAAAATAATGCAAAACCCCGTCTAGCAAAATATAAACAATATAAAGACAAAAAGTTTTATTCTTTCCGGTTTATAAATTCGGTTTGTCACAACAGTACTTTACATCATGCAACAACTTTAATTATATTTATAAGTTTTAAATTTAAAAAAAAAGCTTTTTCCTTATAATCTGAAACGCCAAGGCTTTGTCGCATTTTCTGGGGCGCGCGCTCGCGACCGCTTTAGCCGCAAAAAACCGGAGGCATGCAAAGAATGAAATAAAGAAATTCATACAAGAATTGCAAAAATAAACTAAAAAAGGTGTCCACCAAAAACTAATAAAATTTGCCACCTTGGCTAACATAAAATGTGCGAAAATTATATTATTTTATGCTAGAATTGATTATATAAATGTGGTAAAAATGGCAAAAATAAATTTACATAATATTTTATCAAATCTAATTCGCTTACTCGATTAATCGATTTAATGATAATAACAATCCGAAATGAGCATACAATTTACTAATGAAATTTGAAACATTATTCAGGGCCGATTATAAAATCCAACCAATTTGCGGCAAATTTGAATTTCCATTTTTATTTCTGGAACGCTTTTTGTCCGATGATACAGTCCATCGGAACCGCCGGGGAAAAGAATTTTTCAAAAAAAACGCAATTTAGGAGTGCATTTTTAGATTATTTATTGCATTTTTTTGTTAAGAAATATTCAAAAAAATTTTGTTCCGGATTCTTCTTTATTTTGGCGTGGGGGGGGGGGGTCGGCGGTGCCGATAGGTGCCGCCGAGAAAATTTTCAATTTTTTGACTCAATTTGTTAATAGATTTGTAACCAAATTTTAAAAATGTGGTAATTTTTTTTGAAGCTTTTTAGGAAGAGGAATGGTCCGACGGCGACGCCGACAGGCGCAGTCGGGCAAAAATTGAAAGTTAGTGAATTCAATTAGGAAAATGTGCCTAAAATTTGCAAAAAAAAAAGCATTTTATTTTATGAGAGATATTTTTGTTTTCCGACTAAGAATCAGGAAAACGAGTAATTGTAAAATTAAAGAATAAAATTGATTTTTACGTGTAAAAAAGTCTCGATTTTCGAGACCAAGTACCCGAGACTCGAGTCCGAGACCCAAAAAACCCGAGACTTTTCTCGAGTCGAGACTCGAGACCGAGACTCTTGTGCAGCACTAGTGCCCACTGGTTCAAGAATCTTATTATATTTAAATTGAATAGTTTATTTTATGAGTTTTATAAAATATTTTTAGTTTGACTTGCAATTAATAGGTCAGATATGAAAAAATTATAGTATCTTAATAAGCATTTTTTTACTTTTTTAAATTGGAATAATTGCAAAATGTAAAAATTTATTATTTTTTTAAATTTTTCTGCTTTTAATAAATTTTTTTAACCTTTTTTGATTTGTATTTAAAAATATAATGAAAATTAAATGCGCATTGCACATCTCATTTTTTTATTTAATAGTTAACAGAATCTCTGACATAATAAAGTTTATATATAATTTGTATTTTTTATCGTAAAAATATTTAGTTTGCATTTTTGCTATGGATAATCTAGAATCCTAATATTTTTGCAATTTTTACATTGACGAACCACTTTAGTTTATTTTTTAGCTTCCATCTTAAATTATTTTCCATATTTCTCGGATTGCTGACGACTTATGTTTGATGTTTTTTTATAACATTGTATGCTTTAATTTGGTATCATTACCGAATTTTATTAATGTTTTTCGTTTTATAATATTTAAATTAAATCAAGGTATTTACTTTTAGGGTTTGCCCATGTTGTTACTGAATCAGGACTAAATGTTTCTGTATTTAGAATTTTCAAGGTTTTTATTTTAAATAATTTCAGTTTCATTTTGTCAACATGCAGCGTCCTCGCAGATTAGCAAAAAAATGCACAATTTTCACCATTTGAAATCAACAACACAACAAAAAGCGCATAACGACTGAGAACAATATCCAAGTGTTGTATGTGAACAGTTTTAGTTCATTGGTTTTTACAAATTGTTTTTTAATATAAAAGATCAAAAATTAAAAAATACAATTAGAGCTATTTTATTCATAATAAATTTAATTGAGAATTTTGCTATCGCCATACATATGGTTGACCTGATGGTTATAATCTGTCAAAACTTAAAAATTAAATATATTATAAGTACTATCAACTCGGACTATTTTCCGGCATTTTATACTCAAATTTACAAAAACAAAGTCAAAAGTGTAAATTTTATGCGATTTAAACAAAAATAAGTGAATAAAAAATGTTACAAATCCTCATAAACTCCTTGAATTTTTTTTTTATTATTGAAGTTGTTTTGTTTAGCGAGCAAAACACCAGGTTAAATTTAAAGTTGAATAAACAAATCTTAAAAATTCATTTATATACTGAAACAAGTAAACAGATTCAAAGCGTCGATGGATATTGTTAAGATCGAGAAAGGCATAAATTACTTACTAATAATATGCCGCAATTATTAAAAAAACTTACTAGCAAATTAATCTTAAATATCATTCAATATAATCTACGCTATAAATGCGATTTAAGATATTTTTTTTTAAATACAAAATTTTATTCATCTTATTAATGTGATAAATTGAAAAACAACATAGTTCAATTGGTGCTGTTCGACCCAATTCAAAGACGAACTTGAGTCATTTAGTGTCATAAAATGTAGAAAAATCCGCGCAATATTCTCAACACAGAACCGAATTACGGGCGAAAAAGTGCGTTTGAATTTCCCGAATGTGGTGATGACCTTGTATTTCTTTAATCAACTATAAATTTTTAAAGATACCAGGGTTAAGCATCAGAACAATTTGAGCTTGCGAAGGCTTTTATGCAACAAAAAAAATTACAATAAAATAAAATCATTTCTAAGGAAAGTTATCAAGTTTTGCGTCAATTATTGCTTATAATTCAGCAATAAAATAAATTATGATAATTTTTCTGAAATTTCAAAACTAACATAAATTATAAATAATTAATTTACTTTTACAAAAGTGCCCTTAGTTGTAAAAAAAAAGTAACTGATTTATTTGCAAAGATTTTGTAAAAAACTATATTCAAATTTAAAATAAATTGTGTGTTAAATTATATTTTATGTAGTTTAAAAAATAATTTATTTTATGATAAATTGTAAGGTCCTAAAAAAATTACATTAAAATTTTTCAACTTTTTTGAATACTCATTTAATTAATGTTATGTATTGTTCTGCTAAATATAAAGTTTAATAATTGCGCAGCGCCATTTGGTTTCTTCACTTATACACACCATCACAATGCCCAATGCCTTGGCTGCTTGGCACCTTCAATTCTCGAAGTAACAACATGATTGATTTGAGCCGTTTTGCATGAATGACGGCATTTTAATAGTATCGTTATTGATTAGTGTTTCTTCATTTTACAATTTTCAATGTTAATTAAGATATAAAATTAATTTTATTATTTATAAATTTAATTTACTTAAATATTGTTGATGTTTTAAAAATGATTCCGTTATTTTAATATAAAACAACCATATAATTAATGCAAATTTCTGCAATTTATCATAGAAATAAAACGAATAAAAACTCAGTTTGAATTTGTGCAGATCAGATCAAAACAACTATCTATTGAATCATTTTTTAATTTAAAACAAAAAAATAAATAGGTACACCTGCGCAACATTTAATAATTGCATTGGATTACCAAATTTGACACGTTTGAACAATTGACATTGGGCGTAATAAATTCAGCCAAAATAAAAAAATCTTTAAAATTAGCAAAAAATAAGTACAAATATTCTTATACAAATATATTTATAGGTTCCTATACCGAGTAAATTGCATATTAATGGGCAACAACATTAAAACAATGGTAATTATATATTTGAAAACATTTGAAATTTAGGATAAAAATTTTTAAAGAATTGCTGAATATATATGAGCAAAGTTCAGACTGCAAAAAAAAACAAAGAAAGTTAAACACATTTGAATAATTAATTTATAAATTGAATTCTTCTAAAATAGCAAGCGCCAAGTGAAAAAGTTTAACATACTTACATCTATTATCCTTAATTATGTTTTATTAAGACACCTCCATCCAACGAAAAAAACAATATATTTATTGAAATGAGTTGGTCCTCATCATATTCTGCATGAATTAACTGCTGCAAAGATTTAAAAAAATTTCCCAATTCAAATTTATTAAAGTTCAAGTTTAATTGAAAACAAACTTTTTACATTCATCATTTAAAGCCTTACCGAAACTAGTAATAAAAGGAATATTATATTTTTTATGATTTAAAACAAGGTGCAATCAAGTTTTAGTTACTTTATTGTAATATAATAAACAAACTAAAATTAAGCAATTTTCCAAAAAAAAATCATTTTACAAAAATAATACTATAGATTCAGAATTATTGTTCAACGTACGCGATGTATTTGAACTATCTTACTCAAAATATCAAAGTAACTAAATAAAAGATAAATTTTCAAACTTAATTTTGTCCTTTTCACATAAGAAACAATAAAAATGCTAGGGCACTTCCAGTAATTAAACAAGTAATGTGTACAAATAATTAAAAAAAGAAAAAGAAATAAAAGCTTCGTGATTTATTAAAATAAAATATGCAATTAAATATAGTTTGATAACAAAAATGTAATTCTGAATTTAATAATATACAAATATAATTGCTATTTTTATAATTAAAATTGTTTGTGACATTAAAACGCAAGCCGAGCGGACATGAGGAAGGACCTGAAAAAGGCAATTTTAATATAACTAATAGTTTTTATAACGAGTCATTTTATCAAGAATTAACAAAAAAAAAATTATTTAAAAAACATGATTTTTGCCAATTTAGGTGGCCATGCGACTTTTTTGGGAAAGATCTCTCCAGCCAGACCAAGTGGAGCCGCCGAAATCATAATTGACACCATGACTCTGGGCAGCGCCGGCAAGACAGAAATAATGTTGCCAAGAACGAATGAAAAAGTTTTCAAACATTTTATTAATCATTCATTAAAATACTGCCAAGAATTCTACAAATAATAAATTATTTTCTTTAAATCACAACTAACAAAATTGGTTACAATAATATTTTTATTTTTTTAATCCAATTATAAAAAACAAAAATAACTTTTTAATAGTAAAACAATTAATTTATGTAACCGATTTATCTTCTACCTAAACAATATTAAGTTTAGGCATTAAACTCTTAATTCAAAAATATTTGGTTTATGATAAATGATTTATAAAAACATTTTATCTCAAAAAGTGAACAATTAATAAAACAAATAATACGGTGAATACATTTATTTTATTGAAATAATTGTTATTGATCGTATAAACAGAAAATAATAAAATTAAATTATCTATAAGACAAATCTAACTTTTTCAAAATTATTGTTAATGGAAAAAGATATAAATGATTCCCGCCCGTTTTCCAGAACAAATTTTTTGTGTGGCAACCCAAAGACGCAAAAAAAAATGCAAATGAGTAAAAATTAAACGTACATCTGTTGTTCTACATCTATAAACGTATTCCACCCGTCGGCATATTAATCCAATCTTCATTGGCAGCCGAAGCTACAGCGCACCAAATGGTGCCGCTAAAGAAAAAGCTGTCACCAGGGCAGGGAAAGAAGCCAGCATCGGAATATTCGTCTTCTTCGTCAAACTCAGAGAGCGATGATGAGGGAGTGAGCAGCAAAAAAAAAAAGCATACCAAATTAATAATTTGTGAAGTAATTAGTGCAATTCTTTAAACTACTAAAATTATTCAAATTCAAACCACAAAAAAATGAAATTTGTCGTTAAAATATTTAAAACGCAGTAAATAAATATAACGAATTTATATAAAGACCTTTTACAACCTTAAAGGATTTCAAGCAAACTTTACATAACCAAATGAAAAATTTTTTCAACGAAAAATATATACTTTTTATATGAAATATAGTGAAGTCAATGTTCAACAAAAGGTCAGGAATAATTCGACTTTCAAATCAAATTGTGATGTATTTATATTTAAATCATTTATAAATTTAGACCTCAAATAGGCTAATTTTTTGTTAAGATAAAATCATGCATTTTAATATATGCACCCGACATAAGCTAAATCTACAAATATTAAATAATGTAATAAATGTACTAAAAATTATCAAAATTGTATCATGTAAAAATTAGTGCTCGGCCAGAAGGTTCGGTCGGTGCTATTCGGTAAAATACCGAAAAAGTACCGATACCGGAAAAAAATAGTCGGTGCTTTTACGGTTTTCGGTACAAACTTTTTTTAATTAACTTTTCAACAAAACTCGTTTATTTCGGAAATCTTGGCTTTATCAAATGTTTTAGTTCCGACTTTCGAAATTTTAAGGAAAAAATCAAAACTTTTTCGGAAGTGTTACCTAAAATTTTTACAAAAAAATGACAATTTGTGCGGCTTTTGATTTGAAAATACAATGCCAAATCAAATTTAAAAAATCCTTAATTTAATATCTTTTGCAAAACGCTCCTTTTCACTTCCCATATGGCTTAGTGAAACTCTGTGCCGTACCTTACTTATCGGATGTTCTACTCCCCGAGTAACCGAATATACCGACCGAAACTTCTGGCCGATCACTACTTTTTATTGATTCTTAGTCGAAAAACAAAAAACATCCCTCAGAAATCCTTATATACTTTCAATTTTTTCCCCTACAGACTCCTCCTATTCCTGAAAAGCTTCATAAATTACCGTGTTTTAAAATTTTGGTTGCAAATCTCTTAACAAGTTGAGCCAAAAATTCAAAATTTTCTCGGCGGCGCAACAAAAATTTATAAATTCATTTCGGCTTAGGAGAAGTCCATTGGATTTTTTAGCAGGATTTTCCTACCTTTTAGTCTTTTCCTGCTTTTTGCCGGCTTGTTAAATTTCCTAGTGTTCAAATTTATTATTAATTTACAATTTAATGGATAACAGCATCTTGATAACTCTTTATAAAATTCATTTTAAATCAAATAAGCAACAACAAAAAAAAAACTTAAACGTAAAGCGTGCCCACAGTACTGCACCCTCGTGGTGCCTAAATAGAATAAAATAATTAGTTATCTTTTCTTACTTTATAAGCTATTATTTTACATTAAATATTTTTAATATAAAATTTTTTAATTTTTATTTATAAAATTTGTTATAATTGTGTTTGAGTTAACATTTAGTTTATTTGTTTTTATATTTATTTTCATTATTACAATAGACCATACCATTTTACGTGAATTTAATTCAATAACTTATTTATTTACTCAATCTATTCTGTTACTTTTATGAGCGCCGCTCTTATTCCGTCCGTAAAACCCACGAGCACATCCCGAATGTTTCTTTTCGCAGTGTGATCCTTGCTTTCATTTATAATCCATTTTTAGTAATTTTTTTTGGGTTTGCATTTTATTGAACTCCATTTTGGTTAAAGAATTTATTTACACTATTTGTTGAGATAAAAATTAATAGATTTGATTCTTTCATTTTACTTTTTTTAAATAAAAAGGAATCTTATTTAGACTTAAACAGTGAATTTTTAAGCTTGATTGGCGAAATTCTAGACAAAACTTTTAATAAAATATTCAAGAATTCCCCCGGCGGCGTCTAGTAGCTTTTTTTTTGAAAAACCACACACATTACGGGTAGTTTTAAAATTTCTTTATAATTAATTGAATTAACAATTTGTAGTTGCCTTTAGTTATACGTCGCCGCCGTGAAAACTTTTTAACATTTCCGTCCTTCATTGGGTTCTATTTATCGAAGAGAGGATAGGCGATAACAAACATAAGTCAAATTTAATACCTTTTGGTTAGCATGCAATAATATAAATACACGGTGCAGGAAAAGTTGTATAAAATTTAATTCGCATTTGAAACTACGAAGAGCAATTTGTCTATCTGCTGCAAGAACTCTAAATGCCAAAAAGATGCACCAAAGGAGCAAATAGGCGCCCTTTCCGGAAAAAGCAATCAAATCATAAATAGACCATCATAAAGTTGTTTTAACTATTTAATAAAATTGAACATAACAAAAATGTAAAAATAAAATTAAATCAAAATCATTTTTTTCATGATCTATTTAAGTTCAAATATTGGTTTTAAAATCAGTACAATTAATGACCTAAATACTGAAACAAATTAAAGTAATATTTCATATGTTAAATTGCATAAACAACAAGCCAGCCAATCAATGCTGTAGGAGAAAATCCGTATATGACGAGTGGCTGGAACATATTATAGAAAATCTATAACTTCTTGCGCCACAAATTTAAAAAGTTATAAAAAATAAATAAAAATCAATTATTAAATTTAAATTAGAAAATAATTAAGAAATTTTAAGTGTTTCTCATTTATACGTTAATCAATTGAACTTTTATTATATTTACAGTCAATACATTAACCATGCCTCATTTTCTCAAATAAATGGTGATAAGATGGGCCCGATTCTAAATTAATAAAATGCCAAAGGCGTAATAATACAATCAAAAGAGAGTATTGTAGAGATAATGAGTGAGAATTTACCTAAAATATATAGAATCAAGAACTGCGGCAACCAAATATAAATAATCTATAAATGACGCTAAATAGATGACTATTCGTCCGCCAATTGACAAAATGTGTTACTCTATTTCTTTTTAAATAATTTAGAATTGTTATAAAAATATTACAATGTATACAAAAAATTTTAATAAGGCTTAATAACATAAGAAATAAAAACAACGTAATGACAACAAAAAATTCAAAAGATGTTTAAACTAAAATTAACAAAATTTAATGCAAATTTTTAACTGTATTTAAAATTGTAATTTAAACAAATAAAATCAAATGCTTTTACAGCTCAAATAGAAGAAAATTGTACCTTAGGCAAAAAATGTAACGCAAGTAAATTCATAAAATTTAAAAAAAATTAAAAATACTTATTTACTATTTTTTCTTATGCAATAAAAATGTTTGAAACTGTTTTATTTTGAATTATTTGTGCAATTTATTTTCAGTATTTGTTGATTATTTTTTTGAATATTATCAAATTGGTTTTAAATGGAAATAATTATTTTAAATGAGCCCATAGACTCTCTGACCACGCAAGCCTACTTTTAGCATTAAATTTTTAATTTGGCTTCTCCCTGGATTTACTTATATTATAACGTTGAATTCTTCATTTAATATTATATTAAACAAACACGCCAATAAAATTTCAAATATTTTTATTAGTTTTTGCATTTTTTTTTAATAAATTCTGCAGCGCCTTCCGCGCCATGTAGGCTTACTTTGTCGACATTGTCGTGGACTTCGACCCATGCCCCTTCATTACGCAGAGGGGTGCCGATGAGTCTTGAAAAAATTTCAGAGTTAATTCATCAAAGGTTGTCGCCATCTATTCATTAATGATTAAACTCATTTAGATTTTTATTTTAATCACATCTTATTTGTTTCTTTGAATTTTTTGTTTATCGTTTTTTAATGTTTATATTATCTGATCGTATATAATAGGACTTTAGGACGGACACTTTTCGTATTCCTGCGGGCCAGCACCGCCGGAGGTTTGGGAAAATTAATGGGTTTATGAAAACTATTTTAATCTTCGATTTTCATTTTTGCTTACAAGCGCAAAATCAAAAATTGATTGCATTTGTTGCAGGCAATGACTGAAGATGCTGTTCACCTTCTCCCCCCTCCCCCCATCCCCCGCCCCCGAAAAATCGATGAATTGGTTTGTCTGTGCTTTACATTAGGGTTGAGCCCCGACCCCTCGGGGGCGGGAAAGTCGGGGGTCGGGGAGGCCGGGGTTGGCAATGTCGGGGGTCGGGGTCGGGGAGGACCAAATTGTCGGGGTCGGGGGTCGGGGTCGGGGGTCGGGGTCGGGGATCGGGGGTCGGGGTTGAAGAAAATTTAATTCAATAAAATTTTTTTTTCATAAAAATTTTAGCAAATCTTTACTAGGCAAGCGCCCAACAACTCAAAATAATAGAAATCACCAAATTTGTCGAAAGGCTAAACCTCATTCAAAAATCTTGTTGTGGCCAAGAATTTTAGAAATTTTGTTGGATTGCCATTAAAGAGTTTAAAAAATGGCGGTGTTTTAGAAGTTTTTTAAGAATGGGAGGAGTAGGCGGTGCCGATAGGCGCCGCCGGAAAAAATTTTTTTGAAGATTAACAATGTTTGTTAAGAAAAATTGCTTCTAAATTAACGAAATTTGTCTAACACTTCTTAAATTTTGGAAATTTTCAGTAAAAATTTTTGACTATAACTTGTTGAACTTTCAAATTATGACAATAAAATACTTATGATCATTCAACTTTGAACAAAGTAATAAATACATTTTTTAAATACAGGGTGACCCAAAAGTCCTGCACCTATTTTTAAAAACGGAAACAATTTAAAAAATTTTTTATGAATTGTTTAATCCACTATTGATGTTCATATTAAATGGAAAAAATCATTGACTCAATCGGGATCCGAACCAACGCTAGACCCAACACACAGACAAAAGCACTCACCACTACACCACCACACAATATACGAATTTAATTTTCAAAAGTACTTATTTCTTCCAAAAAAAGTCGATCTTTAGGGGTGTTTGTTCACCCCCGACCCCCGACGGGGTTTGGGGTTCGGGGGTCGGGGAGGCCGGGGTTGGCTATGTCGGGGGTCGGGGTCGGGGACGACCCCATTTTGGGGCTCGGGGTCGGGGTTCGGGGGTCGGGGGTCGGGGTCGGGGCTTAACCCTACTTTACATTCAATAAATAAATATATCTAATTTGCAATAAATCCAATTTTTAATTAATAAACTTTATTTATTATTAATTTTTTAATAGTATTCAGATTTAGAATTTAATGACTGATAATCATAATAGGTAATCAAACTTTATCTGTTGAAGCTAAGAATACTTTTTAAGTGATATACAATTTAATAATTATTGACGTGTGTTTCTGATAATTCATTTTAAATTGTTTAAGGCGAGACTGACTTAAAATCAATATAATCAATTGAACTTAAAAATTGGATTTAAAATAATTACCATAATTATATTCCTGTTAGTTATTTTTCAATATTAAAACTAAACACATGGCCAAAGTTGTAAATTATTTAGCAAAATCATGAAATGAGAAGAAAAAAGACAATGCAAAGATTATGGATTCAATAAATATGCCAACAAAACAAATCCAACATTTGAAACGTTTCAAAAAAACGAGAAAAGTGCCAAAATTGGATTAAACTAATTTAAAAATAAATACTTTATTTTTATTTTAGCAATTGCTTTGTCGTCTGATTAAGTAGCATCTTTACATAAATGATTAAAAAATAAACCTGTTTAAAAGTTTAAGTGCACGAGCAATTAATCATTAAAAAAATATAAATACATTTGATCAAACAAGCTCATTAATTTGTTCAATGTCTTCTTTTTTTCAATAGCGGAACACTCGCTTAATTGAAAAAAACTATAGTTACCTAAAAATATCATACTTACCTAATTGGTAGATACATAATTTTTTTGAGATACGCCCTGAAAAACTGAACAGCATGAACGCAACTTCATCATGGACAAAAGTGTTTTGCGAGCCCGCCCGAATAGTTCGTTATTTTTTCTGCGCAACACTTTCATGCGAAGCGTCTCGAATTTTGCGTGCTATGTTATAACAAATCATTTATATTTGCACTTTCAATAGATATTGCTTGGTTTACGCAACAAAGTAAAATTTATATTGTGATGAGATTTTTTTTTCTAAAAAGTATCCGACAACTCCTGTATTATTTTTAAGTGTTTTATATGCTATTTGAATTTTTCTTGCTATTTTTGGGGTTTATTAAAATTTATAGCAAAACTTGATGCATTTATAAGCATTTATAAATTTAATTATGTATTTAGGTGAGGATTTCGAGCTGCCGTCCTTTACGGCGCGCCGGTTTTTGGTCTCGTCGTCCAACCATTTTTGGCATGTTTTAAATAAAAGATGCCCCAAGACATTTTCTTTATATTTACACTGGGTGCATTACCCCCAAAAGTTAAAGATCATTTTGCAGGCATTTTTTTGCTCTTTTAGAAAATTATTTTGATTTTAACATTCACATTTTGTTAGTTAATCAATAATTTGTATCATTTTCATTGTAAAAAATAGTCTCATCAAAATAATTTGTTATTAAGAATTCTTCTTTATAAATCTTTAAAATAATATAAATTATAAATTTCTTTTACTTAAGAAAAAAATTGCAATATTAATATAATTGGAAGCACACGTGACAAATAAAAATTTAGGTTTCCTTATTTTTTAATTGTGGTTTTAAATGATATTTCACTCAATGATAAATGCTGAGCGCGCACCGTTGTTAACGCCAATCAATTTTTGAAAATTTGTTAATAAAGTATTAAATTAAGTTATTTTAAAATTTGTATAGTTTTTAGGTTATTTAACTATATTGCTTTGCTGCTAAGGTAATAAGTCCGCTCTCTAATCATAATTGTTAAATAAATTATGTTTAAAATATTAATTTTGGCAATATTGACTGCATTTATTCTAAAATGTAGCTCTTCTCTAAAGAAATAGCTGCCCACTTATTCGTGATAATTATTCGAACAAGCAATTTAAGTTGGCCAAAAAAACCCTTAGGGAAGCCTTTTAGTTAAAATTTTGAAGAAAAAAAATTTATTCTAAAAATAGTCTGCAATAGGTTATTTGATACACTGAACTCTATCAAAATCCAAATGGGATTAAAAATACAGGATATAAATTAGGGCTGTATCAAAATTCCAATTTTCGATGTTTTTTTCCTTTCGGTTTTCGAGAAAATGAGCTGTTTTTCGTGCTGGGTCGTTTCGTAAAAAAGGCAAGCGGGGGCGTTTCGTAAAAAAGGCAAATGGGGCGCTTTTCAACAGTTTTTTTGTTATAACTTCTTTCAAAGCTAACTGAATCAAACAATTTTAGTATTATTCGAAAGCTTAGGAGGAGGAGAAGTTATTAGCAAGCACAAGCTAAGCGATTGGCCAAACATTAAAAGCCAATTGTGGCCAAAAAGCGTTTTCTGGCCATAACTTTTTAGAGAATTGTCCAATCGCTTAGCTTTTGCCTTTGTAAGCTTCTACCCATTGCATGCTTTTGAATGGTATCGAAAATGGTTGATTTGGTTAGCTTTTAAAGAAGTTATAACAAAAAAACTGTTGAAAAGCGCCACATTTGCCTTTTTTACGAAACGACCTAGCACCCTGTTTTTTGAAAATAATTTTGAAAGTCGGGTCTGGGAAATATATTTAGGGACTTATTGCTTTGCCTACTCCAACATATATTTTATCTTCTCCTAATAATAAAAAATGTTTACTAGTTTTTAAATATTTTTTAATTAAAACGCGAGCAAAAAAAATTCGTAACAAACTTCTCTATACTTGAACCTTTTTCTCTGTTTTTGTTATATATTTTATTATTTTTTTAATATTTCTTTAAAAAAGGTCTTGATGTTTATACCACTTAAAATTAAATTCAATTTTTGTTTAATTTTTTCACCATCGCTTCTGTTAATTTTAAGTGAAAATGCAAAAGAAGAATGCGCGATTACACCAAAACTTTTGGGTGTTTTCCAGTTGAATTTACACCCCTAAAGATGGCATCATAGAATCATTTTTCAATCTTTTTTTACAAGAATCCATTAAATAATTGATGGCTTACAAATTAGTGTTTTGTCTTTTTGGTATCTTATGTTATGTATTGGGTTCGAGTCCGCGGGTTTTGTACAAATTTTGGGTTTAGCCAGACCAAAAAAAACCAAAACCAAAATAAACCAAATATTATTGACTATGGGTCCAATTTTCCGGTCTCTACTTACTTTATTTTGTTGCATTATTGAACTTTTAAATTGTTTATAGTTAGCTTTAAATTAACAAATAGCGCAGTTACTTTAAGATTTTATATATTCTTTACGATTTATTTTATTTTTTAATATTAAATCTTTCAAAAATTTTAAATAGAATAAATCATGATAAAATTTTTTTTTGCAAAAAGTTGTATTAATCTAACTTGCTGAATGATTAATAATAGTTTATTCTCATAGAATTTTTCTCGCAAGAATTTTATTTGCATTAAATCATTTAATAAATATTTTGTTATTTAAACATTTAAAAATCAATTGTTTAAATTTTGACTCATCAAAGAAATCCTTAATTGAAAAAAATGAGAGTGTATAGGATCTTTTGCCGTATCAAAGTGTCTGTAACAGCGTCATAGCCTCGTCTGATGGTGGCTTGACAAGGGGGGCTCGCTTATCAACATTAAGTTAATATTTTATTAATTTTTTAATCTCATATAGATTTGTTTAAAGTAATATTATCAAAATTTGTCATTATTTTTCTTATTTTAATATTTATATATTTTAGATGTATAAAAGTTATTTAAATTATTGAACAATTTATTTTACCTTAATTAGCCTTTTTGTTTGCATACGTGCTCGACGTGCATTAAGCAAAATTTTAGCTTTTACGACGACACATTCTTCTTATTTAGACCGACTTGTTCATAAATTTATTGTAAAGATCTGGTAATAACAAAATATTTTTATAGTATTTATTATTCGTCGGCATTGATAATTTATTTGTAGACCGTACTTTGGCATAATAATTTGCTCAATTAAATGTATTGATTGAATAAAATAATTTCATTAACATAAATGTAAATATTCAGTTACGCATGACGTTCGCTTATTATGGCTCTTTTTCATATTGTTTACAGATTTAGGTTCTAGTCCTTTCATTAATTAAATGTTTTTTGGCTTAAGTTGTTTAAAGCTGAATCCTTTTTTTATTTACATTAAATCATTTTTTGGGTTTAAAATAGAATATACCCGATTTGTATTTAATACTTATTCCATAAAATTAATTAAGATTCTTGTTTATATTTTTAATTTCATTATGTGTTGCATTCATACAAAATAAATGAATATTTGCGCAGGGTAAATATATTTAAAATAGAAATTATTGGTCTATAAACAATAAATTTTTAAGCCTATTTGTTTTTATTGCGTTGTCATAGTCATAGTATTGTTTATAACATTACAATGTTATCAATTTTTATTAGTGGAGTACGGGCCTCCCGGTTAATATCAAGTGGTATAACCACTTTTAATATTACCTTTCCATAATACACTTTAGATTTGTATTTATAATATTAAAAAAGTTACATATTTAATTATCTTCTATTTCTATGGCAGGTTTTCATATAATTGCTTTTATTTCAAATCATTGTTTAGTTTATTACAGCACTTCATAATATGTGCTTCTATTTTAAATTGAACATGAGGATTTTGAATTTAATTTTTTGTTTCTATTGAAATCAAATTCACAGGTAAATAAAAATATTCTCGCGAAAACATTGTCAAATGCCATATATCGTTGGCATGGCCAAAGTAATGATGAAAGCTAAATTAGTTTGTTAATTTGTTTTTAGATTTATTATTTTACAATTCAGTATTTGCTTTTCCCATGTCTGATTAGGTTGCCTAGTTAAAAATATTAATTTTTGTTCATACCTATGTTCAAAATTTCTTTTGTAAAACGATTGATTTTTTAAAATCACTCATACTTACAATTCCAACCAAAAAAAAAGTTTAAATTAATAAATAATCTAATTTTTATCAAAGACCCACTAGTATTATTAAAGCTTAATTTCGTTAAATAATATGTCATAAATTTCATATATTTATAAAACCATGCATTTATTATTTTATTTCAACTATTTTTTTTCGATCAATTTTAAGTTTAAGGCTTTTATATTAAAAAAAAAAGCAAAAACAAGCAACCACATTGATAACAAAACTAATATAAATATAATCATTATATAAATACTAAATATAGAAATGCAACAAATTAAAGATAAAGTTAATAAAGCAAATGGAATTTTTATTTCTTTTCAAATCTAAGTATAACACTTTTATTTAAAAAAATAAACGTGCCGGGCAATTCATTTTATAATTAAATTTTGATGTGGTCGAATTTTCCGTTTGTAAAAACAAATGAAATTTTTAATTTTATAAAAAAATGTATCAATTTTTAATTTATTTCAAAACAATAATACAGTCGATTCTCCGAATTTGCTTTTATTTCGATTTTGTTGATTAATGTTCAAGCCGCGAATACGTGATGGAAACGCCTTCAATATGATTTGATTTTTATTAATTTTATATAAATATGCTTTTTAAATGCAATTTATTGTAAATAATTTCAAAAAATCATAGAACCTTATATTAGTAAAAACAAAACAAATCATTTAATCGATTTTTTACTGTCGAGCTTGCTTTATTCGATAAAACTTAATAAACAAAAAAATCAATTTTAAAAGCAATAAAAACATAACTTAAAATTTAAATCAATTTTTGTTCTCGCTTTCATAAAAAATAAATAACAATTATTTTATTCTGCTGATCTTTTTTAACCCACCCTTCATTCACTTCAAACATTAAATACTGTTTTGTCAGCACACCTTCAAATTGGTTTGCCCTTTGCTCAAGTCTAGTAACGTGTCAATCTTATTTTTTAAAAATTTATTTAGCTAGAACCAAAATCGCGTGTTATAATTTTTTAAATTACGCTTTTTATTATTTTATTATTTTTGATTATTTAATAGGTTTTTAATTTTATATTAATTTAATTTAATGTTATATTAAATTGTATATTTTTGTTTACGTATTTAATACATTTTAATTACCAGAAGTTTATCCTGGCTCGGTGCCTAAACGCAGCTTCACATCTTGTTTTTTGTGGGCCAAAGAATCTGACAAATCTTTTTTCAACTATTTGTAAAATTTCCTTTTAAAACTTATACATTGAATGTTTTTAATGAATAAATTGGAATGTTGAGCTTATAATCTTTTTTTATTTAGGAGACAAGAGGTGTTATAAGATCTTTAATTTTATAATTGATTTTTTGACCAAATTAATTTTTAGTATTTATTCTACATACTTTGGTTTTATTTATATTAATTAAATTATCTCTGAAGATATATTCAAAAACCAACAAAGAGGTCTAACATTTTGATTTGAATTTAAATCTATTTGTTTATATTTCTCTATGTTATAGGTATTTATCATTGATATTATTTTAAAAATACATATGCTCCGCAAACGAAATGGTCAAACAGGGGATTGTAAAATAAATTAATTTTATTTAAACTTGATACGGGTCTTTGTAATAACATAGTAATTTATAAATTTAATATATTATAAAATATATAAATATATTAAAATTATAAAGACGATCTATAAAATTACATTGATAATGCTTTCTTCTGTCGAGTTCACGTCTAGTTAATTTTCAAATAATGTTGATAAATTAAATATAATTTTAGGGTATCTAAATTAATTTTTGAGCATAATTTAAATTTTAATTGTTATGATGCCAAAACTGTTGGCACTTGTTCGGAAAAAAGAACAATTGCCCGATCAAACTAAAATGTGAAAAAGGCGTCTAATTCTTTTTGTTAATTCACAATTTGTTCCTTTTTAAATAAAAATTTTATTTTGTTTATTTTCTTAGTTTGTTATTTCATTTATTGATTTGTTTTTTACAAAAATTTATTTTATGTTTAATTTTGGGTTGTAATAGATGGTTTAATTTATTTCTTTTTTACATTTTTATTTCTTTATAAATCAATTCGTTTGATTTAGTAAATATTTACACGGAGAGTCAGAGAGTTGCCGCTCGTGTTGTCCATGTTCAAATTTTTATTGTTAAAACAAAAGCCATTGGTTTCTTTTGTTTGTCACAAGTATACAATTTGTTAAAGTTTTAAAATTAATCTTGATATTTATTAAATTTATGTCAAATTACGTTTTTGGAGTTGGTATTTTTTATGTGTAAATCAGGTTGCAAATTTCCCACATAAGCGTTAAGCGTGCGGTAGTCTTCTTGGTTTGGGATCAAAGTTTTTTTATAAATAATGTTTGGCCCAAGATATTCGATTTTTAGTGATACTTTTTTTCATGTTTGTTGCATTTTTCTTAAAAAACTCGAATCTGCCAAAATTAGCAAAAGCGCGGAAAGAGTCAGTAGCAACAGAAGCAGCGCGGCAAAGGACCGTAGAAGCGTGCTACAAAAACCACTGTATTGAGTCAAAAATTCAAAATATTTTCGGCGGCTCATATCGGCACCACCGACCCCCTCCATTTAAAAGTAAAGCAGAATTCGCAAAAAACTTGTATCTTGACCAAGTTTCTTAATTAAAAACAAATACAAATCCAATAAACCAAAAAAACCAAAAAATACACCCTAAATTGTTTAATATAAATAAATAAGCTGAATTTCATTTTTATTTTTGTTTCCAATAAAAAACAAAAGTGCTGCAACAGGAGCAAAACAAATTGAACCACCCGATGACAATCCAATTTGCCTGTAAGAAAAACATGTTGACAATAAAAAAATAAAATAAAATTTAACTTTTAAAATTAATTTAAAAAAATAAATAGGTTAATTTTAATTTGTTTTTTATTTAAAAGTGAGTGAGCATTTTTTAGCTAAAGCCTTAGATTATAAATTTACTTATAGATATTTACATAAACGAAGTCCGTAAATCGGGCCAAAGTAAAAAAATATGTTTGTGTTAAAAGAACAAAATATATTAAAGCCATTAATAATAAAATTCATAATATTATTTTATAAAATAAATCTTAATTAAACTCAGAAATAATTCAAATTTTATTAATTTGATAAAACAATTAAATTTTTAATACATTAAATACAAAAGCAACTTATAACCGATTACCTACAACGCATTATGATAGCAGGTACACCCAGCTAATTCGCGGGTGAATTCTGGATCAATCACAACCCCTGATGGATCCCGAGCAATACCAATTTGTTCAAATAATGAAATAATGCTTAAAAAAAAAATTCTGAAAAAATCAATTGAATAAAGATTTTACAATGAAATTTCAAGCAATCTACCTTCATATAAAATCCATATAGGCAAGTAAAATAAAGAGTTGTACAACAAAAATCATTTGAGAAGATTATCTGCATAAATTAATAAATATTTCATGTAAACATATTTCATTTATGGGTAGATATTATTACACCGGAAAATAAAGCAACTTATAGAGATCCAACAACTGGCATTTTAAAAGCGATACTGTAAAAGTTTATTATATTTTAAAATCTTTTATATAATTGTAAAAAAAAATAATTTAATCTAAAAAACGGTTTCAATTACAATCATTAAACAAAAAAGATTGAAAAATAATAAGATCGTCGTCAACCCATTCTTTGTTAATGACTTCTTCAAAGGTGGGCAGCTCCGCAAAATTAATCCCTCTTAATAACAGCTTAAGAAAAAATTTAAATTAATATTTAATGTTAATCATTGTTTTCCATTTTTGAGTCAATACATGTTGATTTTAAATGGTTATTAATTTATAAGAGTTTTGTTTTCAGCCTCTGCCCCGTAATTTGGTTCAATTTGTATTATGGGGTTTGCTAAAATAAATTTATTTTAATATGAACTAGCCAGAATTTTGGCGCTGCACACGTCTCTTCGTGACCGCGTTAAAAATACACAGCCGCACAGGAAGCCATCGTAACGTTCCCGCCGTATTTTTTTGTATTTAGTTTTGATCAAATATGAAATAATTGGCCATGTACGATATTATGGCTAATTTGCCGTGCACTCAGCTAGACCTTCCAAAAGCCTTAGGGTTTCTTTAAATTGATATTTAGTTACTTTTTATTATTTTTTAATATAAATTTTAATAAAAAATGAATTAAGATTGTTAATTAACTTGAATTTCGTTTTATTAGTGAAGCCAATTTTATTGCAACAATTTAATATTCGTTTGTACTTTATGATCTAATTAAAATTTTTAATTTTGTTTTTTGTGAAATATTCAGAAAAAGCGTTATCAACCAATCAAATCATTCCGTCTCGTAAATGCACCAAAGTTCAAAAATTTGTTCTACTCTGGAATAAATGTAATTTAAAATCATTAAAAAGATTAATGTTGTTTTGATTATCTAAAGAATAAGTAAACAATTATAAACAATTGATACTAAGAACTAGTCGATACTGATGTTGCCTAATATTGAATAATTTTTTTTATATTGATTATTCATTTTATTAGTTTTTTACTCTTATCGTCTGCTGTTCCATCGGCGCACTTCGGCCTTTGGCTGAAAGGGGTTGTGATTGGCCAGTTATGATCATAAGGCAGAATACCGTATTTCCTAAAATAGAACCCCCGGGGGTTGTATTTTTCAACCCCCCCCCCCCCCAAAAAAAGGGGGGTTCTATTCCCTCTAAAAAGTAAAAAGGGGAGTTCTAATTTAGGGGGGAGTTCTATTTTTCATAAAATATTAACAAAATTTGCAATTTTTGCACACATTTTTGGCAAAATTTGGCCAATTTTGCCATTTCTTTTGGCAAAATCAATCACAGAATAGAAATTTTGTTATTGAATAATAAAATTATTCGATATCTATGAATAAAACAAAAATATAAAAACATTTCAACATCAGACGGCTGTAAACCAAATATAAAAATAAAATTGTTATGATTTCGGTAAGAAATACTAATTAAAATTTTATATGTGTATTAAATAAAATATATTTTTTCATCGCAAAGTAAGAATTCATTTTTTTTATTATAATATTGAAATGACATTTGAACGTTTTTTTCGAATTTTCAAGTTATTTTCACAAATTTGAAAAATCCAAAGAGGTTTGTTCAATTTTGTAAAAAAAAATTCAAAAATTGGGGGGGGGGACTCTATTTCAGGGGGGGGGGGGGGGGACTCTATTTCAGGGGGGGGGGGGTCTATTTGTGGGGGGGGGGGGGGGGGGGGGGGGGGTTCTATTTTAAGAAATACGGTATATCATTTTTTTAATATGGTTTTATAATGTTTCTTATAGTTTTATATTTAAATCCAGCTTTTTATATAAATTATTGCATGATTTGTTAGGGGGTTTCTATAATTACTTATGTTTAATTTATTAAATGAGGAATTTTGTAAAACAGGTTCCTGGTCAGCCTCGTCGGAGTTGTCATCACCGCGGCATCTCAAATCCGCGCCTAGATCTAGATGTTTTTGTTTTGATAAATATTCTGTTTTAAATACGGATTAGATTATTTTTTCATGTTTTTTTTAATTTTTATCAATTTTGGTTGTTTGTTTTCTTTTTAAACTTTAATGTTATTCATTAATTTTTTAAACATTATTTCAATAAGTTGACAAGTAATAATTATTACTTGATTTAAAGAATTATTTTCTTTTTGGTTTTAAATTAGAAAAACAGAGCATATGCAAAAATTGATATAAAATTCACTTGTTGACTTTTGCACCAATTTTATCCTTTCCATTTGAGTTTTTTTGACCATATATTATCTTTTTTTTCTTTATTAAACATAAAAAATATTTATTTGTATAAAAAATTTCACGTTGCGTTGTAATTTTGCTCATTTTTTTGTTCTTGAAGCATATTTTTGTTAAGCTTGCAAGTTGCCAATTGTAACCTGATATTTGCCCCAATATGATATTTTGTACTGATGAAAAATTTTCGTTGGCAACCCTGGATTAAATAAAATTCTGGTTAAATTTTCGTCAGTGTTTTGAGGCTGTGTTCATTAATTCTTTTGGTGAATCACTAAGCCAATAAACCGCAACTAATAATATTTTTTAAATAAAATTCTTCATGTTTCAATTAGAATTATTTATTTTGTCTAAATAATGATTATTTATAATTTACAATTCATGGATTGAAATTTACTTTTTTGCTATTAGTGATTAATCTCAATATAAAAAAGTTAGGGAGATAAACACTAATTAATAACTCAAACGAAAAAATGGAGGATCCGAGTACAAAAAATAATTTAAAACGTTCTCTATTTACATAGAAACCGGTCGAACTAATATAAACCTTTGCTATTTTTATATCAGCGACATAACACCCCCATATTATTGAATTAACTAAAATTAATAAATAAAATTAATCAACAACAAAATGAAACTCTTTTGCTAAAAGTTAAAGAAAAACTTTTACATAGCATTGATAAGTATAAGTTAATTAAAATAAAATGTTTTGACAAATTAAAACGACTTTAACATTGATTTGATAAGCATTACTTGATTAAAAAATATAATTATTCCATATTCTCTAAATGTATTGAAAACTCAACAACTTAACAAGAAATCAAGACTAAATCTGCATTTCTTTCGCAATATTTATTTTAAAAGGTTTTAAAAAATATAAAATTGCGATCTCAGTTAGTAAATGAGTCGGTATTTCCAAATTTAATTTCATTCATCAGTCTTATTATTTATTAGAATAATTTGCGAATATTTTTTTTTATAAAGTTAAGCTGTAAGCGTTTTTAGATTTTTTTTTAAAATAGATGTATTATTTATTTGGTACAGACAAATTCTTTTTATCTTTAAAATACTAAACATTTATTTTTTTAAACATTTTATGTAACTCGCAACGCCAGTAAATTAAGATAAATGTAACGTGTTTATTAGTGGGGGTTGGAGGTGTTAACTATTATTTGGTGCTTTTTATTTAACCTTCTTTTGTTGTGAAATATTTACTTTTATATTAAAACATGCCTTTATAACTTTTTTTGATTTTGTTGTATTAAAATAATTTGTTTTTTGTAGTTCACACTTTAAAAGACAAACTTTTGAAATAAAAACATCAACATAGTTTAAGAATGTTAAGTAATATCATACAAATTTGATTCAGCTAAAAATTCTTTCTTATAATATGTATTTTTGAGATTATGTTGTCTAATAAAATACGTCTTTTAATTATGTTTTCAAATATGAATTTTTAACGACTTATTAATTTGAGTTTTTGGATATAATATTATTTAAATATTTTTAATTGATTTAAGCCATTTTCAATTAATTCAAAATTAAATATTTGAGTAAACTTTATAGAGATTTGATTAAAGTCACTGTCCTTTGTATAAGTTTCCAAGTTGAAACATGCCTTTTTTTAAATTTGAATTTTATTTTACGTAATCTTTCTTATATTTATTTAGTAACAATACTTAAATCTCAAATTTTAACATCAAACTAACTTTAAAATTAAAATTTATCATTTCCGCAACGTTTCCGGCAGAATGTACGCATTGCAATAGCATTTAGCTTTTTAAATTCCAATTAATTGTTAAAGATATATTGATTATTTATAAGTATTTTTTTATAAAAGTATCTACGAACTCTTTTTTAGTTTAAAATTAATTCCCGTGATACAACTGATGCAAAGCAAAAAAGTACATTGCCCTGCTCTTTGGTTAGCCTGCGGAGAGCTGCAGTTTGCGCAAAGATTGCGTAATTCCATCGTTGAGTTAAAAGTCTCTTTCAGGGTAAATGATTCCCTGGTATACGACGCGAGTTTTTGAATAGGTTTTAAATGAAATTTTAATGGTGTGAAATATTTTTTTAAATACCGAATAGTTTTGCTTTTTTTTTGCGTAATTAATGATCAGTAGCATAAAACATGATTTATAATAGACATTTTTATTCTTTTCTTTAATAGTGTTTAAATTAAAAGATTATAATTATTTTTAAGCACATTTTTGCTCTGGTCGCAATTTTTTTTATACTGAACGCAGGTTCATTTGTTGTTTTTTTTTGGAAAATCAGTTTTATCATTTCATCCATTTTAATTAGTTTTTTGTTTTTGTAATTTTTTTAAATTCTTTTAAACTTTAATGAATTATTTTAAATTTATAGACAATATTATTTCTTGAGGATTTGCAACAATCAAAACCACGGCTAGTTAATATCAAAATTAAAGTATATTGTTTTTAAACTGGATATTAATAAAATTGGATTTGTTTTTCAACTTAATATTTTGTTTTATTCTATTAATTAAAATGTAATTTAAAAATGTTTTCTTTATTTAAATGAATCATAAAGTTTATTAGCAATAATTTATTCTTATTTTTTTTAAAATAAAATATTAATAAATATAGTATATTTTAAAATTTCTGTAATAATCCATTTTGGTACATTATTTGGAATAGGTTTATATTAATATTAATATTCGTTTTTTATTTAACTAAATTCCTCATACTTTATACGGAGGTGCAAATAATGTTTAAAGCGAACGGTTTGTTTTACTTTGCCAGTTTCGAAGACCTACTTATATTACTTTTTTTTCGATTTTGTGTTTTCAACTTACTTCCAAGATCATAACTAGATGCGCAATGTGTTGATATCAAAATTATAAAATAATTTGAAAAATAAAAAAAAATAAAAAAATAAGATAAAATAAACTTAAAATAATATTAAAATGCTATCAAGATAATAAAGCGTCTTGTACGGGCGAGAATTTCCAAATCGGCAGCTGCTAAAAAGGCTAAAAAAAGGCAACAAACTAAAGACTGACCATTTCGAAGGCATTTATTTAATGCAAATTTAATTTCTTTCAATAGTTTCCGGTGGCGCCTATCGTCACCGCCGGACCTCTTACGGCCTTGGTATCGGGTAAAAGACATAAATTTTAACTCCTAATTGATAATTTTCTTCTGCAAAAATCTTTAAAAATGTAATAAAACCCAAAAATTGACCCCTAATGATTGGCTTTTTTCGAATTAGCCCCTCTCTCCGAAAAAAATCCTGGGTACACCCTTGGAAAACGCTTATAGTTTACCCTTGTTCCCCCTTACATCCCTCTAAATTTTACTTAGTGGAATAATGCGATAAAATTGGATTCGAACAGTTAAATGAGGTAGGGGATTATTAGAGAGTGGTAATTATTTTTCAACCTCCTCAAAAGGGCGACATTATTAGAGGGTGTGGAATTGAAGAGTATACACGGTATTCAACTGCAGGGCATGTTTGAAGACTAAAAAAAATTGAAATTGATATGTACAAATCAAATTTCAACCAAATTTCTTTATTGGGCACTCATTACTCGTGAAGTTGTAATAAAGTTTTTTATTAACTTTAATAGCTACAAAATGTATTTGCCCTTGACATACGATTTAAGTAATCGTAATTATTTATTTCTATCATATTAGCTTTAAAATTCTCACTTTCAACGTATATGTCAATTTAATTTTGATTATTTTAAATTTTAATTCAATTTATTATAATTCTGTTAATTTTCGTTACGTGCGCGTCTTTAAACTCATAAGTTAATTGGATTATATGTAAATTAAAAATAAATGAATTTAAAATTATTCAATTTGATTTTATTCAACTACTATTTTGATTAGTTATCCAAATGCATTGTTTTATTTTAAAATGTTATTAAATTTTAGATATTTTGTTAATCGTCTCGATGAGGTCATCGGTACTTCGTAAGAATGTTGGGGCACTTGGGGCGCGCAACACGTTGACAATTCTCTAACAATTAAATGTCGAATAATGCACATCATTCATTTTAAAACAGAATGGATTTTTTTTATCATTTATATTCTTGCTTGATTAAAATCAGACGGGTTTGTGTTAACTTTGTTTAGAAAATCTGTTTTTGCGCCGTGGAACAGAGCGTGGGCGACGTATGGCTGGTTATTTATTTCAAATTTCATTTCAATATGTTTTAATATGTTTTCTTTATTAGTTTTACCTTTCTCTCATTTCAGATTTTTTCCCTTTTGTTTCGAATTATTAAATTTTTGTATATGTAAATACCAGTTTATATTAAAATATATTTTTTGATTTTATCTTTTTTGTGAAATAGAAAGCACTAATTTTATTATTTTATTGATATTATTTATACAAACAACCACTCATCTTAGTTTTTTGTTTTGTTATTAGCTATTAGCATTTACCTAAGCATTTACCTATCTTATAAGAAATTAAATCTTTTGCTTAATTTTAAATAATTTTTGGATATATTATTGCAAAAAAGATTAAGATGCAATTTGAGTTTTAGCTATTTATTCTATTTATTGCAATAAAAGTTTTCGAAGGCTAAACAATTTAACTCCCTGGGAAAGGCTCTCACCTTTGAGTACAATAGTCAATTTTAACATTATTTGGAATTATAATCATTTTCGTGATATTAAAGCCTGTTATTATTTTCTTTGCTATATTTGTTTGTATTACCTCAAACGATTATTTTATCCAATGGTTTATTTATTTAAAATTAAATCATTTTTTTAATGAAAAAATAAAGACTCAAGAATTACTAAACAAATAGCGACAAATTACCCAAAAATAAATTTTGCAATTAAAAATTGATTAAATAATAACTAGCTTAAATTAATTGCTCACGATGCCAAATTAAATTGTCATTGAAAATAAAGCGATCAAATAGTGGCAAAGAAATTGAACAGATATTTCATAAACCATGTCGTAATGAATAAAAAAAATAAAAAGCACAAAAAGATTAAAGATGTTAAAAAATTTTACTTACAGTGTAAAATAAATTAATTGCATACTAGTATCAGGTTAAGTTATGAAGAGTGGCAAAAAACATAATGCTATTTAACTTTTTGATATAAACTCAAACAACCCAAAAATAGTTTTCTTTACAACAAAGGCGAAAGGAAACTAAAGCATATAAAATATTCAGGTACATTTTACTTTTGCAACTACAGCCGAAGGGCGCCAATTCCAAATAAACTGGTATTTTTTTTGGGGTGGCTCAAACTTAGGTAATTAAACCAGCGAAGAAGGAAACATCATCATTGTGAGTCCAATCCAAGCGTCCACAGTTTGGAATCAGCAATTTCAATTAAGTTTAAAATATTCTTATAAACAAATAATTTTTCTCTGCAAAAGCTGATTAGTTCATGTGCATAATATAATGCAATTAGTGTAATTATTTATGTTTTGAAATTATTTTATTTACTTTTAAATTTTTTTTTAATGAAGAATTTTATTATAAAGGTTTGTAATCATTCAGGAATGCATATTATTTTTTAGAATTTTTGTTTATTTTAAAGCTTGGGTTCTGGCTTTTGCAGGCGGACCCTTTTCGGCATTACTCCTGTAGTTTGACTTTTTATCTTTTATTTTCTTTGAAAGATAAAATTTACCTATTTTCAACTTACTGTTTCACTTTTTTAATATTTTTCGAAAAAAAATTAAAAAATTGATTGGTTAAATATGGTTTTTGATATTTTTTTGGACCAACTAAGGATTTAGACACCTGCCAAATGAGCTGGTGGGAAGCGAGGCGAGTGCGGTCGTTTGGTATAGCCGGGAAATGCAAACATTTTAATTCATTTCTTATTTAATTTGATATTTAATTTTAAATACATCCTTTCTAATAAGGCGCTAGGATGAACGCCATAAGAGTACGTACATCTGACTATGAGGCAGGGCATGACATCGCAGCCTACATACTGCTCAAGTCCCACATTGTGACGCGGATTTCCTAATAAATATTATTGCAAGCAAATATGTTCTCAAAAAACACATTAACTTTAGAATAAAATAAATATAAAAGCAGTCATAATGAAAAGCATAAAATACTGCATAATTTTAAATTCACATAGCATCTGATGTTTTTATTATTTTACAATTGTTGTTTATCATCCTTGGCAAAAAGTTGTATCATCTTTAATTGTGTAAGCATGGGAAGTCAATCCCGAAAAAGTGCATGTTTTCCTCAGGGATGGGGCGACTGCCATGAAAAATGTCATGAATCTTTGCAAAAATTATTAAACAAAAATTCTAGGCATTCGAGAAAAATTTTGAACATGCGGATTGCGGCTTGGCGGGATGTTTCGCTTATTGGATCAATAAAGAACGTAAACCAACTTTTGTGTAAAAAGCACGACAAAGAAATTTGCCTGAGATAATTTTAAAAACCTTTAATATCCGGGCTTTAACAAAAGGATTTGAGTTTACTTGTAAACATAAAATAAAGACAGTGTTACACTCTTTAATAAAAAAAACTTTTAATGTACTTTTTATATAAAATGTTAACATCTTTGTAAAAAATCTAAAAAAAGCATTCAAGTAAGATCTTATTCAAATGCATGTGCTTTGGAAAATGTTCTAAAATTCATGCGGGTGTGAAATTTGTGAAAGTAATCCTTACATATAAAAAACTCATACAAACTAATTGCCTTACATTGGAAATGGAAGCAATAAAAAAGAGCCTAATATTACGAGAATTTAAACTTAGAAAATAGATAGAATTTAATATACTAAATATCATTAGCGGATGAAATTAGCAAGAAGTTAACAAAACGATTAAAGAGGCGATAAAATTTATTTATGGATTGTATTACGGCAGTCATAGTCATTTGGATGGTAAAATCTAAAAATAATTTTGATTAAGCTAGAATTGCTTACCGGAGTGCCAAGTGCCGACGTGGAACGACGCAATGGCTACCATGCAGACGTATCAAACAATTTATTTCGAACTAAATCAATCAATTCCTTTAGTTTATAATGTTTATATAAACATTATAAAAATAATAAATGTTATTTGGAAATATAAAATGTCTCTAAGAAAAATTGATGTAATTCAAAGAGAAAAAAATTCGCAGACTTTTAATTTTAATAAAATTATTTACCTATTCTAAAATTAATTTTTTAACTTATATAAATAATTATTCGATATTTTTTAATGAAATTGTTATTTAACTAAAATTTGTAGTTTTTTTCAGATAATACCCACTAAAATTTAACTCGTTTGACCACAAAACCCACTTCGGTAATCAAAGCAATAGCCCTAATATTGCTAGTTTTTTTTATTAAACTTTATAGATTATCTTGATGTACTTTTTTGCGCCAGGACTAGTAAGTAATTACAAAAAACTTTCCAATATTAAAAAAACAACTTGATCCAAAACTAAAAAGTATATTTTAATTTAACTTAAGAAAATAACATTTAAAAACACTTGAAATAAAAGAGCTTTTTTAAATAAAAAGCATAATCCACATTATTATTGATAAGGAATTAAATTAGTTTTAATAATAGCAACACGATATGGATTTCCTCATCTGAAATCTCAGCAACTGTGCACGAGGGCGAGCATTTCTCCATTCGATTAATTATACATAAAAGCCCAAATTTAATTATTAAAAAAAATCCCATAAAATTTAATGTTGCGAAGGAAGAGTTGGTTTTACAAATAAAATAGCATATTTGCATCCTTTATATTAATATGTATTATAAATTTTAGTGTTTTAATAATATTTTCAAAATTGTATGTAACTGAGATATCCTATCCGTTTGCGCATTTGTAATGTATTTCGATTTATTTTGTTTATTTTTTTATAATTAATATTTTTTTAAATTTATTTCTTGAATTACATTTAGGCTTTATAGCAGACATACTCAGTGCCAGAGTAGCGACCGTATTTTATAAAGAAGTGAAGAAATATAATATACCAAATAAACAATTAAATTAAATATGTTTAAAAAAATTAAAGTTAATTTAAATACATTAGGATTAATTAAAATTATTGCCAAAAGAAGTCTGCAATATTTTGCAGCAACGTATAAAAATAATGTACGTTGATAACTTGACTAGAATATTATCAAAACTGAGATAAATAATTAATTAATAATATTTTTTAACATGCTTTTAGTTTTTTAGTAGGGTTAGTCACGGTCAGTTAACCGAACCGAAACCAGGCTTTTTTTGGCCCAAAGCCCGAAAAACCGGGGGTCGCAAAACCGGCCTAGAAAACCGGTACTCCCGGTTTAAAACCGACCGTGGCCAACCCTATTTTTTAGCATTTCATGCTAAACATTTAATAAAACTCATCCGGATCCGTCAAAACTTCGATTTTTTTAAAATCCAAGTTTTTTCCCAAAATCGGCGCTTTGGAAATGTTAAAATGTGTGTCTTTGCGTTGTGATCTGTATTGACAGCAATAATCCCCAAAACTACGCAGTTTACAACTTTATACTAAACTCTTATAGTTCTGTTTAATTTATTTATTGATTGTTTTGTCATTTATATAAATTGTAATTTAATACATTATACCTTTTGCTGAATTTAATTGTTAAATTAAATCTATTATTTTGGAATTTTTTATTTAATTTAAATATTTTATTTGTATTTTTCAATTATACTTGTAATTTAAAAAATACTAGATATAAAAAAATATAACCAAATAAAAATTTTAAAAAAAATTATATAAACTGTGGGTTTATGAATAAAAAATACTTTCAAAAAAGGTTTAAACCCAAGAATTAATTTAAAAAAGATTATAATGAAAATTAATCGGCACATTTCTATAATAGGTATAATTAAATTTATTATTTTTATTTTGACTTATCTATTTATTTTATTGAATTATATAAATTTTATTGCTATACCTCTCAATTCGCATTTATTTAAATTTTTACAAAATCAAATGGCAAAAATAAAATAGTTAGATATTGTCGAATAATTCAGTTTTCGGATTATCAAATTAATATATTATTTTTTAAGTTTTTTTGGTTATTTTAATAATTATATATTGTTTTAAATGTCAATGATATCTTTAAGTATTAACTTATTTAAACTTTTTTTTAAATTGCCAATGTTATGATAATTGCTTATTTTAAAGAAATTAAACTTATTTGTTTTGTGTAAATCATCTGCCTGGGAGATTTAAGCTTAAATTGCACACTACACAGTGACCGTATTTCTCAGCTCCTCGCACTGACTTTAACTTGTAAATCAGTTGATTTAAAAATTTATGATGTTAGTTAGATAACCCAATTTATATTTGTATTAATTTTTTGCGTCCTTAAACTCAAATGGAATATTTATTTAAAACATTTTTAAGATAAATTATATTAATGCAATTTTTTGTATTATTTTGGACGAGCCGATTATGAATTTCTTATTTGACATTTTATTTTTTTATGATGTTGCTGTTTGCACAGCGGGCCGCACGATTATATAACGTCAAACTTCAATTGAAAATTTAAAATTGTTTTTTGGAAGAACCCAAACCCCTATATTTTTGGTCGGGTTATTTTCCTGCATATATCTTCCATTGTAAATAATAATTTTAAATAAGTTTGTCGTCTCCAGCCAGTTCGTCCTCGTTAATAATGTAAATATCATAATAATTTTTTTAAAACGCTATAAATTGACGACCAATAAATAGACTTTAAAATAAACAACCTGAATACATAAACAAATTTTCTGCATTAAAACATACAATTATGTTTGTAAATTAAATATTAACTAAATATAAAACCTTAAATAGTCAAAAATCTAATAACAAATAAAAGTTAGGTTTATGAACATGGAAAAGTTAAATAAAAATATACTTTGTATGAAATTTTTAATAAAATTTAACGATAATAGATTCAGTTTTTTTGTATATAATAATTAGTGACCGGATTTATATTGAATAAAATGAAATATTGACGAAAAACCACAAAATATTAACAAAAACTCCAAATAAAAGGTCAAATTAGGGAAATGCGCTGGAGACAACCTGTAGAAAACGTGAGCCAGCATGCGTCAACAATACTTTCCGTGTCTAATTAATAATAAAAAAATAATAGATATTTTATATTTCAACCAAGACCGCCTGACCAATTTCTGATGAAATTTTGTTGTGGAATATTCCTACTCACTACTTTACTCTAGGGTAAAAACATTTTTAAAAGAACATTTATTTGTTAGTAATAAAATTATAAAATATTAATAAAAGCTCTATAAGCAAAATGACGATAACGCATGCAGGGACAAAATTATAGTTATACTTTGATAGACTATAGAATAAACCATATAATATAAAGCCAAAAAATTAATTTTCCTTAAAATAAAAGCAAAGGATAAAAATATAAAATTTGAACAATAATCAGTCAATAACATAAAAATAATTAATTTTCAATTAATATTTAAAATTTAAAAAATTAAAAGCGTTGCTTATCTTTATTAAAAAAAATTATGTGAAACTACTGCCGATTTGGCAAACTTCGGTTCGAACCAACGCCGAGGCTCAACAAAAAACAGTTTGATCATAACTGCCGGAAGAACCACGCGTTCTCATGGCAGAGTCAGCGAGGTGTCTGTCTACCATCTGGTTGAGGTTTATTTTTTCGTCGAATTATTGTGTCTTTTAAAGGTTTAAATACGTTAATTAAGTTAAAATCAATCTTTAGTTTATTTAAAAAAATCATTTAAATAATACAGATAATTTCCAACTAGCAAATTTATATTTTAAATTTAACACCAACTACATAAATTAAAAATATTTAAAAAAAATGTAATTTAAGTATATCAGCTGACATGCCAAAAAAAGGCCTGAGAGCGAAGATTAATATCATTGAATTGATTTTAAGGTGAATGACTTAAGGTCCAGCTTGCAACCCCTTGCAACCCCACGCTACACCAGCCATATTTATAAATTTGTAGAACTTAAAAGACAAAATTATTAAAAACAATTATAAAAATTAATTGGTTTTAATACAATAAAAATTAATAATTTTACACAATTTAAAATAATTAAATGAGGCGCAAAAATTATTAATTCGACAAAAAGTGCATGATCAATTGATTAAAACAACTTAATATTATTAGTAACTTAACTTAACATTGACCCTTTATTAAAAAGAAGTTGCTTAAACCCAAGATCTCGGCATCAAAGCAATATTTCAAAGAAGTTAAGTAAATAATGTAAGACGATAAAATAATTAAAATACGAAAACAAAAATAAATATAACGTTTAATATAATAAAGAATAATTAAGTCAATATGGTGGCGGCACGTATCTTACGCAGGACCAACATAGAAATTCTAACCGAATAATTAATGAAAACTATGAAATTTTGTAAAAATTATACATTTAAATTTAAAAAATAAATTTGGCATGCCTTTGGAGACCGACGTCCTTCGCATAACGTGTTGCGGTCTTACCCTTGTCAAATCTGAATCTATTCGGCGAATTTTTTATTATTTTGTTTCTTGTAATAAAACATTTATTTCACCGCTACCAATTAATTTGTTTGAATTAAGTCAGTCAAATTTAATTTAAAGTATATGAACAACGCAAAAAAATACCATAAAATTGATTTACGTCATCAAACATATTTAATCATACCTTATAGACTATAATCGTTAAAAAATATATTAAAAAAAAGATTAAAAATATTACAAAAAATAAATAATAAAGCCAAATATATAAACCTAATCTTAAAGAAAAAACTTAAAACATAATTTTTAAATATTTTTTTTTTCAAAATAGTTATGAATTTATTGATATTCTGATAATACCTAAAAAGCTACTTATTTTTAACTAAATGATGATGAGTTAAACTGCCGATGTATCCTGGCTCACGTTCGGGTGTCAACTCAACTTTGATTGAACCCCCTTTACATATTTAATGATGAATAAAACGTAATTTAAAAAAAATGCTTCTTTATTTAAAGAATTGTAAGTTTTTTAGTAGTAAATTACTGTATCGGCATTTAATGTCATGCTTCGTTTAGCTAAATTTTATTTACGTTATATAATTATTAAGTAATTTTTTTATGTTTAAAAAAATAATAATTTTGGTCGTATCAAGTTTCTTTACTTTTTTGATAATGGATTTATTGTGCTTTTTTTATAATGGATTTATTGGTTTTTTTGTATTTTAGCTTAAATTTCTTTATTTTAATATTAACAAATAGACCAGTCTGCTAATTTTAATTATTCTATTATATTTATTTCCACGCCAAGTCGTTGCTTGCTTTTTCAGTAGGTGCTTTGGGCGTTTCCTCTGGTTAAAAGGATTAATTTTATGACCAACAAATTTATATATAAGTTTTTGGTTGTCATGTCTTCTTATTTTATTTTTTTTATTTACGATTTTAAATGTAATTTAAAATTATAATATCACTTTGTTTCTCAAATTTATTTCTTTATATTTTCTCATTTCTCACAATTTCAAAGTTAAATTTTATTTATTTCATTGTTATTTCTTTTTTATATTTGTCATTTTATTATTTTTATTTGTCGTTATTTTAATTGATTTTATGGATAATTTTATCATTTATATATATAATCTTATCATTTTTAATTATAAGTTTTATGCTTTGAAAGCGTTTTTTGGTGTTGAAAAATAATTAAATTTTTAATGCATTTTTATAATTTTTGAAAAATTTCTTTTTAGCTTTGCTTGAATTACTTTTTTATTCCTCAAAATTTATTGTTTTCGTTTTAATTATTTGTTTCAAAGCTGGGCTATTTAACAGAGCATGCGCCGTGACGATTGTTTCTGACGTCGGCACTTTTAGTAATTTTTTTGCCACTTTATGCTTCGTCAACATATTTAGAAGTTTTATTATAAATTCAATATTATATTTAATTTTAGGATTAAGTGTTCTTATTGCTCGCATTAAATTACTTAAATATATTTATTCTTTTTTGTTTAATGAACATTTATTAAATTTTACGATGTTTTTGTTTAAAAAATGGTATGTTAATCAAAACTTAATTCGATGATCAAAATTACCTTTTTACAATGTTCAAATTAAACTCCTAACATTTAACAAAATATGAAGCATTTAAATAATTAATTACACCAAAAAACTAAATTGACCAGGCTTTTAATGAGAAATATTATGAATAATAATTAACCATAAAGGTTAATGACATTTTATAAAACAACAATACATAAGCGATATTTTTTCAGTTTAAATTAGGGGTTTTAGTATTTTAAATTATGTTAAATTCATAATAATGATTACGGCCTTTAATTTATTTACAATTTTTCACATAATGCACTTTGATAAGTTTAGAGTTGGATTTGAACAATAAAAAAATGTTTTATTTATTGTCGAAAGTCGATTTTTATTGTTTATTTTATTAATTTTTAGTTTCTGTTTGATTTTTAACTAAACGATGATGAGTTTTTTGCCACAATATCGTGTCGTTTTTTTTCTTCTGGTGTTTGCTAATATTATGCGCATATGCGCAACTACGAACAAAGAAATTTAGCAAGTGAGGTTACTTTTGGCACTATATGTTGATAATAATAAATAACATAAACCATCAAATTTATAAATTTGATTTGAACAAAATTCATTAATGAATACAAAAAGCAATGTTGATTAAACGCGCTTATTAAATTTTAGATAGGCATAAATATTATAATAAATAAAATAGCTAATTAATACTTTAAAATAGTCGAACTGCCCAAATTGATCGCAAAAATATCGCCAGATTCTCCTTAAATTATGTTGTTGACACACAATGATTCCACGATATTTTGTAATGTAACAATTTATATTGTTTTAATACAATTCTTTATTTTGTTTACGCTGTTCTACAAGTTTTAATAAAATTCTCAGTTGAAATTTCTTTACCATTTATTTATATTACATAGCCTGTTGCATTTATTTAACGTGTTTGTTTTCTTAAAAGCCATTTTAATTTTGTTAATTAAAAATCATATTAAAAACAATTAAGTTCCATGTTAGCTGTGCTTCTTTTACAATATATTTACTAAAATTAATAATAAAACAATAAATTTGTTCTTTAAAGCCGCGCATTAATCATTATAAAATAATAAATGGAGTAGGCAACAGGTGCGTTCAAGGACTTAGCCTCTTTGCGAAGATTGGCAATGTTTTTCGGCGGAATTTCAACTACCGTCCTTTGTCAAAATCATAAAATTTTGTTTAGAATGACATGAGTTTATATAATTTTGAAAAGTGGTGCAGGACTTTTGGGTCACCCTCTAATTAAATTAAAAAAATTTAAATGCCTAAGTTTATTTATTCAAAGCCAATTGTGCATCAATGAATTTTTAAGCGCAATTTCTAATAAATGGACTGTATATCTATTTGCTCTTTTTTGTTGTTGTAATAAATAGCGAAAAATGTGCTTTTTAAATGTAAGGCAAAGAGTTTAATTTAAATTGAAATATTGTTTATATTAAACGCAATTAATGAATTATTAAAGCTAAACAAAGGTATCGACTAAATAAATAACCTAAAATTTAATAACGGTGATAAAATAAAGCCACAAATGATTACTTTACTTATTCCGTTTAAATTTTTAAACAAATGGCATTTATCAACACACTTCACAGTTAACCACACCCAAAACTTTGTTGACCCCATCATGGAAACCAATTTCAATTCATATTCTAAGAAGATATACCCTATTTCAATTCATATTAAACATCAATGAATAAAGCAAATAACACAATGCCTAAAATATCGAAATATGGTAGATTTGAGAACAAATACGATACTTAAAATTTATGTTAAACAAACTTAATAATTTAACCAAATATAAAAATTGAGCAGGGCAAGTCTTTAAAACATTTATTTATACCAAGAATATATATTATGAAAAATTTGTACACTATTTTTAGCTAATAAATTCTTAAGTGAAATACCAAGAAAAATCCTCATATTGGACAAGACAACTGGATGTTAAACCAACAATGCGAAATACTAAAATATAACACAAATATTACTCATACAAAAAAATATATTTGAGAAATTTTCCGAAAAAAAAAGATTTTTGCTAAGTAAAATAAAAACGCAAGGTTGAAGTTGGCTTGATTATTCGATGCTCACTGCAGCGAGTGTCTACTTTTTTAAATTTAATGGAATAAACTCATTTCAATTTAAATCGAGTTAATAATAAAAATAAAATGTCTTTTAATAAGATACAAATATAACGCGAAAAGCAAATCTGAAACCCACACAAACGCCGCTGCTCGTTAGAATGGAAGTGAAAATTTGTAATAATTAAAAATTTATCATAAATAAAAGATTCGATAATATCGATTTATCCAAATAAACCGCCTTACAATATGTTGTGATTTTGACCGAAGGTTATTAGACTTCAAGCAATTTTTAAAAAACAATCTAAAACCAAGAAAATAAAACAATTTCACTGATTGTATAAAATGTAAAAAAGGTATAAAAAGCCCCAAAAACAATATAAATCATTTAATCTAATCCCTAATAATGATATTATTTACTATAAAGATTCCATCTATATCAGAAATATAACGTTTCCGTTTGTGCAGTTGGCAGCGCAAGATGCGTGGTAGGTTCTTTATGAAATTTCAATAATTTAAAAATGATACAATAAAACAAAAATATGTTATCTTTCTACTTTTATATTAAAATATGATTTTTTTTATTAATGCTCATTAATCATAAGTAAATGTTAAACACATAAAAAATAATACTTAAATATGGATAGATATATTTCTGTTGTATGATAAACTTTATCTAATAGAAAACCTGAATAACGCTGAATTTAATAAAAAAAAACACTTATAACGGCTCTTTTTCTTTGAAAAAAAAAAAAAAAAAAGATGCAATCTGATCTCGCCAAAATCAGGCTTATTGAGATATTATATTTTTTATATTATGAATTATCTACAACTTATTTCTAATTAAACCTTCAAAAATTTTGATTTGCTCAAAATTCATAAATTAAATGTTTTAATTGGTTTGTCTTAAAGCAAAAAACTCCTTTAAAACTCAATGATAAGGTTAAAAGTATTTAGCACTTACATTTGCGTTAATCAGAATAGTTTGATAGCCTCCTTAAAGTATGTAATAAAATAAATTAATCAAAATTCAGAAATCAGTTTGTATGTAAATAGCAAACATTGCTAAATTTGTTAATAACAAAACTAATTGACCCTGTTTTGTAAGCGTAAAACAAAGAAAAATCAAAACGTTTGTTAAAAAGAATATTGCGCAGGCAATTTGGCAGACAGAGTGCATGACGATATAGATTTTGTCAGGCCGAACAGACCTGGGCAGACAATTATTTGTGTGGTCCATAGAAGGAGAAAATGAGTACGGTTAAATAACAATTTAGGTATTTAAACTAATGTTAGATGTAATATTTATTAAAACTCATAATTCAGAAGTAAAAAACCAATAAATTAAAGTGCTAGAAAGTAAAAAAGTTGCATCAAATATCGATTAAATAATTAATAATTAATGAAAAATAATATAAAATTTAAATAAGCAAAGTTCTCAAGTGATTTTTGAAAAAATCAATTGTACTTTGAAATAATCATATATAAATAATGATATGATTGTATAGTAAGAGAATGTAAATAATTTTTATTTTATATATAGAATCATGACTTATTATTGAAAGAGACTAATAATTTATTTTCGAAATTAACATTTTAATGTTTGCACATTGAAAAATAAATATGTTTAATCGCTTCTTTATGTCCAAACTATAAAATATTTAAATAAAACAAAAGAACTTAACTAAATTAAATAAAAACATTAAAGCGAGGCGAGTTCTTTATGTTTGAAACCCAATAAATTCCTTATGTGCAAAATACATTATATTTATTAATCTTTAAATGTACAGCTTTTGAATTTAATTAATACCCAACAAATTTAAAAATTAATATAAAAAGATATACACTACCTAATTCTATAATTAACAAGGCGAGTGAAACAACTGCTAAAAATTCGCCAAAATAAATTAATTTAAAAAGAAAAAACATCTGACTAATCTAAAATTATTAATTGCGAAATAAATCGCCGATGTTTAGAAAATGTTTTATTTCAAAAAGAATTTTTTGAAATAATTACTAATGCAGCCTCTACTGCAAAAGCACATTTGAAATTGTGGGAACAACAAATAATTAAAATAATATTAATAATATTGCAAAGCGAAAAAATTATAAAGGTTTGTTTAGTAAAAACAATATTTTCGAATTTTTTTTTCTCGCAAAAAATACTGAATAAATCTTTAATTCCATAAAATATTAAATAAATTATTAGCTGGCTTAAAATATTTCTAAAGGAAATTCAAAGTAAATTTTATTCAAAACAATTTTCTGAGTTTTTGCTTCAGAAAATTTCTTAAGAAGGATTGACAATTTTTCTTCTGGCATTAGCATCAAGGATAGAAAAATTATATCAAACCCTGGCTTTATTTGTTCTCTTCTTTTTAAGGCAAAGGCAAAAAATGCGATTGTCCATTAAAGAGTTAAATTGTTTGTTATCATTAAGTTTCTACTTTTATAACTGCAATAGCGTTATAGTAATCATTTTGTTTTAATTGTACATATCATGTTTTTGCACTGTTATTCCTATTCTGCGTTGACCGAACAATATTTATTGCCTTGCAAAACTTATTAGTGCTTCTCTAATACGTAATAAAAATGGCGACAATCGCATAATTTTTAATTACAAACGGCTTAAAACTTTGGAAGAACAGCTGAATAAATCCTCAAAAACTATTTTATATAGACTCTATTAATCGTTAAATTACAAATAAATAGAAATTAGAATCTATATTTTGTTGGGCTATTAAAAAAAATTATTTTTTTCATAATATCATTAGTTTATCATTTATATATTTTATTTTGTATTAATGTTACTTGATTTAATGTTTCAAATACATAATCTGGTCTCACAATTTTATGTACATTTAAATTTTTATCAAAAATTACAAATTTGATAATTTACGTTTTATGGCAGCAGTATTTGAAATTTTTAGCCAGCTACGTCACACATTTTAATTTATTTTATCTTTGAATTTAATTTTATGATATTCTTGGTTCTAGTTTAATATTGTACTCTTTTCTTGTGATGCTCTATTAATTTTCGCTTACAATTTGGTTAATTCGTTACGTTGGTTTTTCTAAATAAACTTATGACATGGATTGTATTTTTCAAAATATTAGTTTTTGGTTTCAAGTTTATAGGTTTTAATATTCGAAAGAGTAATAATTAATCAGATTCTCAATGTGTATTTGACTAGTTTGGTTGTATCTAAGGATAAAATGATATTTTTTAAGTATTTAAAAGATTCACATTTAAATCCTTACACAAATTCGTGATTTTTATAAACAATTTAAAATTTAATTAAGTTTAATTATTAATGAATTAATGCGTATACCCTAACATTAATATAATTTTGTTTGTCTCAATCATTAATGGATAAATTCTTTTTATTGATGACGAATGCCTTAATTGAATTTTATGTTTAAGAAAAATCAAAGCCTACTAAATTATCTTTATAATAAAATGAATTTCATTTGCGAAAATTGCCCAAAACATACGCAGAAATTTAATTTTTTTACATTTCTTTTGACCGTCGTTACACGATACAAAGATTGGCAGACATTTGCGCCGCGGACATTTGCGCCGTAAGCCAAATTAGACTTTTGCGCCGGGACACTTCCGCCGCAGACATTTTCGCCGCAACCCAAATTCGACATTTGCGCCGAAAAAATCTAACTCAAAATTAATGCGGAAAGTATGGGGCATTAGGCCCAAGCTCAAATCAATCAAAAAGGGGTTCGTTAGGCTTAGGCCTATGCCACCTTAAAGTTGGGGTTTGATAGGCTTAGGCCTAAGATTGGAAATATTGTTGAATAAGTGAATCTTAAAATAAAATAAGGGTCTTCATATGCTTTCGAGATTTGAACCGGTCCAAAACCCTGTTTGCCAAATTCTTATTCAAAAACCTCGATTTTTTTTTTTTAAAACTACGCACATAAAAATCTTTCCGGGTACATCAAAGTCAATTTTTAACTTTGGGCACTTATGGTCGGGTAACCGGTTAAAATGCGTTAGCGGCGCAAAAGTCTAATTTGGCTTACGGCGCAAATGCCAATTTTGGCTTGCGGCGAAAATGTCTGCGGCGCAAATGTTCGCGGCGCAAATGTCCCACCACGGATACAAAGTAACAAAAATTTGAATATTTCATTTTTGCGTGAATTGAATGGATTATTTTAATATTTTTTATTTTATCTGTTTTACAAACGATGTTTTTTCCCCCTTCCCGTTTAATCGATTGATGTTTTTTTTGAAATCACAATGATTATTTATTTTATGAAAAACGGGCGAGACCTTGATGAGGTAATAATAGCGTATAAAACTTTGACAAACATAATTCTACGAGATTTAAGCCTGTCATAAAAAATGAGTAATTTAGGGTCCAGGTTCAAATCTCTATGATGATAGCTTAATACGGCTCGCTTCGCTTGCCACGCGCTTCGCACGCTTAGAGCCTAAACCTAAGCGAGCCTAAGCTTAGGCCTAACCTAGAGTGGCTTTGTTTGCTGTCGAGAGTCGTGTGTAAACGCACAACGTTTAAGGGAGACGCTGAAAATATACCAAAACTAAATCACATAATTAACTTGTTATTATTAAATATTTCTATAACATTGTCAACATTTTTACGGATCGATCTTTTGGATTTCTTTCCCTCCTTTTCCTCACGTTCTTTCCGGCTACAAGCTATCACATCCGCCTAATTTTGTTTTTGTCAAAACCATAATGCAAATCAAGGGTAAATTAGCAAATGACTATTAAATTTGAATAGCACTAAAAAGAACTAAATAAAATAATACTAAATAAAGGAAAAGTAAAATTTGTTATAAAAAAATACGTTATTTAATAAAAACTTGTTTTAATCATTTCAAATGTCTTGCTCAATGTTAATAAGAAGAAAATACATTAATATTTATTTATAAAGATTTTTCTGCTAACCATTGGCATAACAAAAATTAATTTAAACAAACATATAATAATAGTAACTAAAAAATATTGTTTAATACGGGGAACGACAAACGCTGGGCTGACGCAGCTGCCTTGGTGGACGATAAGTAACACAAAAAACCTTTGCATATAATACATGTAAAAGATGTAAATTAAAAATTTAAATTGATTGGCTCAATAATAAAAAAACTACAAGCCAATAAACTTAATAAACTAGTGGAAAAATTTAATTTTGAAAAGCTTTCAAAAAAATTTATTTTTGTTTAAATAAAATATTAATTTTGTATTAAATACAAAATTTTAAACACCAAAAGACTATCATTGTTAAACATAAGAAAACTTATTTAATTTCACAAATAAACGCATATTTTTTTTATAATCAGAGACGCAAAAAATTAATATGAATTTTTGATTTATGATTTCTGGCTTATTGAATCATAAGAAATAACAAATATATGTTACTTAAATTTTTGGAAATTTGACGAATAACCCCTTATCTTAAATCATATTATAATAAAGTCCCATTTGTTTTAAATTGCATAAAAAAATGGTAATGCAATTTTTTTAATTTTTTACTTTGTGAATTTCCAGATGGTCTAAGAGCTACGTTATTTCTTCAAAATAAAATGTTCAAAAAAGTAACTTAACCAATTTATAGATGGGGTGCGTTGATTTCCAAATTACTTTCGCCGCCTGTCTCTCTATTTTTAGCGCACTATTTCTTCAAAAAATAAAATGTTCAAAAAAGTAACTAAAACAATTTTTAGATGGGGTGCGTTGATGCCCAAATTACTTTCGCCGCCTGTCTCTCTATTTTTAGCGCACTATTTCTTCAAAAAATAAAATGTTCAAAAAAGTAGCTAAAACAATTTTTAGATGGGGTGCGTTGATTTCCAAATTACTTTCGCCGCCTGTCTCTCTATTTTTAGCGCACTATTTCTTCAAAAAATAAAATATTCAAAAAAGTAGCTAAAACAATTTTTAGATGGGGTGCGTTGATTTCCAAATTACTTTCGCCGGCAGTCTCTCTATTTTTAGCGCACTATTTCTTCAAAAAATAAAATGTTCAAAAAAGTAACTAAAACAATTTTTAGATGGGGTGCGTTGATGCCCAAATTACTTTCGCCGGCAGTCTCTCTATTTTTAGCGCACTATTTCTTCAAAAAATAAAATGTTCAAAAAAGTAACTAAAACATTTTTAGATGGGGTGCGTTGATGCCCAAATTACTTTCGCCGCCTGTCTCTCTATTTTTAGCGCACTATTTCTTCAAAAAATAAAATGTTCAAAAAAGTAGCTAAAACAATTTTTAGATGGGGTGCGTTGATTTCCAAATTACTTTCGCCGCCTGTCTCTCTATTTTTAGCGCACTATTTCTTCAAAAAATAAAATATTCAAAAAAGTAGCTAAAACAATTTTTAGATGGGGTGCGTTGATTTCCAAATTACTTTCGCCGGCAGTCTCTCTATTTTTAGCGCACTATTTCTTCAAAAAATAAAATGTTCAAAAAAGTAACTAAAACAATTTTTAGATGGGGTGCGTTGATGCCCAAATTACTTTCGCCGCCTGTCTCTCTATTTTTAGCGCACTATTTCTTCAAAAAATAAAATGTTCAAAAAAGTAACTAAAACAATTTTTAGATGGGGTAAGTTGATTCCCAAATTACTTTCGCCGCCTGTCTCTCTCTTTTTAGCACACTATTTCTTCAAAATATAAAATGTTCAAAAAAGTAGATAAACTATTTCAGATGGGGTGCGTTGATGTCCAAATTGCTCTAACCGTCTGTATCTCTCTTTTTAGCACACTATTTCTTCAAAATATAAAATGTTCAAAAAAGTAGATAAAACAATTTCACTTATTATATTATTTTTAATGAAAGTTTATTTAAAAAGACACCTTCCTCTGAATAAAAACTATGGTCTTCAATAGCTCAAAAAACAAAATCCAAAGCCACTCTCAACCAAATTGGTGGAATTCAGATGCGTGCCTCCATAAAATACGTTGTCCAACAATTTTTTGTCCAAAGCAGAGCGGACACAAATAACCGTAATTACGGAAAGATCAAGCTTCTCGTTGATTTTAGTTTATTAATTTGGGATTTTAAGAAATTTCACCAAAATTTTTAATTGACCATTTTTCTTCGTAATTTCGTAAAAATAACAAAAGTAATTTAAATTACTAATTAAATTATGCTAATCAGCAATTCGTTCCGTTTTCGCCAGGCTCAGGAGCTCATATTTTGAGGTGATCATCAAGGGTCGCGGGTAAGTATGCATTCAAGATTGACCTCACAAAACTAAAATCTTCGATATAAAAAAAACAAAAAAGCCTCCAGCTTAAAAAGAAATAGAAAAATCTCCCAGAATACCAACCTATAGAAAAATAAAAAAATGGAAAGCTGAACTAAAACCAACAGAAAACAAAAAAACCCTACAAGACAAAAGAAAATAGAGTCCAAAAAAGACTGTTTCAAGATTGTAACTAATTATTTTCATTTTGTAATTAATAATATATAATTATAGTTTAATTTTTTCTCTTAAATTTTATGTTTCAAAGTTTGCTTTGGTTGTATTGTGACTGAAAATATAACATAAATAAATCATAAACGGAAACCTATTTTCAAAATTATATAAATATAAAATTCATTGCATGATAATTTATTAATAAAAATTTAATTCAAAATTAAAAAACAATAAAAAAAATTACATTACATATGACTGTACTTTCTCATTCGCCTCTGAACGAAGTCTCAATCAACGAAATTTAATGCAATAATAAATAAAATCAGTGAAAATTCCCATTTATTTGGAGTCAACACATTCTTAAATTAATCAGCGTTAAGCGATAACGCCCTTGTCGTAATTTAAAATCCAATGGTACATTCATTATGTGTAGCTAACATTAATTTTTTCTAAACCGCACCAAAAGATAAAACCAGAAGGCCTATATTCAGCGTGTGAAACATGTAGTGTATAGATGTAATGCTAATAAAAGATTTGCATAATTACACGTAAAATTTGATATTTAAAATAGTATATGAATAAAATACCAGAATTGAGCTATTCAAACTACTTTAAACAACAATATGTCTTAAAGGTTTTTTATAATAGCCAGCGCATATTGATAGTGTGGATTGTTGAGTTACTAAAATAAATAAATCAACATCTATCAACAAATCTATTTACTAAAACTAAAAGTCAATAACACTTAAGCTTACACTCAAATACCAAATTAATCCACTTTCTTTAATCAATTACATCAATTGTGGATATTTATAAAATAAAGGATGAAAAATGTATCGGTACATGAACCGGTGGAAAATCTAACAGCTCAAGTGTTTTTAAAACGAATAAATGAGACTAAACAATTAATTATAATTTCTCGACTAAATAAACAGATGAAAAGCAAAATGCGTGTACTTCTATATTTTATTTTTATTTAATTTATGAGAAAAATAAATAACTACATACCTATTTTCCCCACCGCCATCATATGAATTCCAATAGCGAAAGCGGTCCAAGAAGAAACATGTTTAGTGAATTTTATTCAGACGCCTTTTTAATAAATTAATAATCCAACCCAATTTAAAAAGGATTTACTTCTTTATTAATGCAAAAAAACAAATATTACGGTTCAGAATAATAAGAAAAAAATGGTCCAATTGATACCGACGGATACGCAGTCATCATTGGGCCTCTTTATCTATACAAAAAACGCCATACATGACTTAGTAAAAAAATATATTGAAAAATAAATGAAATATAATATGAATTTATTCTTGGTGTTTCGTGTTCGCGAAGGACGGAAGTGGGAGCAAAGAGGAAATTACCTGTTTTAAACCTTCAAAAATTAAATAATTTTATCAAAAATCAAAAATGTAAATATCAACAAAAAAAAATAAAAATATTTAATTGAAATATTATTGTTAACTATAAATATAGAGAAAAAACGACATAAAACAATTCTCATAAAATTAAAAATGCATTTAATAACAAAAGGCGTGCTCTGTAAATAAATAAATCATAATATCCGGATTCCGGAATCGTTCTATCAACGTTCACCATACACTTTTCAATCCGTCATGGGGCATCTGTCCCGCGACTTGAGCATTGATTGACAGGGAATGCATCAAAATGAAGTAAATGTACTCATTTAAATTTCATTTTTAAAGCAGCTATGAATATTGATGCAATTTATATTATCTAAATCCAACACATCACTCTATAAACAATTTTAAAAGTAATAACTAATTTACTGTAAATTTATAAGTATGATAAATTATAAACAATTAATAAAGCTTCATAGTCTAAATATTAATTTAGAATTTTTATTAAAGCTTTAAAAAACGAGTCTTGCTGAGCCGGCAACATTGAACTCTAAATTTTTGTTAATTTATAGTTAAATAATAACATTTTGACGTTAATGACTAAATAAAGATAAATTGGAAAAAATGTCGCAAATTGCGACGAGAAGGTCGGGCCGAGCAACGACTTATCATAATTCAGATCACCGACAGAGAGGAACTTTGAGCATGTTTTTGTGTTAATGTTTACAGATAGCAAAAAGATTAATTGTCTAAATAATTCTAAATTATTAAGCATAAGAGTTAATTCTTTATTCTAGTTTGCAATGTAGTTATTTTAATTATATTATTATTATTAATAATCATCATTAATTTAATTATTTACAAATTTTATTGTTTTTTAATTATTACTTTCGCCGGCAGTCTCTCTATTTTTAGCGCACTATTTCTTCAAAAAATAAAATGTTCAAAAAAGTAACTAAAACAATTTTTAGATGGGGTGCGTTGATGCCCAAATTACTTTCGCCGCCTGTCTCTCTATTTTTAGCGCACTATTTCTTCAAAAAATAAAATGTTCAAAAAAGTAACTAAAACAATTTTTAGATGGGGTAAGTTGATTCCCAAATTACTTTCGCCGCCTGTCTCTCTCTTTTTAGCACACTATTTCTTCAAAATATAAAATGTTCAAAAAAGTAGATAAACTATTTCAGATGGGGTGCGTTGATGTCCAAATTGCTCTAACCGTCTGTATCTCTCTTTTTAGCACACTATTTCTTCAAAATATAAAATGTTCAAAAAAGTAGATAAAACAATTTCACTTATTATATTATTTTTAATGAAAGTTTATTTAAAAAGACACCTTCCTCTGAATAAAAACTATGGTCTTCAATAGCTCAAAAAACAAAATCCAAAGCCACTCTCAACCAAATTGGTGGAATTCAGATGCGTGCCTCCATAAAATACGTTGTCCAACAATTTTTTTGTCCAAAGCAGAGCGGACACAAATAACCGTAATTACGGAAAGATCAAGCTTCTCGTTGATTTTAGTTTATTAATTTGGGATTTTAAGAAATTTCACCAAAATTTTTAATTGACCATTTTTCTTCGTAATTTCGTAAAAATAACAAAAGTAATTTAAATTACTAATTAAATTATGCTAATCAGCAATTCGTTCCGTTTTCGCCAGGCTCAGGAGCTCATATTTTGAGGTGATCATCAAGGGTCGCGGGTAAGTATGCATTCAAGATTGACCTCACAAAACTAAAATCTTCGATATAAAAAAAACAAAAAAGCCTCCAGCTTAAAAAGAAATAGAAAAATCTCCCAGAATACCAACCTATAGAAAAATAAAAAAATGGAAAGCTGAACTAAAACCAACAGAAAACAAAAAAACCCTACAAGACAAAAGAAAATAGAGTCCAAAAAAGACTGTTTCAAGATTGTAACTAATTATTTTCATTTTGTAATTAATAATATATAATTATAGTTTAATTTTTTCTCTTAAATTTTATGTTTCAAAGTTTGCTTTGGTTGTATTGTGACTGAAAATATAACATAAATAAATCATAAACGGAAACCTATTTTCAAAATTATATAAATATAAAATTCATTGCATGATAATTTATTAATAAAAATTTAATTCAAAATTAAAAAACAATAAAAAAAATTACATTACATATGACTGTACTTTCTCATTCGCCTCTGAACGAAGTCTCAATCAACGAAATTTAATGCAATAATAAATAAAATCAGTGAAAATTCCCATTTATTTGGAGTCAACACATTCTTAAATTAATCAGCGTTAAGCGATAACGCCCTTGTCGTAATTTAAAATCCAATGGTACATTCATTATGTGTAGCTAACATTAATTTTTTCTAAACCGCACCAAAAGATAAAACCAGAAGGCCTATATTCAGCGTGTGAAACATGTAGTGTATAGATGTAATGCTAATAAAAGATTTGCATAATTACACGTAAAATTTGATATTTAAAATAGTATATGAATAAAATACCAGAATTGAGCTATTCAAACTACTTTAAACAACAATATGTCTTAAAGGTTTTTTATAATAGCCAGCGCATATTGATAGTGTGGATTGTTGAGTTACTAAAATAAATAAATCAACATCTATCAACAAATCTATTTACTAAAACTAAAAGTCAATAACACTTAAGCTTACACTCAAATACCAAATTAATCCACTTTCTTTAATCAATTACATCAATTGTGGATATTTATAAAATAAAGGATGAAAAATGTATCGGTACATGAACCGGTGGAAAATCTAACAGCTCAAGTGTTTTTAAAACGAATAAATGAGACTAAACAATTAATTATAATTTCTCGACTAAATAAACAGATGAAAAGCAAAATGCGTGTACTTCTATATTTTATTTTTATTTAATTTATGAGAAAAATAAATAACTACATACCTATTTTCCCCACCGCCATCATATGAATTCCAATAGCGAAAGCGGTCCAAGAAGAAACATGTTTAGTGAATTTTATTCAGACGCCTTTTTAATAAATTAATAATCCAACCCAATTTAAAAAGGATTTACTTCTTTATTAATGCAAAAAAACAAATATTACGGTTCAGAATAATAAGAAAAAAATGGTCCAATTGATACCGACGGATACGCAGTCATCATTGGGCCTCTTTATCTATACAAAAAACGCCATACATGACTTAGTAAAAAAATATATTGAAAAATAAATGAAATATAATATGAATTTATTCTTGGTGTTTCGTGTTCGCGAAGGACGGAAGTGGGAGCAAAGAGGAAATTACCTGTTTTAAACCTTCAAAAATTAAATAATTTTATCAAAAATCAAAAATGTAAATATCAACAAAAAAAAATAAAAATATTTAATTGAAATATTATTGTTAACTATAAATATAGAGAAAAAACGACATAAAACAATTCTCATAAAATTAAAAATGCATTTAATAACAAAAGGCGTGCTCTGTAAATAAATAAATCATAATATCCGGATTCCGGAATCGTTCTATCAACGTTCACCATACACTTTTCAATCCGTCATGGGGCATCTGTCCCGCGACTTGAGCATTGATTGACAGGGAATGCATCAAAATGAAGTAAATGTACTCATTTAAATTTCATTTTTAAAGCAGCTATGAATATTGATGCAATTTATATTATCTAAATCCAACACATCACTCTATAAACAATTTTAAAAGTAATAACTAATTTACTGTAAATTTATAAGTATGATAAATTATAAACAATTAATAAAGCTTCATAGTCTAAATATTAATTTAGAATTTTTATTAAAGCTTTAAAAAACGAGTCTTGCTGAGCCGGCAACATTGAACTCTAAATTTTTGTTAATTTATAGTTAAATAATAACATTTTGACGTTAATGACTAAATAAAGATAAATTGGAAAAAATGTCGCAAATTGCGACGAGAAGGTCGGGCCGAGCAACGACTTATCATAATTCAGATCACCGACAGAGAGGAACTTTGAGCATGTTTTTGTGTTAATGTTTACAGATAGCAAAAAGATTAATTGTCTAAATAATTCTAAATTATTAAGCATAAGAGTTAATTCTTTATTCTAGTTTGCAATGTAGTTATTTTAATTATATTATTATTATTAATAATCATCATTAATTTAATTATTTACAAATTTTATTGTTTTTTAATTATTTTGTTAATATAATCAATACAATATTCAATAACATTGCAATCAAACTTAAAACGATGAATTTAAATATTAAAATAGTTAAAATAAAATTATAGTGTAAATTTACGTCGTAATAATAATTTATAAACACAACCTAATTTAAAAACTAAAAAATTTAAATTTAATAAACTTTGCTAAAACAAACTGAACTGAAAGATAATGAAAGCAATCGTAAATCTATCGTTGAAAAATACAATTTAATTTCTTTATTATGATTATACAACACGAAACTAACATTTAATAAAAAATTTATATATAATAATGCTTCCTCGCAATTTATAAAAAAATTTTTAAGTTAATATTATCATATTTGCACCCCAAAACTTTTTATTGTTAATGATTTTATGAAACTTTTTTTTATATATTTATTTATTTTATAGTTTGTATTTATTTATTACATATTTTATTTATTTACCCAATAAAACCGTTCTGTTTGATTAAGCTTTTTAAAAATAGTGTTTTATAATTTCGGTTTATTCATTTGATATTTAGTATTATGTTTACTTTCCAGTTAATAGTCGTGTAATTAATAATATACCTTTTTTAAATATCAAAGAATCTTTATTCCGCTGCGCTTTTTTCAGCCTCGACGAGGTCACGTTTGTTTTTCCCTCCGACAGTTCTGTGCTTCTCTTTGTCATTTTGTGAAAATTTATATAAACTTTAATAATTAATTATTATTTTTTTTTTAATTCAATTTATTGATTTAATTGTTTATATTTTTGAAAAGTTTTGAACTTTTTTTGTTTTACCACATTATCTTAAATTTATAGTTGGTCGGGAAGTCTTTTATTATTTAATATTCAAATATGCTGCTAACAGCAACTTTTAAACGATATTTATTTTTGATTATTTTATACTATTCGGGTAAAAGTTGTTTTCGTTTTACAGATGCACCATTTAACTTTATTCATTTATAAGTGGTAAATTTAAAGCAGATAAACATAATTAATTCTACAAAAGTGTCGTTTTTTTTATTTTCTTACAACAAAAAGATTGTTTTCTATTGAATTTGTATAGTTTTAATGACTTTTTATTCTTGTATTTGCTAATTTTTCGCTATACTTTTTTAATTATAAAAATTATAATTTTTATATTAAGTAACTATTCGAAATTTATTGCCGCATTCTTTGGATACATGAACCCAATTTTTTAATATTTCAATTAAACTTTAATCCACGGCAAAATGTTTAGAATAATTAATAATTATTCTTTTAAACATTTAAATTGTTTTAATTAGTTTATAATTTATTCGTTTATATTAATTTGGTTATTTTTTACAAGTATTTGAATAAGGCAATTTTTTTTATTTAAATAATGAATAGAATATTTATCAAAATACGTAAATTTCTTATCAATTTTATTATGGTAAAATATCGAAGTGAACATTGAGTTGATAATAAATATAATATATTACCATTTATTGAACCTTTCTCCGTCTTCCCGGCCCAAACCGTGCAAATGATATACCATTTTGAATCACACTCCCTGGCGAATGTTCTACCACAAAATCAGCCCGTTCCCTATCTTAAAAATTTTCACCATAAAAGCTGGCGCAAAAAAAAATAATTTTTTCCAACTTTGACAAACAATTTCGATCTCAAGTCGAACTCTTACATACCCGGTCAAAGACATTTTTTGTAGCTTAATACCACCCCAATTTATAAATAACCAACCCCCACCCGATCCGAGCAAACCCCATCTTTTTAGGGAATTTCTCCCAAAACAGACAAAAAAAAGTTCGATTTTTTGACCTTTTGTCCGCAGCATAACTCTATCACATTAGGCCTAGCCCCAAACTTTATATACCATTCGAACCCAAATTTTGTCTATTTCATGCTTTACTAAGGAATATAATAAACGTAACAAAATTGCCACGAGCAAAGCAGTTTCAATATGTATCGGAATAAAAATCAAAAAATATGATATAGTTTTTTTTTTAAGTAAAATTAGACTTTTATATTTTTAGCATTAATATATAAGTAATTTAAGATATCCGGGCATGCGTGATTCCGTCAATTTTAATTTTTAGACAAATAATAAAAAAAGTTTTGCATAATTTAGTCCTATTATAATTTTGAGTGATTAATAGAATATATTTTTTATTTAACATATATAAGACATTTAGTTATTTATAACAATCCATTATAATTATATTTTAGAAATCCTGCGTCAGTCCCGAGCGCTACGAACGTCCACCCACGCCCTTCAGATTTCGATGTATTCTCCAGCCTCATTCATTGCAAGAGTACCTTCCATATCACGCGGATTATTTTATTTAATAGAATAATTTATTTATTTATTGTATGTTGAACGAATTGAGCATGTAATTAATTTTTTATTTTTATAAAATTATTTATGCAAATGATATGTTTGAGTTAATAATGAATTAAAAATAGGGGTTGAAAGTCGATGTACATATGTAAAAATAATGTAATTAATAAAGCTCGGGAACAACTCAACATGTCAGATATCGTTTATTTAATTTCTGTGCTTTGATGATGGCTTGATAAAATAAATTTAGTTGCATTGAATTGCTTTAATATTTTAGCTTAAGCTTAATGTAATTTGTTTTATTTTAATTCGTAGTTTAAAACTTCTGATAAATGTTTACAATATAATAGTGCAATCGAATCCAAATCCAATCATTAATTTTAATTAATTGTTAAGTTATTCGTTTTTAAGAATTTTTATAGCGAATTTTTTAATTTTTTACATTTATAATGATGGCGTTTTATTTGCAATCATGCGATTTTCCCAGTTCAATTCACTGTTATTTTTTATAAAAGGTGTCTTTAATTAAATTAATCTTGGTCGTGCTGACCCAAGATAGAAAATGGCGCCCTTCGCGTAGCCGTACGGGAACATCTTGCCTGTGTAGAGACATCGATCGTCATGCGCGTGAATAACATCCCGCTCAAACTCTAATTGGCTGGGGATCGGGGTGAATTAAAGTTTATTATATATATATATCATAACACTAATGAAAAATAAAATAAAAATATATTGAGATCTATTATAAACAAATTTATTTCATTTTAGCAATGGTATTTAAATTAAAATGTATTTTTCTGTTAAATTTATTTATTTATTTCATTGTTATTTTTATTTATATATGTCATTTCCTTATTGTCTATTTTCATAAATGTATAATCATTTTCTTGCATATGATATTATCTTTGTATAATTAAAAATGTTTCATTTTATTTTATGATTGAGCTATTCTCTCAGGCGTCCTGGACTCCAAATTATCATTCTTCCTTCATTGGCTCGATTTCACCAATCCTTACAGCAGCTACTGTTGAGAATCCTTTTGTTTTAAAGAAGTTGTGAAAAAGATCTGAATCTAAACTATTATTAAATGACCACCATTCCGATTGAAGCAGACGCGAATTTTGAAATTGTGATTTAAAATTTGCTCTTGGGTCCTTGAGTCGGTTGTCGCGTAAAAAGAAGTTCCGAAACAGGGACAATTTCGGCTGGTTTGTAAACAAGGTTATTTATTTAATCCGATTATGGTTAAATTTTGTCACACGTAATTTTATAAAATGGTTTTTTATTGAATTGAATTCATTAATAGTAAATATAATTTTTTATTAAACCTGGCAGTTGTAAATTTTTCAAATCGCAGATAAGTCTTTTTCTATAAATGTCAATTTAACATTTATTTTCTAACTTTTCATTTTTGCTAATTTATTTATGGCTCATTTTTGGCGGTGGGTTTCCCTTAACTTTTATCTTGCACAAGCGGTTGCAAATTCTGCATTCTGTTGTCCGTTTGTGTTCATAATAACCACTTTTAATTAGTTGTTTCGAGTATAAATAAAATTTGCAATTTTTAAATACACTGGCCGGCTTGCATAAATAGAATTTTTGCATGCAATAATGTTTTAAACAATAACTTTGTAATACAATAATATTTAATTATTTATGTTTAAAATGAAGTTTGTCTTGTATGTACTAATATTTACATAATTTTTAAACCGCAATAGTTTGTTTTTTTCATTTCTCTTTTGAATTTCAAACAGCAGTAAACTACGCGTAGTCTTATATCGGTTGCAAAAGGCTGTGATCGCTGCAGTTTTTAGTCTTTTTCCACTGCTTTAGCTCCCTTAGATTTTTGACCAGATTCAAGAAACACTTGTTGGCCAGACATTTTTTGCGTTCAATTGCGAGTGTAATGCTCTGTATTAATTTTTTAAATTGCTTGGTTCTACAATAATGCTTAATTTAATATAAATTAATGGACTTCGCTATTTAGCAGGTACCGAACTAAACAGACAAATATATTTCCGGGGTTTGAGCAATTAAACCGTGTTAACTTTTAAATTATACTTGTCATTTTATTCAGTTTATAAAGTTGTATATTTAATGTAGGCTGTAATTTTTGTTTTATTAATTTAATAAAACAATTTACTAACTTAGTTTTTGTATATTATAATTAATATTAGTAATTTTTATAGTATCTAAATATTTATTTTAAAGTATAGACGGTTGGTTTTGCTCCCGTTTTATCTCCCGCCACGTTAGATTTTTAATTACCTACGTATACACTTTTTTAAATAACCCTCATTGTGGTGACATGTCATCAACTTTTGAATCTTCGAACTTTTCCCATGCTTCTTTTAAGCACCTTATTTTCGCCTCTCTTATTGCGAAGTGCATCATTTTTAATATTTATCTTTAATACCTAAAAATGTTTTATTATTGTTTCCATAATATTTTGAATTATTAAATATTAAATTATTATTTTTTTCTTAATTATCTTTTTTTTTATTCTGTCGTAATTTGTTTTACCTTAACATTCTTATCCTACATATTTATTTCGTTATCTTTTTCTAAACAATTCATGTTTAAAGGCGGAAATTTCAAATTATTGTCAAAACATAAAATTAATATTCAATTTATACTAAAAGTATGAGAGGAGGTTAAAATAAAGTTATATTTTACTAAATATAGAATTATTCTCAAAGCTTGTAATACGTAGTTTGAAGTGTATAACAAATTACAAAAATATTTCAACAGAATATGTAACATTTTGATTTGTACATTTTTTGATTAATTAATGAATTTTTTATATTGATATAACAATTACGCAAGCAACGATAACGAAAAAATGCATAGATTACAAATAACTTTCAAAGTTTGATAACTTTTTCAAATGAACTGGACAAGACAACAGTGCAGATTGTACGTTCAAAAGCATATTTAACAGAAGCAAATCCCGCATTGATTTTAAAATTACTTTAAAAAATTTTTTAAGAAATAATTGGATTACAAATAGCTATACAAATTTGCAAATAGATAGAAAAATAATTATAATAACATTTGATTTTTTTAAATAATATGTCGGACAAAAATATTAAAAAATAGTATATTCTATTTTAAAAAAGGATAAAGTTTTAAAAAAATACAAATGTGATTATTACATAAATATAAAACCAATATACCTAATACAAATGTTATCATTTATTGAAAGAAATTTTTGTGAATCCTTGTTTACATATTAATATTTAATCAATTGCATGCAATTAAATATTAGATGTTTTAGCACTGCAATAAAAAGTAAATACTTTATCCCAAAACTATTCTCAAAATTATTAGTTAAAAACGTAACAATGCTCACTTTCGAACAAATGCTGTCAGAGTCATATACAAACTTACCTTAACTAATTTTAGCTTATATTTTAATATTGTGATTTGATAAACTACTCATTCTCATCTATTTTATGTTGCAAAAAAACATATCCTTTATTATTCAAAATATATTTGTTTTAGACTGTGGTTTCATTTAAATTATATTTTTTATTATTATTGAACTACTAATTTGTTTACAATTTGAAAATAAAGGAAATTAAATGTATCAAACCGGAAATGTCGTCTGTCATGTATTTTGATAATTTAAAATGTATTTATTAAAGGTTTGTCTTTATGGAATTTAAAATTTGTTCGATCAAGGTCAGTACTTGGCCAATTTTTGCGGTAATTTGTTCTCTTTTTTTTTTGTTGGAATATTCGGATTAATTCTGATTTTGTTACAATCTTTAGTTGCAAAAGTTTTTTGGTGGGTCTTACTTGGCTCGATTTAAAATTTTGGTGACAGATCTCAAATTTTTATTATTGAAACCCCTTAAAATAGGATTTTTGGGCAGATGGTGTAGTGGTTGGCCATTTGAAGTTTTGGTTGGGTGGTAAAAAACTTTTTTTATTGTAATTTCAGTCCTTCAATATAAAAAAAAAAATTATAATTAACAAAAATTATAAAAAATAAAAATATATGACAATTCAAATGCTTAAAGATAAACATGCATGATTTAAATTTTTTTAAAAAGAGTTTATAATAATGTAAAGCCAACAAATATTAATTAAAAATTACCTAAATAAAATGGTAAAAAATAATATAATTTTTAAAAAGACCCGAAAACCCCCAAAACAACAAAAAACCATGGGATACCATATACATTTTTTTGCAAAATTTATACGAAAATTCATGATAAAGTTAAGTAAAATTTTTTTAAATTTAAGATTAAAAATAAACTACTTTGAAGTCACCATACATAAAATAACTGGGTTAAGGAAATCTTTTGAACGGAAATTAATATTTGGCCATTACAAAGCGTGATGTTTCTTAATTCTGGTCATAATATACGTCACAATAGTTAAAAAGTTATAAAAATACGAATAAGCAGTTCCAAATTTTTTTTGGATACATTAATTGTAAGGCAAATTAATTGGGGGTTTAAAACTTTATGCACCAATCAAACATCTGAGTGGCCAGATGCTCCTTTGCGATGTAAGATGAAGTGGATTTGGCCGGCATTATTAATCATCACCATATCCCTCCCTGCTGCTGGTGAGGAATTCACCCGCGTTTTTGGTAGTACCCCAGTTTCTTTGTTCCAAAAGCAAGTAAATATTTGTGTTTTATTTTATTTTTTTTCAGCTTTGTTTTTTCAAAATTGTTTCCCTTTTTACCTTTTTTAATAAATTACATTTTTGCGAAGGTTCATGCTTTAAAGCTTTGCTTTTGTTTTCAAATCATAACTAAAACATTAGTCCGTTTACTGTATAAAATTAATATTTAATTTGTAATCCAATTATTCAAGATCTCCCGTTTACCTGTTGCCGATCCTCCACTTATGGCGCTTCTGGCAACCCAGATAATCAATTTACTCACAATAAGTTTTTATGTAAAAATTTCGATTATTAAATGATGTAGCTACATTTGTTATAAATTGTAGGCAATCGTTCCAATAAAAACTACCATTCATGTCTTTTTATTTTTGAAATAAAAATTATATTCATTTTTGTTGGTTTCCGTCACATTCCTCTCCCCATTTATGTTAATTGTTTAAACACACACTTGTGTATTATTTTTCTGTTGATCGTTTTTTATTTAGTTTAAAGATAATTTTTTTAAAGAGTCAAAATTGTTTTATTTGGTGCAGAATATATCATATTTTGATTGCGAATAAATTAGTCATGTTTTGTATTTTGTTTAAATGCATTTTATTTTATTAAACATTTTGTTTTGTGTAAAAAACCATTAATAACACATTTTTTTGCATCAATAAAATAGTAAATTTAAATAAGTAAATTTGTTGATTTTATTTTCTTTAATTACTTAAAAAATTTGTAAATTGGGTTAGCCGTAGCCTGAATTTTGGGCAATTCTCGAGCGTACTCGAAAAAAGCTCCCTTTGAGTTAGTTGATCCTCTGGAGTTTATTTTGTAGATACCCATAATGAAATTTAAATAATTCATTTGCAACGTTTTTAATTTTGTATAAGAAAAAAATGTATTGAAAATTTTGTTTAATTATAAATATTCTTTTTTTATTAAATAACATTTCAAATCATATTAAATTGATCTTCTCATGGGCATGTTTGCAAACTTACGAGACCTAAATTTGATAAAGAATTTGTCACATAATCCAGTATTTTTAATCATAATTAAATATTTGGTAATATTTTGGCATTCAGCCAACTTTAAATTTAGTTCGATTTGGCTAATCAGTTTTTATTTTAGAATTAAATTAAAACAACTGATTTTTTAAATAATCATAACGTTAAAAGTTTAAGACGGTAATACCAAAATTATTGTTTAATTGAAGGATTTATTAATTAAGAAACTAAAAATTTTTTTGCATATTTTTTGTTTATTTAACTATTGAAAAGAATTTTAAAATATTAAAATTGGCTTCCGTTCCTTTCCATCTGAATTTTCTCGATTATACCAAAATAAATAAAATATATAATATTTTTATTGTTTTAAATGTCTGTAAATAGGATTTATTACTATTTGAAAAATTTTATTATATGTTGTAAAAAATTTTAGAGTCTTATTTATGTTCAATTTTATAATAATTTAATCAATGTAAATCAATATTTTAGTGGCTGATTTAAATAAAGATCAAATTCTATTTGAACGTACTCATTATTAGGGCCACGATTTTTATGGAAATCCATATTTTTTTGCGCACTCGAACTGCGTATAAAAGCCATAACTAGTTTAGCTTTGGTTGGAGCTTCTAGAGCCCATTTACGCATCTAAAATATTGTGTTAACATTTTGCAGGCCTAAAATGCGCATTTGAAAAAAATTCTGAAAATGTTTAAAAAACAAATCTCAAACTCTTACAATATAAAATAAAGCAGGCAAAGAATCAAAGTTATAATAATTTTATAAAAATAATAGGTTTAAAGAGACCGTAAATCAGCTCAAACTGATCGGAACCGTTTCTTTTTTTGGTTTGGCTCTGATAGTTACTCCCCCAATTACATATATAAAATTAATTGGTGGATTAATATACAAATTATTTTATAATTTAGCATAATTAAAAATATATGGATGAAAATTTGAAAACTTTTAAACCTTGCTACAAAATGTACATAGACACACTAAACAATTATTAAAACATTTTCGACCAATGCTCATTTATATGAATAAAAATTTACAAACATTGAAATAAAAGCACATTTTCATGATAAACCCATTTTAATCAATGCACATTTTTCCCTATTAATTAAAGGATTTTATATAAAATTTTACTTAAAAAATGATTAAACTTTCAGCTGAAACGCCACAGCGGCAGCTCGCAGATATAACTGTAGTGCAGCATCTGCTTGCCAAGTCTCTTTACTGTATCTTTTTTTTTCGAAATTTGCCAATAAAAAATATAAAATATTCAGAAATAACGATATACATTAAATAAAAAATAAATTTTTTTGTTTAAAAGTAAATTTTACACATTTGAAAAACAACCATACGTTGATTATAAAGATTTTATTACATAATCACAAATAGAGGTTTTTATAACTTTCTCAAGTAATTGGAAAATAAAATTTATATACTAAATTAGTTTTTTATAATTATTGTGGCTCGCAATTGTCATAATTTGTTCAAATATTAATTTCATTAATTATATTTCCCTTTCTTGAAGAAATTTTATTTATTTCTTAGATTTTATTTTTGTGGTAAAGCTCTGTTTTAATAAATCTTTAATTACTAAATAAAGTGTGCTTTGTCAATAAACTTTTTTAAATTTTTACCAAAGATTTAATTGTTACACATTTGCACAGTGACCTGCTTTTATCCAAACACCTTTCTAATTATAGATAATTTAAATCTTTTTTTTGTAATTCTTAACAGCAATTTCACATTATCAAATAAATTTTGTTTGTTTTAATTATATCTCTTTATATCATTTGCGAAGTCAATGGTTTACATATGTTGTAAGGAATTTTTGTTTATGATTTTTTTCATAGTAAAACTTTTGGTGATTAATTTTTATTTAATAAGTTAATTCGTGATTGGTTACATCCATTTTAAAAATTTCCAAGATTAATAAGTTTTAGTAATTATTATGATTTAAATCTTGGTTACCAGCACTTTCTCGATGATGCCACCACCGCAAAATTTTGATTTTTTATGTTAAAAAAGATCTTTACTTTTTATTTTACCTTTCATTTTAATAAATACTTGAACTTCAGCTTTATTTAACACTGACTCAAGTTTAATAAAGATTTTCATTTCAATTAATTAATTTAAATAGATCTCTTAAATGCTCAGTTCTTTTTTTCAAGCAATTTATTAAATTTGAATTTCACCTTATGTCATTGTTTATTATTAAATATATTTATTAAGTTAGCGTTCATTTTTTCAACTGCTTAAGGCAATTCAATAATAATATGATAGAAATTTGATATAATTTTAAAATGTTGCAAATAATTTTAAGACATTTTTTAAAATAAATAATATTTCGATTAATAGAGAGCTTGCGATTCTAAAAATATAAAAAGGCATTACTGTCAATATGATGTTTAGTGAAGTATTAATGTTTGATTTTAAAAATGAATAAACTAATTAAATTAACAAGTAAAACAACGAAAAACAATTTGGTATCAAAAATAAAATCGTGAATTCTATTGAACTGTAGTACTTAAAATATTAAAATGTTTTTAACACCAAGCTAACTAAAAAAAAGTGAATAATAATAATAATAATAATAATAATATACAATTTCTGATAAATACAAAAACATCCATTCAAAACAGAGTTTCCTTATAATTAGTAATTTTATTAGTCTAAAGTTTAACATTTTCTTGAGGCTCAACAAAAACTGATATTTTTGAGGATATTCATGTTATGCGTTATAAAGTTGTTTTAAAAAAAAATCATTATTGTAATAGATGTATATTTGTAAATGTTAATTAATTATTTGTTATTGAATTAGATATTGCGCCTGCAATTGTTGGCGCTGTGGCATCTTAGCCCGCACGCAGACAGACTGAAGCCACTATTAATAAATAATACAACATTGTCAGGGAATACATTTATGCAAAGTTTTTATTTTGTTAAATTAATCGCTTTTTGGGTGCGGTTTTCTTTTTTATTTTGTAATACACATTGAGATAAATAAAAAATGTTCTAATGTTTTTTTAAATATAAAAATGAGTATGATTACGTGGGTATTTCAGTTTTTGAAATAATTTTGCCTTTGTTTGCAGATTTTCGTAAAAAAGTTTTTATTGTTTGTTAAATATAAACAACTACTAAATATTTTTAAAATTCTGCCGCTGTATACTGTTTTTATTTAGCCCCGCGGGGCTTGAATTTTCTTTCTTAAGAAATGTTTTTTTGATTTAATTAGTTGAATATTATTATTTTATTTATTTCCATTTTTATTAATGTTTTTGAAACACAATTTAACTTTTTTATATTCTAATTTAAGATTGAAGTATAGACAAGTGAATGTTACGTCCAGCTTAAGTAAATAAAGCACTTCATCTTATTATCAAACAAAGATTAATTTTGATTTGTTTTAAATTGAGTATGTGATTGTTTCATATTTTTATGCACAAGAAATGTCTGATGAATAACGTAATATATTACAACACCATTGAGTTCGATAACAGCTTATTATTATGTTCTAATATTTTTATGGAAATTATTTTTAACTAACATTATTAACCTTTTTTAGTCTATAAATATTTTCTGGTTTGTTATTTTCTGTTTAACAAATAAGCAAGCGTGATGGATTTGATAATTTATTTCATCTTAAATATAAATCTTGCTGTGAATATTCGAGTTCTATCCTCTATTTTCATTGTGCATTTTGTAATTCACTATAATTCATTCTGCTAATCACAAATTTATATAAGCTTTTGGGCTATTAGCCATGATGGTTATCGTTAAAATAGAGTTTTTTTTAAATAGAGTAAAACGTGTTATATCAGGCCATAATCCAACTAAGCAAAACCAACGATCGCGCTGAAAAAGCAAGCGCTTTAATCCGGATCGTCTCCATCAAATGAGCTGACGTAGATTTCAAACTTGAGTTAAGTCGCGTTAGTATTATTAATTAAATCTGTAGCTTTTGTTTTTTTAGCATAAATTGGCTGGATTGGGTTGGTTTTTTTAGTCCATATTAGTACATATTTCTTTTTTTGTTTTTTAGCATATATATCTCTTACAAATTATGCGGAATTCCGATTCCCGAATTTTTAAGGCCCCGGAATTCCAATTTCCGAATTTTTTGAGGTCGTCGGCGCTCATTCTTGTTATGTACATATTTCAGGACTTTTTAGAAAATAAAACCCGATCGCTATTATATTTCTTAAATTATTATTTTATTGAAGCTCAGGTTACATTTTTTGTAAAAGGGTAGGAACTCGAACGCTCAGATCAATCAATTTGCATCGCATTTTCCCATCGGATAAAGCGACTTCTTCGGAGAATGGATGAAGGAGCGGCGGAAGAGACTGACACCCCGGAAAGCCCTCCTTCGGGAATAAAATGCCTATTGGCCCCCCCCCCCCCCCTCGTCTAATTTGGTTAAGCTTAAAAATTAGAATTAATGTTTATTAGAAGAAACGAATTTCCATTACTTTTTGTTTTAATAACATTTATATTTTAAGTTAGGAGTGGGATTTTTGACTTTTTTGGATTATGTTTTTAATAGGTTAACTTCAAAACAAATAGCTATTTTATTCATATTTTTTTGGCTCTAAATTTATTTCCTTTAATAAACTAATTTTCATTCTTGAATTGATTTTAGAATATTTAATATTTTCATTCATTCTATGAATTTTTTAAAATCATGGTATAAAGTGAAAATTTGCCAGACGACGTCCAAGGACAATAGGGTTCTCTTCGCTCCAGTGCCAAACATTGTTGCCGTTGATTTGACGCGGATTTTTCATTGGGCATTTTAGCAGACCAAAAGCCCTTAATTGGCACAGTTGAAGTTTCATCTGTTTAAAAATATTTTTAATTTTATTTTCAAATCTTAATTTCAAAAGTTAGGTAGCAACAAGCATTAAAATTTTTTATAATTATGGTTTTATTTTGGGGGAATAATTAATTACAATGTAATGTATTTTTGAAAGTTTTTATTTATTGTCTTTATTTACTTTCATTATTATTTTTCAATTTAAAAATCCATAACCGCAGATCGGAACGGCCCGACCCCCGGTTACTGGAGGTCATGGGGGTGGGAGGCGAAAACTCTTATTTAACGAGAAGAAATTCGACACATTTAGCAGAAATTATCATCGATCGTAAAAGTGATTTATTAATATTAGTTTTATTTGAATTACTATATATTTATTAAACATTTTCCATAAACACTGTGTGTTATTAAAATACAATATGTGCCGAATATTGTAGAAAATAAATATTTAGATTTGCAGAAGATTGTTATTTCTTTATATTATGTTTTTCTTTTTATTAAATTCAACTTTAATTAAATATTCAAGATAAGTAAACTTAACTTATTATGGCTTCATTAATTGAATTAATATTTTTAACCTAGAAATGAATAATTTAAATTTCTGTTTTCAGGACGCTCTAAGGAGTGCAGGTCATTGTGCGATCAAACACCCTATAACAACATCATATAGGTACAATAATTTACTTTTATAAAATATTTTAAATAAATTTTGTATTTGATTGTTCAATTTATGCGTACCTTTCATTGTGGGTCAGTAGATGTTCCGGTTTAGTTTTATTTTAGTATAGAGGCTATCGTTGGGATGCTTAGGCTGCTTTGGAAGCTTTAGAGTTGTAACACGAGGTAACAATGGATCGCGTAGTTAAGATCTTCTAAATTGTCAACCGGTAGAAATTTGTCACCTGACATTAAAATAAGTCATGCAACTCCTAGAACAATTAATCATATTCTTAACCAATGATATTTATAAACATTTCGAACTGCAAAATTGGAATGGTTAATAATTGCTTAAGGTTATTAATTTTCTTTGCTTTATAATTAATTTACACTTTCATAATAATTATTTGAAAAAAATTTAGCAGAAGAGCATATTTTTCATAAGGTGTGAAATTATTTGCTTTATTTTTTCAAAAAATTATTATGGATTATTTAATGTCTTTTTCGTACTTTTTTTATTTATAAATATAATTATTAGATTAGTTCTGTGTGTATTTTAAATTGGTATTAAATAAGTAATAGAATTCACAAATTTTCTTATCATTATTTGCCATTTATTTTTATTTAAAAAATTTTAATTTGATTTTTAGCCCTATTTCCGAATTCGTCAAACGTTGGGCTTTCCACGAACAAGGGTTGGCTAGCATCTTACATTTTACTATATTTCTATAAATATTTACATTAAATAATGTTTCTAGTTATAATTTTCTTGGTCTTTTTACTTGTAATTGTTGATTTTTTAAATTAATCTTATAATGTATTTAATGCGCACAGTGTTCCGCATATGTTGAACGATAAGCGTCCGGAGAACATCACTTCTTTGGGCGTGGTACCGGCATGCCATAACTTCAACGAAACGTCTAACTTCTTTATACACACTGTCACTGTCACGGTCGTTGTCCCACACACTCGTCAAGCCAGTGTGTCTTTTTAAACATTAAACATAGACATTTAATAAGATACATTTTAAAAAGGAGTGCAGCCTAAATTGTCGGACTGGAAAAAGGAAGCCTGGATGGCACATTAATTATCAGTTGACCATTTCGCCAACATTTATATTCACATAAAATCGTACAATTTCCATTAATTTCATTTTATTCCCCACTAATAGCAGTGCTGCTAATAAAGTTTGGTACTTTATATATTTAATTGATTTTTGAATATAATTTTATCTAATGTTTAAAATACTAAATTGGAAGAAATAAAGTTTAAGTTCTTTTATTTTAATTTGGTACGTTTCTAACTGATATAAACAAACGCTTTAGTAAACTCTCGTTCGATGCGGTGATTAAGATAGGAATAGGACTTGTGTAAGCCACATAATGTATTTGCATATATGTATAAAAATACAATCACATTTGACTATTTAATTTTTTGTTAAAAAATAAAGTTTTATGCGCGCATAAAATAATTATTTATTTAGATATATTTTTTGGTAATTGATCAAACATAATTATCCAAAACAATATAAACTTAAATGACTTGATTTTTTCATGTGTTTATAAAAGGTTGAGGATAATAAACTTTTTTATTTTTTTAATCATCGGTTACGCCAAACAATTTGCCTGCTTTGTTATGTAGGGAGGAAGACGCCATGTAAAGCAAAAATCTATTCTATTGTATAGAGCTTTGTGTTTAAATTTAATATACAAATAATCATCTATTTATCGTCACTTATAGATTATTTATATTTTCAATTTAAAAGCGAAAGTTAAAATTAAACGATGTGCGTAAAAGTTATATCAAATTTTATTGAAATGAAAATTCAATAAAAACTTTATGGATGGATTTTTGTAAATTAACTTACCTATATTTCTAATTGATTGTCTTCCACATATTTTTGAAAATATTTCAAATGATTAAAATCATATTTTCAAAATAAAATTTTAATGATCAACAATATTTAAAATCAAATAATAAATTAATTATAAGGCCCTTTGTTTAATGCAATTTAATTTTATTTAACATTTAGAATAAAATCAAAAAGCAATCAATGAGCGGATAATTTGTTGCTGTAGTTGCTGCGTTTCAGTGAACTTACTTACTATTCTTTATGTTGCATCATGTATTTTCGAATAGCTCTGAAATTTTGGGTTTCCATTACATTTTTATGGGCCATAAACTAGTTTACACCAAGAGAAACGTTTTTTATAAAATCGTTAATTATATGTTTAAATTTCTGTGAATACATTGTGTAACTTTTTTTATATTATTTTGTTTAACTTGTGGTGTGTCTCCACAAACTTCCTTCGTTTTCATAGGACTGACGAGCTGTTAAAGATAGCGCCACCAAGAAATAAATCATGGTCATCATCCAGCGTCATAAATATTTTGTTTTATAATTTTAAAATTTTATTAATAAAATCATTTTATTTTTTATCATTGCATTCAATTGTTTATTAATACGTTATCATTAATTTTGATTTAATTATTTAATGCTTTATTTGAAAAATGTATTAAATATAATTTGTATGCATTGGTGTATCCAAGCCAGAAAGGCTGTGCATAATTGAATTTGTTTTTATTACTCCAGCAATTTCGTCATTATTATCTATCTTAAATTCGTATATAATTTTAAAAATTTTGCGCAAATTTAATATATCGATGTAATGTTTTATTTATTAAATAACTTAGTCATATTTGACGCGCTTTTTTGATAAGAAATTTTTTTCAATTTGTCTTTAAAGTTTTAATTGCTTTGGTTTGGAAAGAGATAGAAAATAATTGAGGCAGCTCGTAATAATGTGGATAACATTTAATATGCATTTTTTATTTTCTCATAATGTTTAATTAAAAGTTAAAATGTTATTTTTCAATTAACACGTTACGGGGTAAAACAGCGTTATGTTTTCAATTTTCTCCATTGCTAGCGTTTTTCTGCCATTTAATTTTTAACTAAATTTTTAGTTAACAAATTATTATTTTCAAATATTTAGGTTAGAATTATTGGGCAAAATTCATATTTTTAGTTTTCATCTATCTGGACAGCTTAATTATTCAAATCAAGCATTTTTTACTTTTTTTTTATTAATCAGTTTACAAAGTCATTTTAAATATTCATAGATATTTTTTAAGGTTACAACTAATTATTAGTCGTTTTTAACTAACAATATTAGATTTTTTTTAGATTGATTGAACTTGATGTCATTAACTGAACAACTGGCAATTAAATACTTTCGAAATGGATAATTCCGAAAAAATCAACTAGTTAATTGTGAATAACAATAAATTGTTGTTAAATTAAATATTTTAATTCAAATTTTTCAAAAATTGATTAACTCATATAATAGAATGTCTGCACAATCTCTCCACTTAATCGGCGACCGGGAAATTGTTGCAGTACGACACAAAATTTAAAGGATTTTTTAATCTATAATATTAGTGTTTATATGCTCCATTTTTAATAGTACCGCCCAATCTTTTCAAGAAGTAGCAGTTGAACAAAGTTTAATTGCTCTGTTGACTCGCCTCGAGGGTATACAATTCGTGGATTTGTATGTGTTCATTTCGAAAATTTGTACTATATAAAAAATTACTGACTTCCCCCATGGCTCAATTGTTTCTGTACCTTTTATTATGGCTTGTTTTGGTTTTAGACCACGTTTCAATTTCTAACATAATAGAAGTGACAATTTTTATTTTGAATTGTTACATTTTCGTAAGTTTATTAAATAACTAATTTTTTTATGTGTTTAAACAATTTAATTTTTTTATTATTTTTCGTACAAATTGGCTCTGTTTGAGAATAGAAAAATAACAACAAAACATCTAGAATAAATGAAAATATCGATATTAGAAACGGTATTTTGATAAAATATATCAAAAAATATCAAATTAATAGATTTTTGATATTCGATACGATATTTCAAAAATATAAACATTAAAATTTAAAATTAATTTTATATTAAATTGCAAAAATAATTCTTTTGATTCACTTTATATCTTCAGCACCATTGTTGCACAACGATTAAATGATTTGTAATTTTAGTTATGTTAGAAACTAATTGTTAAATTAATTTTCAAAAGAGTCTGGTCGATTGATTTCTAAACAGTTGGTGCAAAATATGGCTTTCAGGACTCACTCATCATCATAATATCCGCGGTGTTTTCTTTTTACAAATTAAATTATTTTTTAACTAAATTGTAAATCGAATATTAATTTTAATTTCTTATGAAATGACATGTCGCTGGTTTGGATATTATAATTTATGGATTAATTTGATTGAAGCAACTCGGAGCTTTTTGCTACAATATTTTTAGTCATCATATGAAACAGAATGGCATTGGTGGACCACGTACGTCTGCACTACTCATAACTGATTAATGGTCTTTTATATTTTCTTAACGATCTTTTTTTAATAATTTCTACATCAAAAATTCATGATTTTTGTTTATTTTATTTTTATAAAATAACCGAATTAAGTTATAATTGTAATGTTGGGTTCAAGAATTTATGGCCACCTATTTGATCAGCGCGCAAAAACTAGAAATTGTGCACTTCTATAGTTTAAAATTGCCGTTTTTGTCCAACCTTACTCCACACTATCGTCTTTTCATTCATTTAGATTATTAAAAAAAAATTATATTTAAACTTTTTTTATATTTTGATCGAGGAATATCATTTTCATTGCAAATAAATTAATCAAATTGATGTTTTAATTAATTGTTGTTTATAATTTTTGCTTTTAGTAGGTGCTTTTTTATAATATATTGGTGTTTTACGGATGTTTAATTGCTACGTAGAAAATAAATTAAAAATCGCTTTTTTAATCACATGGTTGGTTTTTAACTGGATTACATTATAAGCAATGGTTTAACTTCAAAACTATACAATAATACCTATTGACTCTAATTTAGCATTTTCTCATTACAGACTAGGATTTTTTGTCGGCACTTTATTTCAGTTTTTTATTTCTGCATCTGAACGAAAATACTTATTATAATATTTTTTAATCATGCAACCGTCGAACACATTCCTTGGACTATCAATTTGTACGCCATGTCTCAATAATTCATGATAAGGTGCAATGTTAGGGCCGGATTATAATGTAATAATTTGTCGGCTTTTTTTTTTAAAAATTAAGTAGAATATACCACATTTTTTATATTTACTGTACTAAATGTAGCGCGCTCTAGTGAATTTTTACTTTTTAATCTAAAAAATTTTGCGAAGTGGTTTAGCAATTAATAATAATTTTGGATAGGCATTATTTTGTACGTTTTTAGTAAATATTGATTGCATTGTATGCAAGTAGCTGTTTTTTGTAAGTATTTTTAGCTTTTTGATTAAAAGGAAAATAATATAATAGTAACAAGATGTGTTATTTTATAAACATTATCTTTTTTAGATATGTATATAATTTATAAATAATTTAAACAACATCTACTATAATGTAATTTTTATCAAAAATATAATTTTAGATTTAGAAAAAAAGCAAATAAAATAATGGAAGTTTAATTGGTTTTTTGCGTTTATTGAATTTTTTAAAAATTAGCTTAAAAACATTAAATTTTAATTCATATTTTGTGGTTCACTTTACGTAATTTGTTAATTATATGTCATATTAATAACTTTTTGAAATATTAATTTGTTTCGATAGAGAAACTGTTTTTTTTTGCATTTTAGATATACAATGATTATTTAAGATAGTTTCAAAACATTAATTAACCTTTTTTCTATTATCAACCACTTTTGAAGTAAATTTTGTTCCTTAATGTTTAATGGATTTATCTATTAATGACTTAGAAATTATAAGAAAAATAATATTGGTTATACTCGAGAGTTTTCTATAGTTAGTTAATTACATCTAATATATATCGAATCATATTAATTACAAACATAAATTATTGTTTTTGTTTGTTGCGTTTATTAAAGCTAATTAAAAATATATACAAATATTATTTTTAAATTTTGCTAATTATAAAATTATATTTATTTTTGAATTATTTTTGTTTAAAATTTTGCATTGCACTTTAAGATCATTTTTTAAAATTTTTAAATAATTTTTTTTTGGTTACAAGAATGCAAAAATGTCGATATGATTTTTAAGTTTTGGTATGTTTTAAAATTATTAAAACAATATATTTTTATTTTTTCTAGTATAATTTGTATATTGTATTCAAAATTTTGATTTTCATTAATTATGAAAATTTTATTTTTGGTCGCATTACTATAAGAATTTTAACATAAGTAAAAATATTGATTCATCGGTAATTTTGTATGCTGTAATTTAATTTAAAAAGGTAGACTTAAAATAAATTTAATTGTTTTTTTTTGCCCGGGGTGCCTTTAATTTTTAATTATTTGTGTTATTTTTATTTTTAATAATTAATTTCTATTTTCAAAATTTTGTTATCTTAATATTTATTTGCAACCATTACGCGTTTTGTAAAAAAATTTAATTTGATGATTTTATATTGTGGTTATAGCTTATTTATAGTTTAATCGAGACCCCGATAGTAAGTGTTTGGTATGTATGGTTTTTCTGATATAGAAATCAGATTAAGTTTGTCTAAATTGCCATTTCGGGCCTCACGGGTTGCGTTTACATTAATTTGTTCAGTAACACTTTAAAAAATTTAAACTACGATTAGTCCCGGCATTATCCTTTATTAATATTTCAAAAATAAATGTAAAATTTATTAGAATTAATTTCTTTCTCCCAATACAAAATAAATCATAGTATGAGCAGAGTCATTAGTTTATTTAATAAAAATTGCAGTTTCAATTTTGTTATTTTAATTGGTTACATAGCCATTTTGGTTTTTTCAATTTTGTCACACTCCAAAATAATAAATTTTGAGGTAAAAATCTTGTATTCAAAGATGTACCAAAAAACAAAATATAAAATACAGAGCGGCCTTTCAACTATTTCAAATTACATGGAAAACACTTCAAACAAACAAATTAACTATCAAAAACGGAAGCAAGCAAGAAGCACGGGACTCAGTTCTTGTAAAGGGCTAATAAAAAATAAAATAACAAAATAGATAAAATTAACAAAAGAAAACGCTTCTTCGATAAATGATTTGTCGCAGGTATTGTAAGTAAATTTGTCAATATTAAAATTCGAATACTCGCATAGGAGTTGATCAGCATTTATGCGACTCTATCAAGCACAAACATAATTTAATTTTAATTTTATATGGCTTGGAGGTTATGCTTTAAAAAATAGTTTTGCAATTTCAAAAATTATTAAAAAATTTAAAAACCCTTTAAAAAAATGACTTTTAAAAGCAAAACTATATAACGTAAACTTAAGTTTCTGAACTAGGAAAAGAATTAAAGTTTTAATCTCGAAATTGCATCCTTCTTTGACGGTAAGGACATCAAGCAACCATAACGCAAACGATCTTCAAAAAAAAATGCTATGTTCCCCTTCAGGAAATGATGCCGCTGGTTTAAAATATTATTTCAATTTTATTTTTAAAAAATACACTAATACACTTGAAAAATAATTATTTTAGTTATAATTATTGTTTGTGAGTTGCTAAAAATATATTTTCTAATGCAAAAAACAAAATGCTCAACATAATGACTGATCTAAAGTTAATTTCACATGGTTCACTACACTGAGGGCAAGAAAAGCAACGGAAAACCACTGTAAAAAATTCAAGGTAATAAAACAGAAAAAATTAGGGTATACAGGAGAACGAATTCGTAGTCGCACAGGATTTGACAGTATTTGTAACAAAACAAAATATTATACAACACAGAATTAAGGAATACTAATAATATAAAAAATTAAAGAGCCTGGCGAGGAGTTATAAAAGTTATTCATTTAAACAACTTTTAATCAGGCAATGACGGAAAAACACAAAAGGATTTCTGGCAGCCTACACGAAAATGAAAATAAGTATATTATTAATTATGAATTCGATAATTTAATAATAATAATTTAAAAATAAATAGTAATTAATTTGTAAACCGTTTCAATAAATTAAAAGTTTATACTCTGATATTAATTTACAAACAAGCACCAACAATAAAGTGAAACATCTTAAGTGTTGTGTAAATAATTTTAGTTAATTATTTTGACAAATTTTTAAAAATACAATATAATTTAGTTGAAGTTGCTAAAAGCAACTTACTATTTAATCAGCCGTTGAATTACTATTATTTTGCAAGCGTTACTTGTATTTTTAAAATATTTATGGTATTATAAAACATTACATTTATTATGAGCAGAGGACCTTTAATTTAGAACAACAATTGTTGGATGTTGCTTCATTTTATGCATTATTCATTAATTATTCAAAATTAAGCAAAGCACACTTTCATATTTAAAGTTGTTTATTTAATAAATAAAAAATAACATTGATTTTTTTAGAAAAATGGCCAAATTATTATTTAAATATAGACGCTCGTGGCTTTTGTAATTAAAATATATCCAAAATAATATTCCTTCTATGAAAGTAGTGTGCGACCAGACACTAAATACAAAATTCCCTAAAAATCATACAATAGATAAACAGGTGCTAACCAAAAACTTCTAAAAGATTCGCCTCAAACAAATGGCTTTTAAAAAATTTGTTTAAATTAATGGAATAAAATCATTATGCAGCAATAATCAATTTTGTTGCGTTAAAACAATAATTATAATTCAAATTAATATTTAATTAAAATATAATTATTATAAATTTTTTGTTACTTTAATTTATTTTTATATTATTCAATTCTTTTTAAGATTATAATTCAAATATTAAAATCAGGTTATTGACACGTGGGTGCTTTTTTCGTTTTTTTGCTGGACGTGCCAATATGATGTGTAGTTGTTTTCTACCAAACAGTTGTTGCTGCTCCTGTCCGCGTCCGGGGTCATGGCAAAATTCACCCTCATTCATGCGCATTAAGTACGCGCATTTGGTATTATTAGCTGTAAGGAATAACGTTTATGTTTTCTCAAGTATTTTGTGAAGAATAAATAAAATTTAATGCAGTATTTATGAATATATATTTTTTAGATAACGTAGTTTTATTTTATTTACACAACTTCAGTTTAAATCATTTTTAAGATATTCTAATTTTAACTTTTTATTTATAATAGTAGTTAATTTTTCTTCGTACTAATAAATAATGTATTTAACATTATTTCGCTTTTAACATTTTGTTCCGAATTGTCTAAATATTTACAATCTTATATTCAATACTTATTTATTGCAGATTTCTGCTTTTTTACATTTTAATAAATATTGTACTTCTAAAAAGCCAAAAAATAATCCATTAACAGTGGTATTTTTTGCATTAAGATTTATTTTCAGTTTTTTGAGCATATTAATTTTTAGTGTTTTAGATTATCTTTATTTTATACTTTTTTATTTAATGTTTAAAGGTTTTGGGATATACACATGCACCGTAGTTAAATTTAAAAAATATCAACTTTAATAACTTTGAAATAACAATATAAAGGCAATATAGTAAATCAAATTTATTTAGAAAATTACACTAAAAACCAAAACAAGGGGTTTGTTAGTCAGGCAAAAACCCTGAACATTTGGCGTGTTGTTGGATCGTGCCGCAATGTAGATAATTGTATCTATTTTTTAAATTATTTTTCAATTAAGGCAAAAAAGATTCTAGTTTAATATTTTTATTTAAAATGAAAATTAATATTTAAAAAATAAATAAGATCGAATGATTATTGATTAAATAACAATTTAGAAACGCAGTAATTACATTCCCCATTAAATTGTCCATGTATGTTTTAAAATAAAAAAAACTTGTTAAAATTAATTCCAGTCGTTGTTTATTTAGAAAACGACTTTTATAAAAGCTTTCTTTTAATATGACAAAGACAAAATCACGATATCTCTTAAAATAATAATAAAGGTAAAATTAATGACAAAACATTTGATGCTAGTCAAATACACTTGCTTTTAAATTAACAATAATAATTCTCAATCAGCCATAAAATATTTTTAAAAACATCATTACTAAGAAGAAAGCAATAATTAGTTCTTTAGAAAGGCACCCAAATTCACATCATCATAATAAATCTATTAGACAAAAAACTAAATTTTGTTGATTACAAAATTTTGCGTGCAACGCGCAACAACAACAACCCTTCAACTGCCACGAACAACCAGATAAAATAATTATAAAAATATTAAACAATTACTATTAAAAATAATAAAATACAGACTTCAAATAGAAGGTTTTGACTTTATAAAACCAATTGTTAAGAATACTTAATAATTATAAAACACGAAAAGAAAAACCTTGCAATGGATTCAAACGGATCAAGATCTAGCAGATAATCTATCTAAATTAATTAACAAAACATTATCAACAAGCATATAATATATAATTGTTGTAGCTATGGATTTTATAAAACGAATTGCCACCCAGAGATTAAGTGAAATATAAATACGGAACCAACAACACAAAAGTTATTCGTCGATAATTTATATCAAATTAATTTTAAAAGTAAATAAATTTTTTGGCATAAGCCTGAATTATACATTCTCCAATAAATATTTTATTCATAATATTTAAAAAGTTAAAAATATTGTACTTAACTAAAAATATCGAACTATAAATTTTTTTAATTTAAAATCAAAACAAATTACAAAATAAGTTTGAAAAAAATTAAAGAATAAAACAGATTGAAACTAATAATTAGGGATCGGATTTATATTGAGTAAAAAAAAATTGCTAAATTAATATTTTTTAAATTAAACTTAATAAAGAAAACTTTATAAACGACCCTACTCCTTTTTGGACACATTAAATAATTTTAAATCTCTCAAAGCCTTTAAAGGCACAATACATATCAATTATTTTCCTATTCTCAATTGTATTCATACTGTTACAAAAATTCTTTATAAATACATAACATTGCTTAAAGAGTTGAAAAGAATAAAACCAAAGCTTATCCCCACTCTCGGAATCGAAAAAAAGCCACAGTAGGGCCAAAAAAACGAATATGCCTTATCTGCCCAGAGCAACTTACATACATTTTTGCATTATTGCAAGAACTAAAATGAAAATTTAATGGAAATTGGTATATGTTTTTATTTTAATATTTTTACTTGAATTTGACACAAAGGAAATTGGAGCCGAATCGTTAGATGTCAAACGATTTGCACTCCGTCTGCCGCCGTTCCCATAAAAGCGATGGGCTCCAAAAGGCGTGCGTTTCCCTGCTTTTAATTTACTAGGTATTTCAAAGTTTGGTTACACATTTTTATATGCTTTATTTTGTTATCCTTGTAATTTTATCTTATTTTCAACAACAGTTATGATTGTGCATTAGTTTATTATGCCTTCATTATGACTGTTTTTAATTTTATTTTTCAAAATTTAATTGCATTGGTTGACATGTCAATAGAGTAGTTGGCATGCATATATTTTGTAAAAAATTACTGTTTATTATTAGCAGACCATTTTTTATGTTAGTGAAATAATTAATTATAAATAAATAATATTTTAAAATATAAGGCATTTAATAATTTAATTCGCCAATATGTTTATTTGTTAAATTGTTCAATTATTTATTTTAATTATGGTTATGTTATAAGATAATTTGATAATTATTCTTGAGTATGGAATGCAATTTTGATTAGCTCTTATTTTATTGATTTTTTATTTAACTATTTTTGGATGCTTTAATAAATGAAAAAAATTTTTTTACTTTGATAAATCGGATGTTTAAGAATTTATTTAATCAAAATATAATGTTTTGATAATGTTATGCAAAAGCCAAATATCTATAGCTTACCAAAATAACCTAAGTGATCGACCTAAAAGTATAATAGCGTGCCCTTCGAACTGCAAATAAAGTGACAAATTGAAAAAAGGTTCAAATTCAAAATGTTATTAAAATAAATAGAAATAATGAAATCTTTAAGTAAAACTAAAATAGAAATGTATTTTTTTAATAGATAATAAAATAACAACTTCTCTAGGTGTTTCGTGGAAGTCTTGGCTGTAAAAATATAGAATGTGTAATTTTATATATAAATTAATTTTAAATCAAATAAAATTTCACGTGGATTTTTTAGCATTTATAATTGGAAGAAGCTTTTCTTATGAGTTCATTCGTAAACAAACATACAAAAATATATTGGGATTATTATCTTTTAAACATATCATTTCTTAAAAAGCTTTGTCACCGAAATTATTTTATAATTTATCTTATATTTTTTTCGATGTTTATTTCTGTACTTTTATTATTCGAATACAAATTTAGTTTTGGTGAATTGTATCAATGCTAAAATAAATGGTAGTAATAATTTTAATTTAACCTTTTTAAAAAACATTATTTTTGATAATCAGATGTCTTAAACAAACTTGAAGCAACAACAAAAAAATTCAATCCCGTATTTTTAATTATATATTTATTTTATTAATTGTTTCGTATTTAGAAAAAAATCATGTGGGTATTACCGCACGGATTATTTTAAATGGTGAGCATTAATCAATGTTATTGTAATATTTATTTTTTGATATTACATTTCATTGGGAGGTCGCATAAATCGTCTTCATAAATCGTATTTTAATCTTGTCACATTTAGCTTTATAAATTACATGATATAAGTATTAGTAACAATTTTTTTATATAAAATTTTTTTTTTAATTAGCTTTTTGTTAACAATTTATAATTTAATTCCTCACTTGGAAACCCAAAATAGTTTTTTAATTTTTTTAAACATTTTTTTACATATAAAATGTATTGAGCAAATTATTAAATACAATTAAAGGTAGTAAAACTTTGATTTTCTAAGTGCATCGTATATTTCATTATATTTTTAAAAAAAATACCCGTTTTTAAATGAAAATGCATCTGAAGAACCTGTTAAATGCTTTCATCGAATTCGGCACAATCACGGCTTAATCGCTTTAAACGACGCATGTTGAATGTGAAAAATTTGACTTTTATGAAAAGAATATTATTATTTAAATAGCTGATTTTTTTAGGCATATATGTATATTATTTTTATGTAATCAAAAACGATTGATAATAAATTAAATTGTATATAAAAAGCGTTATGATTTTTAATTAGTGGTGTTAGTTTTTTATTTTCTAATTTAGAAAATTGTTTAATTTGCTTGAATTTAATTTTAGAAAATTAATTGTGCTAATTTTATTTCCAGTTGTTTTTGTTTTGTCGATAAATTTTAAATTTATTTTCAAAATCATTTTGTGATAATTTTGACCGACACATTTTGTATTTGTGGCGACAATATGAGGCGTTGCGAGGCATATTACCTGAAATGGTGAAATGAGGTTTTGGTCATAAATGAGGTTTTTGCCTGCCTACTGAGGCTTTTGATACTTTTTTATTTTAAAATTTGCAAATATTAACTAAATTAAAAATAATAATATAATAATGGATATGAGAATGTTAATTGCAATTATCTATTATAATAACAATCTAGTTTTACGTTTAGTACAATTTAAAATTTTTATTAAATTAACAACAAAAAAAAAAACCGTGATTCCCGTTATCAAAAATAAACAACATATTAATAAAATATTATTATATTAATATCAATATTTTATATTGAAATTATAACTATGGAAGGAAATAATTTAATTAATTAAAATCAATCGCATTATAAAAAAGGTAGTTAAAATTTTTTTGGAAAAGTTTTAACAAAAAATAAAATTAGTGATATGCCATCAAAAATATATTAAGAAATAAATAAATATATTAATTAAAATATTATAATTAATTAATCCTGTTTACAAAAAAAGCTTATGCCACCTTATGACAAGTTTTCCTAATTATATTTTATATCTATAAAAATTAGCATTGTTTCTTCAATTACCAATCCATTGGCATTTTAATCTGGCGGTTGTGAGAGATGGCGCACATTTGTTGCAGAATTTTATGCTTAAATCAACCCATATCAGATTATTTAAAATTCTTTTTATAATGCTGGATCGTTCCGTGTCAATCGTCCTAATTAATTTTATTGCTGCATTTTACATTTTATAAATATATATTTGGCTTTGCACTTTAAGTTTAATTATTTGGGTTATTTGAATTTAACATAAGCTTTTTGAATTGTGTAATTATTATCAGTCAGCCTAATTCATTGTTTCCAATGCGATTTAAACATAATTTTTATTCTAGTTTTAAATAATAATTATTGATTTATTTTTTTAAATCTCTGCTCATCAAATGTTTATTGTCTAAAATATCAAAAACAAATTTTATTTTTGGGGTTTCATAAGAATATTTAAATAAATGAAGTAAAAATCGATAATTATTGTCAACAAACTTTTAGAGTTAATGCTGAATTCCACATGAACTAAGCATTTCTGAAAATTATCGGTAATCAGAAGCCTAACTTAAATTTTAGAAACAAATTTTAAATAAAATATGTTAATTTACTAATTTTATAACTTTTATTTGTTGCCTCAAATTACCATGTGCAGCTGCCAAGATTGTTCCTGCATCCTGTTGATTTGGTAGTCGAGTGTTACCGAACCGGTTGATCTTTGTATTGATTTTGTAATCGGCGGGAAGAATAGCTCTTTTAATTATATTAAATATTGTAAGACATCAACGTTTTCAACATTTAAATAATATTCTTGTTACTAACAAAATTTAATCAGATAAGTTTTTGAATAGGTTTTTGAAAACAGTTAGATTTTAGCTTAATATGATTGATGTTCGTCCGTATAAATTTAATAATTAAGAATGTTTTTTTAAATCTCAAAGGTATTAATTATTTTAAAATGTTATCAATGTTTTTATAAAAGAAGGAATTTCTAAAAAAGTTAAAAGATATTTGCAACTAAAATTTATGTGACATAACAAAAAGCAAAGAACAAATGCAGTGTTAAAATTTCTCCTTATAAAAATCATATTTTGGTTACCATAAAAATGAATCATTTTAATTTGAAATCATAAAACTTTATAAAAAATGTGCTATCTAAATTTTTCAATGGCCAAGAGATTTTTCTATATCTAATTTATTATTTAATATTTTATTACTATGAATGAGTGTATCTTAAAACAAATATAGAGTAAAAAGTCGCAACGAAAAATAAAAAAGAGTTTACATACGCATTTAAATAAATAAGACTCCAAAAAGATATATTGAATTAATTTAGAGCTTATGAGCTTATATAATTTAAATTCTTACCAAATTTAAGAAAAAACTAAAATAGGTTTAAAATTAAAAAAATGTAATGCATAATTATATAATTTTGGGAAAAATGGCAATGTATGTGTCTCTGCGGTTAGCGTTGCAATCATTAAAAGTAGAAATTGGATAAAAACAGTAAAACTAATTTTAATTTTTTTTTATTTCTCTTAAAATTTAATTTTCTAATTTATGTAAATGTTATTTTAATTAAATTAGTTGTTTTAGGCCCTTTAAAGTTGAAAAAAAGTCTTCAGCCTTTTGGCGGCACAGCAAATGGAGTATGTACGTATCAAAATGTACTACAGTATGCAGCGAATTCTTTGAGATAATAGCTGTTAAAATAATAATTCAATTAAGTAGAAATAATTGTAAATGATAATAACAATCTGTTTTTGGTGTTCATAAAAATCACAAAAATATCATTTATTCTGAGAAAAAAAAATATTTAAATATTATTTAGTTATTTGCTAAACTAAAACAAAGATAAAGCTACGCAGAAGAGCTAAGATATTTGCACAAAATAGTCTACAAATTCTAATCTAACATAAAATGCTTTGATGAAGCTACGTAAGGCCAGTTTCTTCTATTATAATTTTAATCCATGACGAAAAATAATAAGTTTACAGAATAAATAATATAACAAGTTTTTAAAAATTTGCAAATTAAATTTTAAAAATTAATAACATCTACGGCAATTACACAAAACTGTGAGTTAATTTACTGACTGTTAAAAAGACATTTATGCCGGATAAAAAATATTTTATTTCAATTCACATTATCAAATAAATCATTAGTTAATTTAACTAAGCATTTATATCATAAGTTTAACTAAAATCCTTTATATATTTTTGATCTTAAATTGAATAGTGATTTCTTAATAGCATTCAAAAATTTATTTAAGTTTGTTTATCAAATTTTCTAATATTTTTTGATTGAAATTTGTGTTTATCAAAATTTTATCAAATTATATAAATAAAAAGTTTTAGTTTTGTTATGTCATTGAATATGTAAATAAATGATTTTAAATCAATTTAATTGCGATTTACCTTTTTTTCATAATATTGTTGAGTCTTGCCCCGCATCCACCTTCCATCCTCCTTGATTGGTGTTTCGCTTGCGTAGAAATCATCATTTGAGTATCTTATGCCGATTTGGAGTTGAAAATAACATGTATTTGTTAATTTGCTTTAAATATATTAACTCACAAAACAAGTTTATTAAATTCTGAAATTTTTAAAACATTCTTTCATTAAATATTAATTCGAATATCTAACTTCCTTTGGATGAGTCTTAAGAATTTGATGCTGTAATGAACGCACGGGTTTTTGTGAAATCTTAATCAAGTCCGTATTTGTATGCTATAGATTTTATAATATAAATTAACTTTTTTTTAAATTTAAATTTTATTAAATCATTATCGTTCATTGCTTCTTGGCCAGCATTTAGTCAACTGTGAGTATTGGAAACGCTTACGTCCAGATGGAGTTCGGCCAACACGATTGATTTTATTTTTATGCTAATGTTGAAATTTCTGATATTACTTTACAATAATAGTTTTATTTAACACTTTATTAAACAGTGGCAATTTGTTGCAGATAACATGCTGCTTCCGCTTCCATCATGCCTGCTAGAATAATAATCACATGATTAAAACTTTTAAATTTCAAATTTTGAATTTTAGATATAATTAATAATAAGTTTGTTTAATTTTATGATTAATATACGTTGTTATTTTAAGAGTTTTTGTAAAAAATATGTGTAAATAAATATTTTTTGATTTTATAATCCCTGCAGCACAGGCTCATGTTTCATTAATTCTTTCTTCGTTGCGCTAAACTAATTTTACGTGTTTTTGAACAAAATAGTACTTTTAGCCACTTTCAAGCACCAATGTGTTTATAGTTTGTTTTTCAGTTGACTTTTTTTTAAGTGCATTAATTTATTATTTAAATTTTTGTTTAACATTTTTTAGGCTCTTAAAGATTATTTTTTTACTTATTCTAAAGGAATTTAAATTTTCATTGCGATTATATTTTTAGTTTTTTATACATAAAAAAATTTTAAATTTAAAGACAATAACCTTTTTTTTAAGTCATCAGCTCCATCGGGCAAAATCAATTTATTTGTAGGTTTTTGTTTATTTTCCATTTTCTTTTGTTCTTCCAAAGTTTAGTGCCTTTGTAGGTGTCCCCGCGGGTGCTAATGCTTTTTTTGCATCCAAAGTGATTTGTGGAATCAAATACGCTTACGGTGCAATTTTTCATGCAGTTAATTTTTTGTTGTCTAAACTCTTTTTTATTTGCTTTCGGTGAGCATCTATAGGAGACGAAACAAACAATTAACAAATGTTTAAATTAGGGTTAGCCCCGACCCCTCGAGGGCGAGAAAGTCGGGGACGGGGGTCAGGGTTCGGGATTGAAGAAAATTGTGTTTCATAAAAAAATGTTTCCCTAAAATTTCTGGCATTTCTTCATTGGGCAATTACAAAATATATAATTTTATTTTAAATTCATTTATCATCCTCAAATATCTCAAGGGGGGGGGGGATTGGCGCGAGAGAATTTTAGAAATTTTGTTGGGATTTGCAATTAAAAAGTTAAAAAAATGGTGTTGTTTTTAAGCTTTTTAGGAATTGGAGGAGTACGCGGTGCCGATAGGCGTCGCCGGAAAAATTTTTGAGCATTTTAACAATGTTTGTTAAGAAAAATTGCTTCAAAATTAACGAAATTTGGCCAACTCTTCTTAAATTTTAAGTTTTCAGTAAAAATTTTTGACTATAACTTGTCGAATTTTCAAAATTTTAAAGAAATAGATGGAATAAATAGAGCTATTTTCTACATAGGGTTTTGTTCACCCCCGAGCCCCGACCCAAAAAAAGGTCGGGGACGGGGTCGGGATCGGGGAGGACGGGGTTGGCCTTATCGGGGTTGGGGACGACCTCATTTTGAGGTTCAGGGTCGGGGGTCGGGGTCGGGGCTTAACCCTAGTTTAAATGTTTTCTTTTTAAATTGGTAATCATTGGACCAATTTTCTTAACAAATTAGTCAAATCTTCTAAAAATATTAAAAGCCCTCGTGTTTAACGGTTTTTGATGATACGTTTATCTCTGTCCGGTGGTCTTCATTTAATTTCTTGGAACTCGTGTGTAACTCGTGATTTAGAATTCACAGTTGTCGACAGTTTTCAGAAGCGTTTAATCAATGTATCGCATAGAAAACTTATAGCCAAAATGATTTTAGCACTTCTCAAAATTTAGATAAATTAATTGATGCCATTTATGAGAAAGGCGATAAAATAAATAATAAAAAATAATTTTACAACTTCAAAATTATCTACGAACAAACTTCTTAAAAATACATTGCCTAATTAAATTATCATAGAAAATTAATAATAAATGAAATTCATCAATAAATAATTTAATTAAGAATGTTAGGTACTTAACAAAAAATCTCATCTTTACAAAAAAAAACTAATACTTTGGTCTATAATAAAAAATTGAAGCGCGGGAAATTTATTTACCGGGTTTTAATTCTGAAGAAAAGCATAAAACGCCGAAGAGTCGTCACGGAGTCTTGGTTTATGTATCATCAAATTGATAGTGCTAAAGTCAAAATTATTAAATTCAGTGAAAAATTCAATATAAGCCACAACTAAAACTAAGATGAGGAGCCGTTCTCAGTGTTAAATTCTTTCAAATGACAATACAACTAACATAATTTTAAAAAAAAGATTGAATTTTTCTATTTTTTATAATTTATATTATCCTACTCATAAATCACTTCACCACCGACTACACTCGTCACTGGCTGAGCGCCACCCAGCTGAGCGTCTGCGGCCTTTAAAAAACCCTAATTTGGACACAATTACAAAAAATATTATGTTATCCAATGATTTGAATATTAGTAAAAAAAAACTACCGTAATAAAATCATTTTAAATTATGCACCTTATTGAAATTACTAAAAGATTAAACTAAAAAGTAAACAATAAATGAATAAAAAGTTGGTAAAAAAGAGCAATATACAACCTATGAATAATAAACACAAAAAAATGTCTATACTTGGATACGAAATGAGCAAATTTTGTCTCGGTCTATGGAAATTAGGATAAAGAAATTCAAAGCGAAAAGATAACGGAACCGTTAAAGAGTATGCTGAATTGCACCTGCTTCATCAATTCTATGCATATTGCCTGAATGTAAAATATTAAACAAACAAAAACTTACATTCTAGCATGCAAATAAATTGAAACAATGTTAAAAAGTATTTAACATATAAAATAATTGATTAACAAACAAAAACCTTAAAAAAACTAAATTAAAATATTTCGTATTAGATAAAACCATAATAAAATCAAAAATTCAAAGGCATTGAGTCTGTACGAGCGAATACCCAAAACTCATAAATAATGTTTTTTTTATTTTAATGCTGACGCATGGACCCATAACCCTTTAAAGCATGTATGGCTTTTTATAGAAATTTATTAATCGTTGATGGTTTTTTAATTTCCAATATAATATTTTTGTGTTTATAATTGTTTGTTTGAATGCCCATTTGATTTTCCGACTATTTTTAATAGTTTATTAGCAAATTTAAAAATTTACTTTTTTTGCAAAAAATCACTATTTATTTGTTTATCGCAAAATATAAAAATTATAATTTTTTTTTAATATTCAAGCGGGCAGCTGCGTTTACGACCACAGCATTCTGCTCCTCAGGATTGTCGTTCTGGCAACGTCTTTTATACGAGTTTTTATCAATATTTGTGATTTCTTTTTTTTATCGCCTAGCACTAATGAGACATATTTGTGGAAGCCGAGTTGAGATCGGTGGCAGAATAGGAGGCGGCTGTTTCATTTAAAAATTCAACACAACTATTTTTTAATGCTATTTTTATACAATATGTAATAAAGTTGTCTTTATTTTTTTAGCATTTTTTATTTAATCTTAAAACTAATTTTGTTTAATTCTTGCATTTTAATTAGTTACTTCTAATAATATGGCACTCGGAATTTAATTTTTGAAGGTTCGTGTAATAGTTGTTTTTACCAAATATTCCAGTGAGAACTTTCATGAGGAATTTATGAATATTTTCTTATTTGTTTTAATATATTTAAAAAAATACTTATGTATTAATTATCATTTCTAATTTATAACATGAGAATTATTTGGCATTTGTCTTGGGTTTGAACTGATTGATATGCGCACATTTTGGCCAGCTTGATATTTATCTTTAATTCTGATTAATAAAATTTATTAATATGTACGGTCTATTAAAGCTATCAGTTTTCGAGTTGTTTTTTAAAACAATATTTTAAAATATGATTAGAATATTCTTACTTCCATCAAATTTTGCACTTTGAAATAATTGTTTTGTTACCTTGAATTTTAATCCCGGTTTCAAATCATAATTCGCACAACCCGAACGGACGGACCCCGACTCGTTCCCGGCCAACTCGTTCACCCCCAACTCGTTCACCACCCCCGACTCGTTCACTTTTACCCAACTCGTTCACTTTTACCCAACTCGTTCCCCTCTATAAAAATGGCTTTAAACCCCTGAAAATTTTTCAAAATTAGTGGGAAAACACGAATCCAAGCTCCTTTGTTGCGTATGTTGAACCCCTAACTCGAATTCGAACAATTGGTCGAACAAAAATTTTTTTTCAAAAATTTTTTTTGTTGTTTCAAGTCGTTTAAAAGTTATTGCTAGGGGTTTGGGTGTTCTAGGGGTACTATTTTGTTCAAGTTCCGAACCCCGACCCCGAAATCGAAAATTTTTACGAAAAATTTTTTTTTTTAAAAATCGATTTTCTGTAACAAAAATTTTCAAAATGCATATTAGTTTACTCTCCCGATCATCCTTACATCCCTTTTGTATCTTTTAAAGATCTAAAAACAAAAAAAAAATTTTTTAAAAAAAGTTTTTTTGGTTCGACCAATTGTTCAAATTGGGGTTGGGGGTTCAGAAATGATCACAATGGAGTTCAGAATCGGATTCTACGACCCGGTATACCCTTAGAAAGACTTTTTTATCGACTTTGGAAAACAAATTTTTTTTTTCTAAGTCGGGGTTAAGTGAACGAGTTGGGTAAAAATGAACGAGTTGGGTAAAAGTGAACGAGTCGGGGGTGGTGAACGAGTTGGCCGGGAACGAGTCGTCCTTTTACCAACCCGAACCACCATATATTTGAAGTATTAATATGTTTGTATATTTTTATTATTTTTCAAATAATTAATTAAATTTATTCCAATGCTTTTCGAAGTCGTAATATTTTATTTTTAATTATTTAGATTCATTATTTTATTATTTGTGTATGATATCCAATTCTAAACTATTTTTATCCATATTTCTGTATAGCTGATTTAACGATATGCAAGCACATATCTTATAATAACGTCCCGTTTTTGCAGAATTTGTTAAAAATATTTAGCTAATAGGTATCAATTATTTATTCAAACCTAATTTATTTTTAATTGTTTTCGATTTAAGAAAGGCTTATTTCATAAGATGTTTTAAATCATTATTTCATTGGCCGCCTTAGTCGGAGGGCGTATTAATTACAAGCAATTACAAGCCACCAAGTATCATCATCAAAGTTCAACTCGTAGGATATGCTTTTATTGTTACTTTTGTTGACCTGACCTTTCCTCGATATGTTAAAGCCGGTTAATTTTATCCCCCAATGTTTCTTAAATGTTGTTACATAGTTCCAAAGCCTTTGGATGTAGAATAAATGAAATGTTTTTAATTGAATACGTTTTTGCATATAAAATCTAATTAAAGTTAATGATAAAAGACTCATAAACTTTTAACAAAATCAAAAAGGGAAAACAAATATATCACGAATTAATAATCAACGAAACAAATTCAATCGCTTCACTAACTGAGAATGTATAATAAAATTTTTATTATAAATAAAAAATTTAGGTAAAACGTTAAAATCTAATAAAATCATAATGTTAAAAGTGTATTATTTATAAAGAAAGCACAGTCTTTATTTAAATTACTAAACTAAAGTATTTATTAACCATTAAACTAAGAAATTTATTAACTAACCACTGGATAAAAAAGAATTCATATAAAATAGAGCTACAAATTTAATATTTAATACATATTTGAAATTTATTTTAAAACATGTTTTACCGTTATGAAGGAAACTGAAGCGACCACAATTTCGACTAGTAATGGCATCGAACCAAATTTATGGCGGAGAAGAAAAATAAATAAAATATACAAGGCATAATGCAATCTTATAACAATTAAATATGAACGCAATATTAATTTAAAAATTAAAAAAATCGTCTTAATAAGAAAATGCAGAAAATGACTGAATAAAACTCAAAATAATAATAAAATGCCAGCTAAAAAATTAATGGTAGCAAACAAGACCAGATCACACCACTTGCGCATTTAAGCGGGGCGCATTTGTAATAAACTATATAAATAATGTATGGACAAAATCAATTTCAAAAATAGTTATGCCATCATTATTATTTAATTACAAAACTTTTGACTTCAATCATGTGTTCCTCATTTATTATAACATGCACATCTCATCAAGAAAAATTAAAATAAAAAGATCAAAATTTGTATTTTAAAAAATTTCAAACGACACATTTACCAATTCCAACCCCTATTTAAAAGTTAATTAATTTGATATTTATAAAGGCGGCAAATTTATTTGAAGACAAAAGTAATTAATTAAAATATTAAAACCACACGGACCAAATATTTTAATAAAATTTTATTTGCGCTTTGTTATTTAATTAATATTTAGTTTTATAATTTAAAAATTAATAATTGTTATTATTACTGAAAAGTCATTTTTGTCTATTTATTATTTAAATTTTAAATTATAGTTATGAATAAAATTACTCTTGGATTTCTTCTTTAATGTTTTATTCTTCACTTTGTCAATGAACAAATTTATTGATGATGCCAATTGTTGTTTTATTATTGAATTTTTTTATTAATAATGTTTTGTCGTTTTGATAATATAAGCCACCAACTATCAAAGTTGTTTTAAAAAAACTTTGTTTGCGCTTTGATACTTAATTACTATTTTTGGTTTTAAATTTAATAATTATTATTATTACATAAAAAGTAATTTTTGGTCTATTTATTATTTAAAAATTCTAATTTATAGTTATGAATAAAATTACTCTTGGAGACAGCTAGAATAATCGTTTGGCCAGGCTGATTGACGTACAAAATTTAATTCGCCGTGAATTTTGACAATATGCGTGCGCTAATAAGTCAAATAATTTTTGGTTTTGGATTTGCTTTAATAACGACCAACAAGTCCGGCCAAGGACGTCATCCACCGTCGCATTACTCATGCAATCTTGGTAAACTCTGCCACAGATTCAACGCCTATAGTATTATGCTGATCCAATTTTTTAACAGAATAAACTCGATTGTGTCTAAAATCATGTTGTGATATGCCAAATGCATCTAAGCATGTATTAAATTTAAAAAAATTATAAATGCTATTTTTGAATTCGTATAGTTATAATGATTTTTTGAATTTCTTGCTTTTGGCTTATATTCGCTGTTTTTTAATTAAAATATTTATTTATTTTATATTCAACTAACCGACCGTTGTGCAGTAATCGTCAGCATTGATGTGAGTTATTTTAAAGAAGAATGAATTCAACACGCTATTCCGTTTAACAATTCCATTTCGAATTCTTTAACTTTTCCTTTTTATATTAGGTTTTTTAAGAATAATCTTACTTAGAATAAAAATTAAAGACTTTAAAATAAAATTCAAAATTATTTTACGCCTAAATAGATTTATTCAAAGCTGCATTAATTTGATTCCTTATTATCGTAAACTCGAAGATTTTTGCAATTATTCATAAAGATATTCAATAAATATATTTTCATCATTTTTTTTAAAAACGATACAAATGTTGAATTAACATATTTTAAAGAAAATAAGTTATGAAACCATTTAAACGTAATATGAAATGGGAATTTACGGCTATAATTTATAAATTGGGAAAAGTTTAAAAGCAGGTATGTGCAATATAATAATAGAAACTTCGACTACTTTTGAAGACATTTTTCTAATGTTTTGCTATTTAATATTTTAAATTTTTTATCGTAATTTTATTTTAAAATCCTTTTTTCTATTCTTTAAAAAAAATTTTTATTTTAATCAGAGAATTTTAAATTACATAGTTCGGATATCTCTTTTATTCTCAAGGAATTTTTATTTTATTGAAATAGGCTGATTTTTTTATGTGTTATTAAATTAAAATTTATTTTAAATTTAATATTTCATTTCAAAAGACATAATCATCATTGTTAGTGTTGTTTATGCTTTTTCAAAGAATTTTTTTGTCTTGTTTTGAATAAAAAAAATTTTTTTAAACATTTTTTAATAACCATTTTTTATATCCTTTTAAGCTTTACCGTATTATTTTTTATCGTAAAAATTTTATTAAGTCGCATTTTATGAGCTTAATATATTATTTACGTTTTAATTTCTTTTTAAAACTGAATGTGTGATAAAACTTGTAGCTTTTTTACAATTTAATACAATATTAAAATTTGATTCATAAAAATATAATTATGCATATTTTACAAATATTATTGTAACTCTAAGGTCATAATCATTTTTTAAAAATAGATAATTAATATTTTCATATATTCAATCCTTAAATTTATACGTATTTTATTAAAGCAAAACGCACTTTAAGAGCTTTTTAAAAAATGTGCCCTGATTATTTTTTATCGTAAAAATTTTATTAAGTCGCATTTTATGAGCTTAATATTATTTACGTTTTAATTTCTTTTCAAAACTGACTGAGTGATAAAAATTGTAATTATTTCGAATATCTTTTAATTAAAGTTTTTTATTTGTGTCTAATACCAATTATTTTTTAAGCATTAAGAATAAGAGGTTTAGTGAATTTAAAAGAAAAAAATTTATATATTTTTAATTTAAATAAACCTCTAAAAAAATTAATTTTACTTGTTAAAAAATCAACACAATCGCAAATCCTTAAGAGTGGTGTGTATCCACCTAATGCCATTAGGCGCTTATGGTTTCGCAGTTGAACATCTTGCCTTTAGTATTTTAATTTAACTTATTCAATTCAACTGAAATCCTTCTTCTGATTCCCTGTGCCAAGAACCAATTTTAATTATTTCATATTAAAATTTAAATGATAACAAACTTAAAGTTAAATCAAAAAAAGTATTGCTTTTAAAGAATAAAAAGCATACACGCAAAATAAATAATAAAAATAAAAAGGCAGAGCAAAAAATTTAATCTTTTTAATAAGTAAAATATTTAAAAAATTTTCTTTCATAAAGCGTTGATTGGAACATTCACATGCGCAGCTTTTCCATTTACATTGCTTGATTTTATTTTTTACTTACAAAGTTAACTTTCAGCTTCTAATAAATAGTATAACGTTTTATTGGTTCATTAGCCATGATTCGGCATAAAGCATACGAAGTAACCGCAGCTACCCTACATGTACTTTGCTTATATTAATGCCTGATTTTTATTGTTGCTTATAATTCGAAAATATCTTTGTTCTATATGATTTAATAGTTAGCATATAATTACAAGATAACATGCGTAAAAATCAGTAGTTGATCTATGCCTGTAAAAAAATACGAATAATTTTGTTGCTTCGCCGGTATGCGTGTCTACCTCGTCGACGACAGCCTGTTTGTAAAGGTTGCGAGTGCTTTCCGCGTTTCCTGGTGATGACGAATTTCGTTCAGAGTGTTCTCGATAGCCATCCGACTGTTGCTCTTCATAATATACTTCTTTATAAATATATTCAGTTTGAAAAATAAATCATTTACTTTATTATATTTTCGTCATCAAATTTCAATATTAAAATAAAAATATTCATAGCCACAGGACAGGAACAGGTCGAAATGCTGATTTTTTTAAACCGGAATCTTCCAAAACTCAATTATAAATATTGATCAATTCAAATATTCAAAATAAACGAAGAATTTTGTTAAACAGTTACTCAAAAAAATTTTGGTACCGAAAACCGAAAAAGTACCGACAATTTTTTTCGGTACCGGTACTTTTCGGTACTTTACCGAAAAGTACCGACCGAAACATTTTGGACTTTTTCGGTACTTTTAGGTACCGGTACTTTTTCGGTACTTTACCGAAAAGTAAATTATAAATTCTTTTTTGGTGGAATTATGCATTATAATTAAAATATTTTTGTAGCATATTTGCAAAGAGAATTTTATACATTACAGTATACGGAGCAATTCGGGATTGTTTCAAATAATTTCCATCACTGTTTTGGAGTGGCGCCCTTGTTGTTTATTAAAAAGATAAGAAGGCGAACACCAATAAACAGAATAATCTCATGTTATTTAATTATTATAATGTTAATTCTACGCGTCTTCCAAAATCAACTTATCTCAGAAATTAAAATGAAACACATCTTTAATATTCAAATTAATTGTAAATTAATTATTATTTGCTTAATTAAATTTTTAAATTAATTTTACTAATTAAAATAATTTTTTTTGATTTGCAGACATGTCTAGTTTGTAAGTTCAAAAAATTTAAGCTTAAGCTTAAGCTTAATATTTATATTTTTATATTATTTTACCGCTTTTAATGATGTTATAATACAGCGAGTTAATTTTGGAACATTACTTTAATCTCCTCCTCAAAATTATTTTAATGTTCTATTTTGCCGCTCAATTTCGCCCTTTGTGTGAACACGGCAGAACGTGTGAAGGTCGTTAAATCATTTTCGAGAAGTCTTGTCAAATGCCCATGGAGTGCTGCGATTCGTAATGGCCTATCACCACTTTCAACTTCGGCTTTGTTCATGTTGACTCCCCAGTTGAGCATCAACAGACGACACACATCCAAATATCCAAAGTGTGTGGTATAATACAATAGCAAAATACCTTCAAACATTAATGATAATACATCTCCTTCACCAATTTAATTTGACTAGCTTAAAATGTTTCATTAATTTTACGGTGTTTTTATCTTTATTTTCATTTCGCAAATGGTTCCATTCTATAAATAATACTCCGTAATCTATTTAATAATTTGTCTTTATCGGAAGCCAAACCTTTATTTTTATAACCATTTAGCGGATGTTATGTTTGGTCATTTTTTGTTTTTATTTTTAGGTTTGAATCATACAATTTAAAGATTTAGTTTTCGTATATTGGATATAATTTTTATTTGTAATTTGCGTTTATAAATGCAAAATTTATAAGTACAAAATGAAAAATGTACCCAGTGAAGTTAATATGGTCCAATTTAGTTCAATTTATAACATTAAATTTTTAAATTCAGTCAATCTTATTTTATTTTGCAAATTTTCGCCTCATCCTCCGCGGGCATAGCCAAAGTTGGTAAAATTGTTTTAAAAATTTTTACGCTTTTCATATTTACAATTCTTGCCCTATGTATTCATTTATTTTTATTTTAAGATTAGAATTACATGTTATAATTTTTAATCATTCTAATTCATACTTACATGATTTAAACTATTTTGAAGATTGATAATTTTTCATAAATATGCTTTTTGATTTTTTCGGTAGCGTGTTTTTTTTCTCATTTGTAAAAAGTTCATATTAGTAGTGTATTATACCGTATTAATTCATTTATACACTCAAAAGTTTGTTCTCTATTTTTAGTATATTTCGTTGGATACAAATTTCATTATATTATTGCAAAGAACAGATAAAAAAAAGTTATGGTTTGCTTTTGTAGGGCACGAAAAATACCTATGTTTGAAGTATCATATATTATAATTCATATTTAAATCTCGTTTATTGATTTTTAAATGTTAGTGAAAAAGTGTTACCCATTTTGTATTCTATTTGAGTTTATCAATTTTCTTTTTTTCGTTTTCAAAGCATCTTAATAGAAAGTTAGCCATTAGGAGTTGATTTAACAAATTTAATACAGAATTTATTTTTATAAATAATTTAAAGATAAAAATAAATACATTTTAGACAAAAGGAATGTTTATTGATCTAAAGTTAATAATAAGCAAATTGGTTTTAAATAAAACTGAATAAACAGAAAAAGATACACGTGATGTATACTGTAAATCAAAAATATCCAAATACTTGCTTTTTCATTTTATATTAAATTAAAATTATGCACCTTTTGCCAAATAAAGTATTTTACAAATCAACGAAATATTAAACGTTGTATCAATCAGATAAAATTCAATTCAAGATATGTTGTATTAAAATCTTTCATTAATTTAGTTGCCGTCAATTTTAATCTTTTGTCAGCTCAGCAAAAACTTCATCGCAATGCAATTTTTAAACTTATGTGAAAACAAACATTTTTTAAATCAACAAGAAAGCATTTCGGGGAAAATCGATTTAAACAGAATAAGTCCTACACACTCAATTATTTAATAATAAAAGAAGATAACATAATAAAACCGCGTCGCGGCGAGATTGTGCAGCCTACAATGTATAAAATTTTTTTTGGTTTTTAAATACAAGAAGGTGTGTTTGCGGTAAAAAAATTAAATTTTTCATCTAATTACCAACTGAATTTCTTATTAATAGAGCAAATGACACCAAAAAAAACTATTTTACGTCCGTAAGAACATATCTAATTAAACATAAATGCTCTCCGTCAGCGATAATTAAAATATGTACAAAACAAAAATAATAAATAAAAATCTAAAATTTAAAAAATTCGTTACGTGCTCAAGCCCCTAAATTAATTCAATTTTAAATTCATTCGATTTCATATTTGTTTTTATTAACTATAACAATCACTCTGTAGCATGGTTTCTTACATCTTTCGATAAAAATGTTGTCAAATGCGAAATTTATTATGCTACTTAATGTTAACTGAACGAAAATTTAAAACTTGCGCGTGCTAATTATATAAATTAAGTTAATTTCTAATTATAATATAATTTAAAGAAATCCAAACATATAACACTTTAATCGTTGAATTTGATCATAATGAATAGGTGACTAAAAAAACCTAACATTGTTTGTTCAACAAATGCATGATTTACAGACTTTGAAACAAATCGAATAATAAATTAATATGTAGTTTGGACAACGTTGGACAGGCATAAATACAATCACTGACTGCCCCTCCCTATACAAACTTCGGAATTTATAAAAAATAAATAAATTAATATTAATTTAAAAAAGTTTGCTCTTCAATTTGCGTGAAGCGACAGCGGATGCTCGAGCAAACGACCTGCCCTCAACGCGTCATGAGAAAAAAAAGTTAAGATCTAAATTAAATCAAATTATTTTATGCCCTCACCAAAAATGCATTTATTCTATAAAATAAATAAGCTGTAAATTTTAATACTTACATTAATTATAATTTTTTATGGTTTTATATAAATGATAATATTTTTGAGAAAGAATAAATTTAGGTTTTCTGGCAAAGATAATTAAACATACTTTTTTTTAAATTTAAAATCATTTATTCTTGTTAATTATCATTTTTTTGACACCGCTTCTTTGACCTCCGCGTCCTCAAAAGTTGCTAAAATAAAAGTGAAAATAACAAACGGCAATAATTATGAATTTATAAAAGGGATATTAGATTAACAATAACAGAAACTAACACGCCCAATATGTTTTAAATAAACATCAATTAAAAAAAATAATTTGCTTAATATTTTTATTAAAAGAAATACCTAAATATGGTGGAAATATAATCGGCATGATAAAAGATAAGATCGAAAAGTTCGTCACTGTCTAATGATTTTTCGACATAAAAAACTATAAAGGATCAATATCCAAAAATTTTAATAAAATTTACCTTTAAATATAATTAAAAATTGACTAGAAACTTTAAATAAAGTACAATGAGTACCCCTGCAAAAAAAAGAGTAAAATATCTTTGAGAAAATTTGTAAAACTAAAGCATTGCAAACAAATAATTAAATGATATTGTAGTTTAAAGTTACATAAATTAACGATAATTCAAACCCAAAAAAAACAAACACACAAATAATCTTGTTAACTTGGCGGCGAGCGTCAGAAACCGTTTTTTTTTGGCCACAGCCAAAGATTATCATATAATTGCAATTTCATAAACTGAAAATCACTTAAGCAAAAATTTAAAAAAATTATAAAGTTTACGATTCCAGACATTAACCATATTTTAATAATAATTGAATAGTTGTTTTAATTCTTTTTGAAAAATTAAAATGTATTTTAAGAAATACAAATTAAACAATGTAAGAAAACTTCAATATATGTACAAATAATTATAATATTATATTTAACAAAATAATTAAACACTGAAAAATAAACAAAATAAATTAAATTTAAAAAATTTATTTTAAAAAACAAAATTTTTATCACCAAGTACAGATTACCACCGTTGGTGGGATGGCGTTGAAGCGGTATCCGTCATTGGACGTAACGGCACATCAGATACTTCAGCAGTCGTGGCATGCAAGCATCATGATATTGGTTTTCTCTGCATGAATTAAAGCAGGGTTTTTTAATTCCGAGCAATAATATATACTGTTGCATAATAAAATTATCCAATAAATTTAACGAGTAAAATTATTCTTAAAGGTCGAAAAAATAATTTAACTGTAGACGACGAAATGACGCTGCACCATCGAAGCGGCAATAATTGGAAAAGCACATAAAAAAATCTTATACGAAGTAAAACAATGAAAAGAAAAAAACAACAAAATAAGTCGAAATATTTGAAAAAAATTAACAAAAAAATAAATCTTAATTAATATTAATTAAATCTAAAATGCAATACAAAGTTTAAATAAAAAAAACGATTATAAAATATAGATTCATCTAAAAAAAATCAAGTTTTTAAACCTTAAATTTATAACTCGTCTTTTATAAAACGTTATTAATTACAAATTTACTTTATCGCAATCTACAAAGCAAATATTAGAGACTTTGCCATTAAAACAAGAATATTGATTTAAAGGCTGCGCTAAAAAATCGGATGATTACACAAAAAAATGTTGGAATTCGGCATTCAGCAAACCAAAAACTTTGATTTTTGCAGTTCTTCAAATTGCCAATGACCAAATTTGCTGCCCCATTTTCCCATTAATCAATAGCCGAAATTTTACATGTTAATAAACGTATATTAATTGTGCTATATATAAAACGATAATTGTAAATTACGAATAACTAATTATGGCACATTATCTACTTGATAAGTAAATATAGTTTGAATAAAAAATAATACTAATTTAACAAAATATACTAATACAATTACGATAGTAATTAGTTTAATTAAAAGAGTAAAATTAACAGTGATAATGCTTTCACATAAGAAAAAATTATTAATTAATAAACAAGATATAAAAAAAATTAACCCTTAATAAAATAAAAACCTGATTCAATATTTCGGAATAATAGAGAGGGGTTTAATTTTAATCATTTATTTCTTTTCTATCAATAATTTTGAATTGAAATTTTACATTCTTTCTTTTTTATTGTTTTGGATATTTTTTATTTATTTTTATTATTATTTTTGTTATTTTGGGTTTTATTTTAATACTTTAATTTAAATTTTTACTTGGTCGTCACGTTCACGCGGCATTTTTAATATTTGAAGGGAACCTTTGTCTCTAGTCCGTACAAAAATTTTATTTATAGCTATTTATATCAGTTTTTTATTATCAGCTTAGCCCTTTCCCAAAACTAATTTAAGTTCAAAAGTATACAAAAATCAACATTTTACGCCACATTTAAAATCAAAGAAAAAACATGTTCCTTTATTGGACATTGCTGGAAGTGTTAAAAAATATACAAAAGTTAATTTTTAATTGCATTTCTGTTGAACAATTTATAGAAACAAAAGATGTTATCTATCTATCAAAGGGTAAAAATCAAATTTATCAACAAACAAAAAAAGTATTTGCTGAATATTAGGACGGACTGGGTTAAACGTGCGACGAAGAAGAATTGCTTCGATTACTTGTAATATAAATTTTTAATTTTTGTTTTTTGATTTAAAAATTAAATAATTTTTAACAGCAAAATCTAAACCAAATCTTTAAATATTGAATAATTTTTACAGAAAAATCTAAACCAAATGTTGAGCGGTGGCCGCACAATGTTTATGCGCATTTTAACAGCCCAGTGTTGTTTCGGCCTCCGGACAATCCGTCAGAGGACAATCCGTCAGTGCCCATTCCGTCAGAGGACAATCCGTCAGTGAAGGACAATCCGTCAGTGGACAATCCGTCAGAGGTCAATCCATCAGAAAATTTTCTTTTTAAAAAACGATTTAAATCAATTTATTTGGAGGAAAAATCGGGCCAAAATGTTGGCGCGGGTTAAAAAACATCCTATATAATTAGATAATGACATTAATATTAAATTTCGGGTAAAAAATTCCTTGGAAAGTTGGCACTGAAATTTTGGAATAACTGGTTTAATGGGAGTAATCCAGATCTGAACGAAAATACTGCCAATTGATTATCTCGTCGAGCTGAGTACGAAGCCGCAAAAATTTTGCGCCGGAACCCAAAGTGAATAAAGTTGCTAGCAAATTAAGTTGGCCAAAAACTATAGGGGGGACCCTTTTGGTTAAAATTTGTAGGAAATATTTTTTTATTCAAAAATTGTCTAAAAATATGTTATTTGATGCACTGATTACGAATTCGTCAACAGAAAATGAAAATAGATAATTTAAACCAGTTTTTGAGACGGTTCAATTTTTGAAATTAAAGAAAAAATCTTAAGTAACATCAAAGCCGGATAGAATCAGTGGAAAGCTTATATAGGATGTTTTATAACCCGCGCCAACATGTAGGTACGATTTTTCCTCCAAATAAATTGATTTAAATCGTTTTTTAAAAAGAAAATTTTCTGACGGATTGACCTCTGACGGATTGTCCACTGACGGATTGTCCTTCACTGACGGATTGTCCTCTGACGGAATGGGCACTGACGGATTGTCCTCTGACGGATTGTCCTAGCTTCGTTGTTTCTAAGCGTTTTGGCCTCGCAGAACCCGAATCTAAATAATACAATATCAAAAGCTAGATTACTCACTTATTAAAACGGATAATGTGCTAAATAAAAATACAATATCAAGTAATTTTAAAAACAAATTATATATACCCAAAATAAGATTGAATAACATAAATTTTTTATATCAAAAATGATAATTAAAATTTTTGAAAGTATTAAGGTGAAATAAAACATTAACAATTTTAAAATTATGAAGTTACTTCACTTAATAAAAATTTAATTTTAATCTTTTCAAAAATAGCTTTATTATGTAATTATTAAAAACAACACATACCCAAAATAAGATTGAATATCATTATTATTTATATCAAAAAATGCATAATAAATTAAAATTTTTAAAATGAAAAAAATTTAAAGTGAATGATGCGATTTGGATTTGGAGTTCCCTCCTAGTTAGTATGTATTTAGCCATGTCAAATTGTCAAGCGCATCCTGAAAAGCTTTAAATATTTATTGAGTTGAATTAATAATAAATCAAATAAACTGAAGAAAAGACTTTTCACTTAAAGAAAAATGTTATTCGATTAATATCATGATCTTTAGATTCGTGCAGCAAAAGGCTTTATCTTTATAAAAATGCCAAATAATGTTTTAGCGACATGCCAGCGGGTGAATTAGCGGCGCGAGCACACCACAAATTCATGAGTAAAAAATAGTGGGTGGGTTAAAAAATGTATTTGTGCAATGTGTGAGTTCAAGAAAAAAATTTGCCTTAATTATTTTTAACAATGACAAATCAATTCAAAAGATAAATTTGATTTCATAGAAGATGATATTAATTAAACCAAGATATTGATAAAACTTAATTACTATCGTGTTTTGTTTTAATCTAAAGCATAAATCTTCAATTACATCATGACATTATTGTACAAGGGCTACCCAGACTGGAAGCTTAATAAATAATTTAACAAACCGATTTATCTTTCAATAAATTGAAATTTGGACATTAAACATAAAATATACAATTTATTTATATATAAGGTTTATGTGAAATGTAAGACTAAATTAAATTTAAAATAATCAAGGGGAGGTGATTTTTGAAAAAATGTTACGATATTAAAAAATAGAAAAAACTATGAAATTAAATATCAAAAAATTCGGGCACTGCTAGATGTATTTAAAACATTTCGAATATCGATTGAAGCACATTGTTGTGAGCAAATGAGATTTGAAAATTTTACTCATGCCAACAATAAACCATTAATTTCAAAATTACTACAATTTCGCACTGTTCAAAAATAACCGGCATTTCCTAAATAATTAAAATTTAACAAACAATTCATCATTATTTTAAAAAATTATAATGAAAAAAGAAAATTAAGTTAAAAAGCAAAAATATTAATATAAAATTTAAAATTTTTCAATAAATTCAACTGAGTGTGACTCCTTTTGTCCTATCCATCACAACCTGTCGAAGTGCATCCTTGTTATTTGCCAGAAAATGCGCCAATTTGTGCACGGATTTTGTTGACTGTCCAGAACAACAGCGGATGGAAATCGTTTTATTTGAAAAATAGATTTTAAACATCACAAAGGAACCTTTAAGGAGCAACATGACACTTAGTCGATTAAATAAATGTATTAAGCAAAAGCTATTATTGAACAATTAATGATAACATAAAACAATGAGACAACAAATTATACCGGTGTTTGCCGGGTATCACATCTAAAGCTTACCAAAGCGGTGCGCCACGTGCGAAGGAACACTTTGACATATTGGATAAATTTATCTAAATTGAAAAATTTTATTAAAATACAATACAATTAAATCTCATTCTAACATAGTAAAATATCGTAAATAAAAAAAATTACAAAAATCAATGATTTTTTTATTTTAAATGTAAAAATTAAATTCCAATTATCTGCTCAGTGTGAAGTCTGAACAATACAATAAAATTCAGTGAAATTAAAGCTATACGCAACAACCCATTAAATTAAAAGTTGTATAAATTTGCTTAAAGCTAGCGAGCCTTAATTATAAAATTTTTTTAATTTTCATATAGGTAATTATATTATTTTTTTTTTGTAAATTTTTATGGCTTGAATTAAATAAAAATATTAATCACAAATAACTCCACTGCCTCTAGCCCCTCTCGACGTTGAGCTGTAGAGATGCAATGCCACTCTGAACTGGGTATTTGATTTAGAAAGCCATATATTTAGCAACTATTTTTGATTGTTCTTTTGTGAGCCCTAAATTTTAAATATAACAGAACAATATTGGCTCTATAGAAAAATGTTGTAGAATAAATTGGAATAAAAGATCTGCAATGATACTAATTGAAACAAAAAATATTGATAACCATTAAAAATAAAATTACGATTGTGTATTGCCAAATATTTTTTTTTTCATTTTATCATTTATTTGTTTTTTTAGAAAAATTTTAATTTTTAACTGATAGAATAACAAACCATTATTTTTGTAGATTAATTGATAAACAAATACCAGAACGAATCTCATTTTTAAATTTGAAATGAATTTATAAGTTGGTTATATTTTATGTAGTGACAATTATCACAATAATGAATTGTTATTTTAACAATAAATGCCGTCACCAACACAATTTCCGATTTGGCATTGATAATATTGCATTCTGACCACAACTTTTCTTGTGTTAAAAATAGTTTCTACAAGTACTAAACAATATAATATTTAGATGAAATGAACAATAAAGAGAATTAACCATTGCTGTAATTATAAAAAAAGCAATGGCAATTTGAAGCAAACTATTATTTTTATGTGACTTATCTAAAAATTAAATGGTTAATTTTAATTGAATTAAAAAATAAATAAAACATTAAATAAAACAAAAGTGTAAACAAAATAAAAGAAATATAAATATCATTAATTTTTTGAAATTTGAAAAATTAAATTTAAATAAAAACGACATACAATTGTTTAGTTTATAATTTACTAAATCAAAATGTTTGCAAAAAGCATTAAATAGGAAACCATTTTTGATCAAACAATTTCATACACAAATATTGATACAAAATATAATAAAGGTCTAATTAATTATTATATAGCCAACAAATAGTCAATAAAAAAATTCCTATTATTTATATTTTAAAATAACGAAAAAATATATAAACGTCACTTTTTTAAATTCATAATTTGTCCAATATGTTAAGGTTTTTTAACAAATAGAACTAATTGTTAGCTGATACCCTTTCAAAGGGCTGAGTCCGCGTGCATTTTTGACTAGTAAAGTGTAAGAAAAATCAGCCACATTGAATTTAAATAAACAATTCAATATATTAACCAAAAAATGTTATGGACAAGCAGATGACCCAATTAAAACTAAAAAAAATGATAATCAAATAAATTTTGTTATTAAAAATTAAATAATTTATTTAAAAAATATGAATTGGTTAATTATCAATTTTTTAGTATAAATCTTGAAATGAAAGATTAAAATATGTTTATTGATGTCGGTTGAAATAGTAAAATCAACTTAGGAAGATTCTTGATAAAAAAAACTTAGAATCCTGATTATAAATTGAAAATCTCAGATTTTGAAAACGTTCCACAAACGCCTTTTGCTTCTGACATTAAGAAAATCAAATTAATGATGAAACCTATCTTCAATTGTCAATTTTCCGGTAATGCAAAGCTAGTGATACATAATTGAGATGGATAAATGTTACATTTATTGTAATTTCTCATCTCTGTTTTAGACTTCGACATTTGCAGGTCACTTGGGCGATATGCGGGGCCATGCAAAACGGCTGGAACGGGCTGATGGCATACATTATATATTTTTTACATTACAATTTGTTAATTTAGTGCCACATCTTTTAATTAATGCAGAACAATCGACATTTGTTTAAAACCAAAAAATATTCAATAAATAAAAATGAAATATGGATTAATTGAATAAATACATATCTTTAATGAGAATTAAAATTAACGAATTGTCAATCTAATAGGTATTTGGATTGTTCCCGGCTTCTCAATTACAGTTTTCGTCTTGAGTGCAATAGAATTTAAATGCTTGTTCAATCCCCCACGATCAAAAAAATACTGCCTTTTGTAAGCAAATTTAAACAAATTAAATAAAAGCATAGATAGATAAAGTAAATTTAACAAATAAATTTGTTTAAAAAAAAATCATTAGCAACAAATCGTTTATAAACAAATGAAAACATTCAATTATAAAATGTTTTTAAAAATGCATAATCTTTAAAAATTCAGTTGTCGTAAAAAACACAAACTATATCTACTATGAATCCATGATCAAATTCTTGGCCAACAGCGAAATTTTAATTTTTATAAATAATATGTACGATAAATATTAAAAGTAAACCAATAATATTTTATAAGCGTAAAAAAAATATACATAAAAAAACACGCGCGCACGCAATGTTCGACTTTGGACTACATAGTCTGATCAACCCCATTGGTATTTAGAAAATTAAGTTTACTAATGAATTTGTAAAAAAGGAAACGCAAATATGCATCCTAATTAATTATTAAAAATTGATTAATTCTCAAACTAAATAAAAAACATTGTTTCTTAAATAGAAATGCAAAAAATGAAGTTCTTTCGCCTCTAGCACATTATTAAAACTAAATTAAAATCAAAAATATTTTAAAACGTAATCAATGTTATTTTAAAAATCTATGAAAAGATTTATTAAGACGTCAAGTTTTACTTGCGTCTTAAAAACAGAAACTAAAAAAAAATTAGGTATCTTAATTTTAAGTCAAAAAATTAATAAATAAACAACAAAATTTTGTCTTCTTCTTGAGGAGTCTGTACTTTGTGCATATCACGGAAACCAGTGCAAAGTTCGTCTGTGCCGTTCTAATCAAAATATCTTCATTTTAAATAATGTTATCCACAATTATTTTGAAATTTTACCAAAAAACAAATACTAAATTACAATTTGGAATACATTTTTAACAAAAATATTTTATTTCAATAAATCAATTCTTTTTTAAATAAATTTTTCAATAACAATTTAATTTTTCTGGGGTTTTTGAAATATATCTTTGACCAAACATGTTTAATATGTTTAATAAATTTAAAAATTTGTAGCACTTATTTTGGCATTGTTTTCTATTTATAATAAAATAGCAATTAAAACGAGTTGATAAAATATATCGATTAACGAATGGGACGGCCTCGAATGGGCCATGATATACTAATGAAATCTGCAAAAAGTTAACATTTATGATAAAATGTTTTGTTAACGGTATTTTATAACTTTCACATACATCACGGGATTTTCTAATTTTTTTTTATCTATAAAAAGTTAGTTTTAATATTTTAATTATATCTATCCATCAGTAACTTAAAATAAATGTAATCTACACATTAATTATAATATATATATTAAAAGCTTACAGATATAGAAATTTAAATTAATAGTAACTGCGCACTTAACAATAATTGTGTCTTATATGAATGACTTCAATTATTGGTCGATCATTTATATAAAAATAATTCTGTGTGCGAGAAAAGGACAGCAATTTTTAAATGAAATTGATCTACCAGGTTGTTTGTGATTATAACTTAATTTATTTAGAAAAAGGATAAACTGATGACAAAAATAATACACAAGATACAGCGAATAAGGAGGTATAATATACGTAAAAGCAAACCAAAGGAACAAACAAAATAGATCAGAAAATTGGCAACACTATGGAGATAAAATATAAAAAAGTTAAATTAAATTTAAAATTAATTGCTCACAAATAAAATAAATAAGGAATTAAAAGCTGCGTAAATGCCCAACCGTAAATTTAATTCTAATAATGACGCGCTGTTATAGATAGTAATACATACTAACCAAATTAATTAAACTAATAGATTGCGTTTTTTGAAATTTTTAATATTGTGACATAAAATAAGGCACTGGAAAAAAGAATTAAATATTTATTATACAATTTGTTTACAATAATATATCGAGTCGTTAATATTAAAAACCAAAAGGTACTTTAATTCGCTCCTTTTTGAGATTCATGAACGCAGAGACTGCAAACAAAAAAGATTAAACATTTAAAATAATATTTAAAAAAAACGATAAAATCAAAATAATAGTGCGACGGCAAGAAGTTTTTCGAAGGCTAAAGACAAAGCTACGCGCGTTGGGTAGAGCGGCATATTGAGTCACTTTGAGCAAGCCATTACGTTTTGGAGCCCTTTGAAACCTAAATTTTTGTTTATAATTTTCGAAATATCTTTTAAAAACATGGATATTTTAGAATTTTGGACATACAAAATCTTTGGTGCTATTCGACGCGTTTCATCAAAAACTATCAACTTAAAAAACAGTTCGACCGCCCCAGAATTTTTATGTTCATAACTTTATTATTTTTTTGTGATTTATCTTTGAGATTTCCTTATTTTTTCTTGACGGGCAAGATTAAAAATTTGGTACTATTGAAGTTGGTACTACTAGCTCGGTCCAATTTTCTAAAATTTGTAAAATTAGTTTCGATATATGTTAAAATTTAAACATCTAACTTTTCGCAAAAATGTTGACCATTTTCTTTGAGCCCTCGCCAGAGTGAGCGGGGCTCTCCGCCACCGCTCGCTGAAATCTGGTGGGATATTGAGTCACTGTGGGACTATGATTGGTAGAAACAAAAATCAAATCTATGAAAAATAAATAGTTGATAATTGGGGTTCGGATAAATTTTGCAATGTCAATAACGACAGACAATGTTTGAACATTGTTCAATTCGTGTGTAAAATATAATTTCAGATAAAAGTTCAGGCGTAAGTTTTTATATGGCCAATATCTTTGTTTGGGGGCATTAGTGCAATTTTTAAATATTTTATATTTACGCTCAGTATAAAACCCGTTGTAATTGATATTTTTGTTCTTTGACAAAAATTAAGTGCTTTGTCTATTTGCAAATAATAAATTAATTTTAAATAAATATTTTTTTCAAAATGAATAAAATTGTTTATTTAAGTAGAGTACTAATTTTCCTAGCAATAATTTAAACAAAAATTTTATTAAATCATTATCAAAGTTCTCTGTATATTTTTGTAAATTATATTTCTTAAAGAATTCATTATGTCGGTAATCTTGAATGAGAACTTGTATTCCGTGTCTTACGAATATTATTTTTGGCGTAGCTTGTTGTATTTTGAAGACTTTTTTATTTATTTATTAAAGTATGTTGGGGGGACTTCGAGTACATGGTAGCTTCGCCGTATTATGCGCGACGTATTATAAATTCAGAGTTACAAGTATTGACTTTGGCATTTACACAAAAATTTTATTAATCACTAAGAAAAGTACTATATTTTAAAATGAATTGTATTTTATAAATTTTCGATATGTTGTTATTAGCTGATTTTTAGAATAAAATTTCTTTTGAAATGAATAATTTTTTGTTTTTTGCGAACTTTTTTGTGTATATAATTTGCAATTTAAAGTAGAATCCTTTTTATCATTTAAAAGGTTTTAACCAATGCGATTCGTGCACAAAATAAAGGTTGGTTATTTTTTATTTGGTTTTTAATTATTCGCATTTCTTCTCCCGCCTGTGGCACACTCATTTGCATTTAAACAAATAATTATTTTTAAAAAATTAATACATATAATCAAATCATTTTTAATTTTAAAGTAACCTTTAAAGGTTAATGTTTATTTTATAAATTTTTTTAATCGGAACGAAAAAAACTCTTGAATTAACCTCGATTAGCATTTTCAAATAGAATTTTTATTAGGTAAAAAGTTTAGTTCAAGCTCATTTTGTGTGTGAAACTTTTTCCTTTTATAGATGGCCAAGCAGTTGTTCAACAAAAAATCAATTCACGCAAGGGAGTTCCGCAAGTAGATTTGTTCGAATATTAGTACATAAAAATTGTTTTTTTATTTTATAAATTGATTTTTTCCCATCACAAATCGGGTATCTAGCGATCATTCCCAGTCCTAAATATTGGCAGGCATACTCTTTAATGGATAACAAAACAAAAAATTTAATTAGATATGCTTTGATTATTGTTGAGATTGTTTGCGATTAATTTAAATTGAGATTATGTTTGAATGTTGAATTTAAATTAGTGAATATTGAAGTGAATAGGCTTATTTTTAATTGAGTTGGAATATTGAATTACATTGAGAGGCTCTTGTTGCGTTAAGTATTTGATTTTTTAAATTATTTTAAAAATAAAGATATTTGGGTTTGCATTTTATTATTATTTAATGTTTAATTTAAAGGATTTTGCACACTGGGCACAAAGATGTACACACGGGCACGAACGCAACAGCTGATTAACTAATTACGCTTAACAATTTTTCAATAATTTAACTTTTTTTGGTTCGGCTAATTCTTCAACTCAAATAATGTACAAGATTTTTATTAATGTTTATTTTTAAATAATAATTTATTTTTCAACAATTTTTTGAAATTAATCAACTTTTATTGCATAAAGGCTCAATATTTTGGATTGTATTTGAGAATTTGTTAAAAAATTAGATAAAATGTTTCTAATTAGAACCTATCAATTCATTAACTTATCTTTTTATTAAAAATATACAGACAAACTTAATAACGTAAAAAAAAATTAAAATTAGCTGAACTAGATTGCATTTCTCTCCGTTCAGGGGAAGAGCAATTTAATCAACGCGCAACTAATTTTAATTTTGTTTAAGCAAAAAACAATTTAAAAAATTAAAAAATAACAATAAATTTCATAATTCATCGTATTAATAAAAAAAACTGTTGATTTGTTAATTAAATTATTTTAAAAATTTTATTGACTTTTGCTATATAATACATTGTACTCATTTAAAATCTAAAGATTAAATATAATACTCATTAAAATGTTTTGTTAGCAAAAATAAGATTCATGTATACTAAAATATGCAAAATTTATCAAGTTTGCGTTAAGAATAATAACCTTCATAAACAACATTGACTTACAATCGCAATACAAATAACTCATATTAATTCAACTTTAAAACTTTAATATATTAAAATAAATTCAATCAAAACGGATTCGATGCAAATTCTTTTGCCATTACGACATAAAATTATAACATTTGACTTAATATAAAAAACATAAGGGTGTTTAAATATGAAAAAATAAAAAATAATTGAATTATTTATGATTTGCAATTCAAAAATAAAATATCAATGATTGCATGCATACTTGTTCCTTTTAGATATCGTCTCGTCTACGAGCCAGCCGTAAATTAATAAAGTATTAACTCTCATTTTAATCCTTTCATTCTAGTCACACACAAATCGGCATTTCCTACACACACACCTTGAGACGAGATCTTATTTTGAAACTAATTTCATAAAATGACTATTGTTTTGTTTTATTGTAATATAATAAATGAATTGTAGTTTTAGTACTTTTATTTAGGTATTTTTTTTTTATTTAAACATATTTAAAAGGGCTCGTAGCGTAATTAGGTTAAAATGTTGATTGTACAATAACGCATTCTACTAAATAGTGACTTTGGCAGAAGGATTAAGGATAGATATGTTTATTTTGTGGTTTATTGTTTTATTAGTTTTATTGTTTTATTAGTAAGTCTTTTTTATTTTCGTAAAATAAAGTTATCATAATTTTTCAAAATTTTATATTAAAAATAAATATGATAATAAAAGTTATGCAAATTCAATTATTTTTTTAAATTTTCAGTTTAATGAATTATCGATAATTTTTTAATTAATCTTGTTTGGAGTCTGAAATTGTCGGAAACCTGATGGCTTACATTATAATAGTTTAGTTTTGCATTTATCTCGCCAAATTTCTTTGATTTATTTTTATTTCCAATTTTTATTTGAGAGTTTCAAATTCTTTAACAATATTTATGTTGCTCTCTTATTAGCAAATAAAATTTTTTTATATACTTTTATTATAAACTTTCTTTAAATATTTGTTGTTTATTTATTGATTTCCATTTTTATTTAAATTGTTTTTAAAACTGCTGAATTTTAATATTAAATTAATCGATTATTTCTAGAGTTGGCGTCCATGCTCAATTCCGGAGATCCCGGACCAAAAATTATGTATATTTGCAAGTACAAAAATTATTTAAACATGAAAGTAGTGCCCAGTTTGCATTAGATTTATATTTTAATAGATTATCATGGTAAGCTTTTCTGTTAAATATTCATTAAATATTTGTTACTTGCCAGCAATGCCTGTAATTTATCGTTTTATAAAAAAATTTATATTACTTTTATTTGTTTAATTAAATTATAATTAATTATTTGTATTATATTAGTTATATCTAGAATTTGTAAGTTATAGCATTTAGAAATTCATTTTATTTATTAAAATATTATTTTTTGCTTGATCTTTTTATTCGTTTCGAAATTTTCATTATAAATGTTTTTTTATTAAATCTATATAACATTTTTCAATTTCAATTAAAATTTATGTGCCCAGTAAATTAAATAAACAATTCATGCTTTTTAGGTATGTATAAAACATGTTGGCAAATTAGTCATCGGCCATTAACCGATGATGGAATGTTTTTAGTTATCTTTCTTTTTTCATTCAAAGCCAATATTTAGTGTTAAATTAAATTAAATTTATTTTTAATTCGGTTATTATTTATACTAGCTATCCGCCTGAATCCCAGGCGGATAGCTAGTTACATGCGCCTACTTGAAATGCACCACCATTCTTGAATACGGGGTAACTTTATGATATTTGAAAATATCCATATTTTAAATTACTTTTTCTTAATTATGATTTTTTAAGGAACTAGTATAAAAATAATGGCAAAGCGAAGCAAAAGCTAATAAAATTGAATTTAATAAGTTTTTTGATTTTAAGGATTTTGTTTTGTAAAATTAAAATCAAGTACTTTTCCAATTAGGAGCGCGTTGCTTGGACAAACACATCCATTTATATCACCATTTGTTAAATAATGTTAGATTATTTTAATTATAAATATTTAATCATTTAAACAAAAGAAAAGTTCAGATTGGCGATGCTTAATGAAGAAAATTGTTTGTGCTTGGTAGAGTCGCCTGTAGGCTGATTATTTAAAAAAAAACCAATTATCGTTTTCACTTGAGTAATTGTGTATTAATTATTAATAAATACGAATGAATAGTGTATTTTCTGTAAGTTAAATATTTTATTGTAAACCAACATCACAATGGGGTCGTTCATGTCGTTCCTATTTTACAAATATTAATACGTTTTAAAAAAAAATCTATTACATATGTATTTAGTTTTTCATTTATTAATATTAACGAGAATTATTTGACATTTTTTACGATTGCAATGACTGATATGCGCACATTTGGCCATTGTGATTTTTTTTACAATATGTTCCTTTTCTGTTTAGAAATATTTTCAGAATTGTAAAAAATCCAGAAGTTATGCCCAATTATTTTGCAGAAAAATTTCAAAATTGGGGGGGGGGCTCTATTAGAAGGGGGATCTATTAGAGGGGGGCTCTATTAGAGGGTGGGGCTCTAATAAAGGGTGGGGCTCTATTATAGGAAATACGGTAATTTATGCTCCGCACCATATTTAGAAATTTTATATTATGAGACTTCAAATTAATATTAATTTGTTTCATTTTAAGATTAAATTTTATTCAATTGTTGTTTAAATGCGCTTTAGAGCTTCTTCTCTTTTTTTAGGCTTCTAGGCAACACTTTTTAATTTATTTGTAGCCATAATAAAAGCAAAGTTAACTAGTCTACATTTGCCTAGATGACCTTTCTTCCATTTTCCATATTATTTGCGTTTTTTCAATGCCATTCATTTTAAAATAGAATTTTATTTTAAATTTGTTTCCCATTTATCATTTTGTTATTATTGTTATTTTTATTTCTTGGCATTGCTATTAATTTTTTTTGTTCTGCAAAATACATTTCTTTTATTTATATTATTGCTTTTTTACAAATTTTTAAATCGCTTTTTAGTACGTTTTTGTTCTATCTTTGTTGTTCAACTTAATCATTGATATAATAGCTATTATTTTATTTTTTTAGTTGAGGTGTTTAAAATTTGCTAGCATCTTCCACACGCTTGGAAATAGCTTTTAAATTTGCACATTTTCTCACAAATTAGTTTTGTGGTGGAACTATAATGAAATTATCCAGACTTACATTAAATGCCAACTGTGCAGAATTTTGACCGATTTTTAATGTCTTAAGCAAAATTCATGTTTTTATACTGCCATTAGTTTTTGGATTATTAATAGTAGGAAATGATTTTATTTTAACTAATTATTAATTCCTCTTTGCTGGCAGGTGTACACTGTTGGTTTAACTCCTAGATCAATTCTGCATTTTTGCAAAATATCTTTTTTTTATACACACACAGTTATTTTAAATCATATACCATTTTTAATAATTATCCTACAATAAGAAAGTGAATAATTTTTAACAAATTTATTTGTTCTGCTTATCGCAAAGTTATTCTTTTTTTTAATTTTTGATATTTTTTAAATTATTTTAATTATATTATTAAGTATAAAAATATAGTGATAAATTTAAAATATATCATTTTAGAAAATGAATTTTAGTTTAAAAATACGACTTTTTAATTAACAATAACTTTTTTACATTTAATTACACAATATTTTAAATAAACAAATATACTATGAAATATCATGTTGTTGGACTAATTTTTAGATGGGAAAGTCTTAAAGAATCAATAATAGAATTAAATTCCCGAATCGTTCACACGGTGGTAATTAAATATTTTTTTTAATTATAACATTTTATTTTTTATGTCTAAATTGGTATTTAATTTATGTAAGTTATAAATTTTATGACGTCCAAATTTGATCTAGTTCTTTATTGGATTGCCTGCGCGTTGGACCGGCTCCAGAAATCAATAAGATTTTATGGCATATGTCAACTTTGTTGTCATCTGGATGAAGGCGCCGTATATAACGTCATAAATATTTAATTCAACATCATTTGAGCCCAACTGTTGGATTTGTTAAAAAAACTTCAGCTATTCATGAGACACTTGCTAAGAAGTCGAAGCACATTTCGTGCAGCTATTCAAGAAAAAACCTAACTGTATTGTCATTGCTGAGATTATAACAAGAAATGTAATAAACTAAATTATAAGTAACAAATAATAGGTTGAAAATTTATTTAGACTATTAATAATTGGGCACCATTAACTTTCGTGAAAACTTTTAATTTAATAATAATTGGCCATAATATTCAATACAAATCATGTTAGTTACACTGCACTGCAATCGCAAACAGTTCCATAAGTGCTTATTATATATGTCGGCGTATTATTTGAATATTAAAATTATTTGAATAAAAAAACGGCAATAAAATTTAAAAATTTACTGAACTCTTTAAAAAACAGGCTTGTCGCTCGTCGGCGATTTTGAGCACGAAGCTGCGGTAATCTCTTTGAGTGCAAATAAAAAATATATAATAAATTTTTTTTATTTATAAATCCAATAAAATTATATGCGATCCTTGTTAATGCATTTATCAAAAGAGCAAATAAATTTATCAAATAAAATTAAATAAATGAATTTTTTTTAATATAAAGCACAAAATTCCTATAATAAAATGACAAGACGTCTCTAAGCGCGGTAACAGGCTCCTACCAATTTACTCCATAATAATTCAATTTATTATAATTTTTGACTTTTATTTGTTAAAAGATTTGCAACCAAAAACTTCAAATTATACGAAGCAAAGAGCACTATCTTCGGGAAATTCTCATTTTTTCCTTAAAAAATGATAAATTTTCACAATGTTCTAAAATATGACAAATTATGGCAAGAGTGGAAACATGGCAAACCTTAATTGCTTTCTCCGTTTATCCAACTTTAATTGCTTGTTATCCGTTGTCCGTCATTTAAACCGTCCTTAAAAATTTAACTGGGCGCGACGTATAGGCTAAATCTTTATCTAGTCATATATGAAATATTTAAAAATTGTAACTTGGGACAGGCGCAGCTGAAAATTTTTAAGAAATAAATCAAATATTTTACAATATATAAAAATTAGGGTCAATTGAATAAACACAGTCGCTGATCAAGTTGCTTAATGTTTCTCCATGCAATACATATGGTAATAATATTATATTACCAAGTAACATAGCTATTATAAAATTAAAATCGAAAGATTTAGAAAATTCTAAAAATTAAGGCGCTTAAAATTGTTCGTTCCAACATGAATTTTTATGTCCAAAACAATAAAGTGTTTTGTTGCAGAAATGGAGTTTGGATTCCATAAAATAGTTTAAAAAAGTCATCGTTCAATAATAAGGCTGAGAGAGGTCAGCCTTATGACAAGTGAAGAGGAGCAATTCGTAATTCAAGGTGAAAATAGTACAAATAATCAGGCATGCTCACGGTTACCCGTAACCGCGGCTAACCGCGGTTAACGGTTATGGAATTTTAAAGGTCGCGGTTACGGGCGGTTAACGGTTATGACCACTAAAACCACGGTTAACCGTCGCATCCGTTGTTTTTTTGATTGTTGAGGATTGCGACGGAAATTTCGTTTCGTTTCATGGTTTTTTTTGTTTCGTGTTTCGTTTCGTTTCGTAGAATTTTTGCTGTTTCGTTTCGTAAAATGAAATTAAACTTTTTTTTGTTTCGTTTCGTCGGAAAAAAAAATTTGAGTTTCGCCCAGTTCTGATCGGCACTGCAGAACCCCCCCACCCCTCTTAAAAATATTTTAGGAAACTAATTAAAAAATTTCTCTGATCGGTCGCGCTTTGTTAGATTTTAATCATGAAAGTGTTAGAAAGAGATTAAAAATTTATTCATTGACAAAATCTGATAAAAATCACTTGTTAAGTTCAATACACATCAATTTTGATTTAATTTTAAAAAGTCGCCACATACGATTTTTGAGGACGGGCGGTTATGGGCGGTTAACGGTTATGAGATTTTGAAGATGGGAGGTTACGGTTAAGAAAATTGGTAACCGTGAGCATGCCTGCAAAATAACTTTTACCAATAATATTTTATAATTTGTTTTTACGTACCCTTTTCATAAAATTACTGACATAATAACTTTTATTGTTATTTTATTTAACAAAATTTTAAATAGAAAAAATCTGGACTTTTTTAAAAACGAATTGAACCGTTTGGCTTTTTTTTAATGATTCTTTTATCTTTTACGCTTAATTTGGTTGAGTTAAAAAAGTTATAGACTTTCAACATTGCCTGCATTAGCAGATAAAAAACAAATTTTACTCTGAAAATCATAGTCATGATTAGATATTAGATTAACAATGTATTTCTTTTCTTCTTTTTAAAATTTATCTATTTAACAATTTTTTTGTCAATAAATTATAATTTTTGTGTGTTGATTTTAAAGTTTTTATTTAGTATCGGCTATTATTTTTACTAAATATAATTCCAAATATTTTGACAACACTTGCATCAAAGGTTTTTAAGTTTTAAATAGATAATTATACGCATTAAATACGACCAATTTAAGATACTTAAAAATAAACCATTTATTTTAAAAACAAAGCATGCTAATTTAAATTTATAAAATTGCAAAAAATTTTAATAAAGATTACACAATTAATTATTTAAGTGTTTTAAAGCGAATTAATGCTTTAAACTTTAAAAAATGAACGCGTCTTATAAAAAATTATTAAAATCTTTAAGGTCTTAACATTTATGCAACAGATGAAACACGACTAAATAATATACTCTGAGTACCTCTGCTCTGGTTAATAAAAATGTTTTTCAATAAAAATTCGAGTGGATACAAGTTTAAAAGTATAAAAAGAAAAATATTATGTATTGGATGGAGATCCGAAATATGTGAATTTCTTCTTAATTTAAGAATTTAGCGTATCTTTAAAAGTTTAAAATCAAAACTATTTTGGAACATTTAACTTTTTCATTTATCAGTCAAAAAATGAACCAAAAAATATTGTAAAAGCATTAAGGAAAATAAGAAACCAATTGCAAGAGGCATAATTATTCCAAATAATCGTTCACATTAAATAGAATTTAATGAAAAGTTATTAAAGATAAGAAAATTCAAAAGTAAGATTTATGTTCCAGTTGATTTTACGTCTGACAGCTTACTGCCTGATTTTTCGTTCTATTGCAATTTAAAGGAAAAAGATTTCAATTTGCAATATAATATAATTACAATATTTTATAAATTCTTTGTAAAAGTTTAAATTTAGCATTTGCTTTAATGGATTTATTTATATATTTAAAGACATAGGTTTAATAAATCACTCGGTTTATAAGAAATTTGACATTTAAAATACTTTAAAAGTAAACAAATTATTAACGATAAAAATGATATTTAAGTATTAATTAGGTGTACTGGAAGTGCCGTGTACCTGGATGTCAATTGAAGGCGAGAGGGCGTAAAAACGCGGAGGGTCGCGCAAAGGTGGTTGGCAGCCATGCTTAGCTAACTTTAGGAAATATTGTTTCATATTGATGATTCTATATTAAAATCTTAAATATAACATTGTAAAATTAATTTGTGTTACTTTAATTTAGTGGTTTTTTAAAAACTGAATATTTATGAAATCTATTTAAAAAATTGCAATGTAAATTAAAGCAAGCTGAATATAAATTTAAACATTCTATTTTAAATTATAATCATTTGCTTGAAATGCCAACTAATTAATTAACGCACTATCAATTATCATAGCTGTTGGAAAGCAAAAATAAAATAAATACATCTATAATAAGTTACATCTCAACACAAAATAGGTTTAACCAAATTAAATAATTATATAAAAATAAATAGAAATAATTAATAAATAATTAATAATTATTTTTTATTATTACAACACCTTTTTAATTCGCTTTGCAAAGGCTACAACTCTTATTTGTTTGTGACTAAATTTATTTTTAGAAAAAAATAATTAAATAGATAAAAATTTGATATATTAATTAATTAGTATTAATAATTAAGTTAACAAAAAAATTGTAACACATGGAGTACCTTTTGCCAAAAAATTATACTATTTCACTGAAAATTTTTCCGTAACATTGCTGTTCATTCTTCAGATTTCAAAAATAAAATAAACCTTTTTTATCATTTTTTAAAATAAATTACTTATAATGTTCGGATTAACGACAACGACGAATCTACATGTTAAAGAAATAATAAGCTAAAACAAAATGCACAAATATGCAAAACAACAAACGCGAAAAAGCATTTTTGGGACGTATTCTTTAGAACTTTAGTAGATAAAATCTATTTAAATTTACTTAATTATGCATAAGTAAATAAAAACTAAACCAATATTTTTACATAGGAATGGGTCTGAAGCAAAAATATCTCATCTCGATTTAAACTAATGAGTGCAGTAAATATATATATTTAGTTAATTATAGTCGAATGAAATATATAAAAAATTAAATTAATATATTAAAATAAATGGATAAATCAAACTAAGCATTTGACTATCAAACAAAACCAACCAAAACAATCATTTAAACAAGACAAATTTGCAGTAACTTCATGAAAGATTCTACCAACCTTTTTTGAATCTTAATTACAACCGAAAAAATAAGCTCTATTCAACAAAAAGTTAAAAAAAAAAAGTAATATTTGTAAGTCAAGTTAAAGCGAAAAGATTTTTATAAAATTTTCAATGGCAAAGAATAGTATTAAAATTGCCTTAAAAACAAGAAAATCAAAATTATTCAAAACTTCAAACAAAGAACATTATTGAATCTGACTTTGTTAAACACAAAAAATTTAAAATAAAAATGCGAATACTGATTTATGCCAAATAATTGTGTAAAGTCCACACGTTATCTTTGGAAATAAACAAAAATATGTTCTACCCCATGCACCACTAAATTTATTAAATATTATTCTTAGATCTAAAAATTTGAAAATGACACGATGCCAAAAATTGCGGTTCGGGCCCGCGCTGCTACCAAGAGGGAATTTGTCAAGTTGCACGAGGCCGCATGGCCGGAGCATATAACAAGCCCAGAATTTGTTACCACGAACTGGCCATTGCCTAAACATCTGGTTTCAGAAAAAAAATGGGCCGATTCTTCGACGTAAGATCTTTTTTTTGTGCCATGAAATTTTGGTCGATGATAAAACAAAAAATAAACTTTCTCCAAATAAATAAAACAAAAATAAATTGAAATAAAGAATGAAATTAAAAAAGCGCAAAAAATTCACACAAAACGTATTTTGAAAATTAATTAATTATTTATAAAATACTATAATAAATTGTCTATTCTCCAGATCGACGCAACCGCTACGTAAAATACAGGTGCTTAATAAAAATAAAAGGTTATAATGACAAAAAAATTTAAATCGTCTGAAATCGTAAAAATATATTTAATATGTTCAAAACGAATAATATATAAGCAATCGCAAACTCTGCCGCCCGCCGACGAAGGGTGCTTTGCCCCCACAGCACGGAAGCTCGTTCAGTGGGCGAAGAACATCACGCTGCCCCAAAAAAAGTAAAAAGTAAATAAAGGACGCGTTTTACGTTTCGTTTAAGCAATAACCATTCAAAACCAAACAATTAGTTTGCAATTGAAAAAGCGAATTATACTCGTTTTTGTCTATTTTGACATTAAAATTGACATTATAAAATTTTGGTTATTATTTTATAAGCGTTTTGCTTCCAGGCATTTTAACAACATTTATTTCTGACTTCGGGCATCTCCCACTTCAATCGTTTTGGCGAAAAACGATTTTATTACTGTCCGTGCACTTTAAAGATTAATTTGCTTTCGCCCCACATAAAAATTAAATTGTTTATGTTCTCTCGCTGTTGACTAGAGTACGGATATAAGATTAGTTTTCGTGTGAAAATTTAAGATTTTTATTAGTACATTAATCAACATTTGTTCTACTTTCCAATCGTTAAAAAAATTATTCCACTTAACCTAGTAAACGACTTTTAATACTACTAGCAGTTGTATTTATGTGATTTAATTTATTTTTAAAAATTTTTATTATTAAGTGTTGGCCTAGTACAAATAATATTATTGCAAGTTGTTTATCGAGCAACTGGAGGAATGCCTCACAGACCCTCGTTTTTTTCTTAGAAATTTTTCAAAGTGGTTTCATAAAAAAAGTGCATTAACAATAATTCCGATAATGTTATTTTTTATTTTGTTTATTTTAAATCTTGATTTAAATCCTTTAATCTAATTTGCTAATAAATACTGTTTTTATTATTTTGATTTAATTAATTTTGTTTGCCTCAAAATTTGTCTGGTATATAACCTTTGTATTTACACATATGTATATCATGAATAAAATTCTTTTGTTATCGGAATTACTTAAACTATAGATTGTATTTATTGTTAAGTTGATTTTATTGATTAACCTGATTAACCCCGATTTTTTATTGAATTCTTAGTTATTTAATAATAAATTATTGATTAAATTTACAATTTAAATACTTTTGAGCCAGCGGTGCCCATTCCATCTTTGGTCGTTTGCCACTGTTGCTAAATTCATAAAATACAACATTTTGAAGATGAGTATTTGAATTTTTACTAAACTTTTAATTATTTCGGCTTGGATTTGGTGTTATTTTATATAATTAATATTTGAAAAAAAACACTTTTTTGCGGCAAACTATAGTAAAAATCGGAGTTAATTATTTTTTGTTAGCTTTGAGTCTCGCTTGCACCCGACAGCGGATTCCGGGGTTCCTCAACGGGATCCGCGGCCTTCAAAGCGGCAACCAACTCGTCTTTGGCAACGACCACTTTTCAATTTTCTGCGTGGAAATAACACCCTGGGGTTTTCGTTTATACATTAAACCTTATTGATTTCGACGAATTTGAAGAAATCTTGGGCCAGTAATTCGGATAATTGTATTAATACGAAGATACAAGGCAAGCCTTTAAAAGAAGTCAAGCCTTTAAAAGGATTATTATTTTTCTAGCGTCAGTTATCCATTTTTTTTAATACAAAAATCGATTTTTTTTTTTTTTTTGTGAAACAGAATATTTGGATAAAAGTTTTTACTTTATTTTAATGGCGCTTTTGTCTTTAGCTGAGCATTTTTAAAAGTACATAAAAAACAACAAAAAATTAATCAAATTACAATTTTATTTAAAAAAAACATATTCAGACTGACACAACCAGAGTGATATGTTTATTGTTTTTAACTAAATTTTAATGAAATTTGACTGGTTTTCAAACTTTGTATTTCGTTTTATCCGTTAATATACACGTAATTTTAAAAATTTGTTCTTTATCTAAATGAATTGTATCACAGTGACTTTTTAGATGCTTGTTTTTAATTGTTGCCATTTCAATATATCAAATATTTTTCCATTGAGTGATTTAATTTATAATTATTGAAAAATAGTTTATCAAAGAACGAATTCCTGATAATTTAAAAAACGGTCGTAGTTAAACAATGTTGTCGGTCCGAATTTAATTTTGCTTCTTTTATTATGCCTATATATATATATATATATATATATTCATTTACATTTGAATTTATTGGGTTTTATTTCTTCTGCGTACAGGTGGAACATTGCATCGGGCGCAAACGTCAATTGGGCAGAACAATCTGTGATACACTTCACGCATAGCATGCGCCGTGATCAACATACCGTAGTCCCAGTCTATCCGGATTTTGTTTGTCAAATATTTATTCTAATTTATAGACATTTGTCAATTTTTCTGCATTTAAAACAAAATTATTTTGTATCTATTCTCTTTATATTATTTTAGTATATTGAAATCAAAAATTTATTATTTATCTTAGTTTCTTTGTTTATAATGTTATTTTATTATTGAACTTCTTTTTTTTTTATTTTGCATCATATTAATTAAATCGTTATAAAAATTAATATCGCATATCACCCGTCGTGCTCCGGTATTTAGTGCACAGTCAACTTTATTCCAGCCTAGGAATCTCATTGCAGATATTACTGAAATGTTCGTTCTTATTATTCTCATTTCCAACTACGCGTTGAATAATATTTTATGTGAAAAAAGTGCGAACAATTTGCCCAATGGTGTGGACAAATAAATTTAATAAAAACTTTTTCCTCGATAAATTTAAATAAATTTATATATATTTTTCATTTATTTCATCAACTTTCTTTCAATTTTATTAACATATGCGCAATATTTTACTATGTTTATCATGTTTATGATATTAATTGAATAGAAATTGATAGGCGTTTTTACTTAAAGATTGACAAAATAATATTGTTTAATGACTTCGAGCCCCGCGGGCTTTTTTGAAAGTAAATAGAAACAATTTATTTTATGCCATTTTGCAATTTTTAAAGAAATGCATGCAATTTTTATTTTACGGTATAAATTAAAAGTAACAATTTTTATATTATTGTCTACTTAAGCAAAAACAAAAATCCTGATTTTTAAACAATTTTTCATAATTGTTAAATTTATTTTTATGGATACCCTTTGTATAATAGCCATCTGCCGGAGTGTCAACCGTTGAGACAATAGAATGCCGTCCGCCAATGTTTATTTGAGAAAAAAATTAAAAAACATGGCTTTTTAACAATTCTCGTGGAAATAGTTTAAAATATATTGGATTATTATACGGATATTCTTTTGTGTATTTTAAAGATATCATTACACTTTGAATTAGTTTATGCATAAATGTCCGTGTTTAATTTTAACCAACTTATTCAAGCTGTTTACTTTTTTGTTTGTTTTGTTGCAATTGATTTTCATACAATTTTATTTTTTAAATAAATTTTTTTTAGAATGTGAATGAACTTATTTTTTGTTCAGATTATTTGCAGTTGGGTTTATTTTATTTTTTTTATATATGCGAATTCATTTTTAATAAAAAATTTACAATAAATTAATGCAAATGAAAAACAAAAAATAATTTTATAATTATAAATATTAATCAGGTTGTGTCAAACTAGTTTGTTCCGCAAAAAACTAAAGAAAATTTGAAATAAATTTATACTGTTGAACCAAATTAATTTTAAAAGTGAAAAAATTATTTTTATTATTCTTTAAGTTTTTATTGACCATAACTTAATCAAAAATATATTTGCAAAAAGCTTTGGTGATAAATTTTAATTTTATTAAAAAATCATTTGACGCAAATAAAATGTGAGTGATTTTACCAATACAGGTCTTTACTAAAATTTCAGATTTATTAACCTATTAATAAAGCTGCCAAGCTTCCAAAAATTAGGTTTTTGTACCATTTTTGCGATTTTTTTGTAATTATATCCATTTGGACTGAAGGTATAGTCGTAATATTTAAATACAGATTTGATTAATTTTAATAAATAACAAATTAGTTAATTCCATATTTTTAAATTATATCTGCGACGCCAGCTTCCGCCGGGTTTAAGTGGCCGTGCACAATTTTAATGCATTATGCAATTATCAAAATAATCATTGGTAATTAAAATGTGTTAAATCAAAACAAAAATAAACAATTTAATATTTAAAAAACATTAAATTACCGTAACAACAAAAAGTGACCTCTTTTTAATTTAGAGTTTAATAAAAAGTAGTGTTGCACCCAAAAATCCGCTCCCAAAAATCCAACCGAAAGAATTAAAATAATAGAATATACAGTAATTTACATCAAAAACACTAAAAAAACAAATTTTAATAAAACATCGTAAGTAACCCTTTTATTTTTGTTATGTAAAATGCGTGCTGGCGAATAATTACAAAATAAATAAAAAATATAACCTACGAAAAACGATAATAGATTTTCGCCTAATACATACCACAAACTGGAAGAATCCATTAAATAATCGGCAGTTGATTAAATATTATAAATTAGTGTACTACAACGGCAATTTTTATTAAATTACTTTTAATGATAAATTTATCAGTAGATTTTCTCACAGAAACTTTCGAAATATAAAGATTAGTGTTTAAGGAAAATAAATATTTGAAAATTTAACCAAAATGCAAATTAACAAGGCAATAATATTCCCGAAGGATATACCCGATTTATGCTAAACACTTACAGTTTTCAAAATTTTGATAGCCTCTATTAAATAAGACAATATTTAACATTCGATATGCAAAAGAATAGAAATGATTGCCGGAATAGATCGAAATTAAAATAACAAAATTGAAAATTAAGTAAAGTAACCATTTAAATGCAATAAAATTTAGAAAATAATAAGAAAAGGTCATTGTATAATAACTTGAATATTGAATTTTATTAGAATCTTCATTAAATGTAAAATAAAATATGAAAACCTTTTTACAATTGCAATTTGTAAAAAAACCTCAAGCCTAACTTTAATATATAAACCTAAAATACAACGTTTTTTAAGCTTTAAAAAAACAAAATATACTATCATCTTTTGTTTAACATAGGGTTGCTCCCCGACCCCGACCCCCGACCCCCGAACCCCGACCCCGAGCCCAAAAAAGGGGTCGTCCCCGACCCCGACGTTGCCAACCCCGGCCTCCCCGACCCCGACCCCGTCCCCGATCGGCGCATTTTTCCATATCTTTCTCATTTGAAATTCAAAAAGGTATAGTCAGTCATTTAACAAAAATTTAGAAATTTTTACTAGTAACTCCCAAAATCTAAGAAGTGTTGGTAAATTATTTTGAAGCAATTTTTCTTAACATATTGCTAAAATCTTCAAAAATTTTCCCGGCGGCGCCTATCGGCACCGCCGACTCCCCCCCCCCCCCCCCATTCTTCTAAAGCTTCAAAAAACACGGCGATTTTTTAAAATTTTGATTGCAAATCAAAAAATTTCTAAAATTCTCTCGCGCCAATCCCCAAAATTTTGGAGAATTTTCGTCTTTCGAAAAGTTTTAGTGTTTTTTTCTATTGTGATTCTGAGTTGTTGGGCTAAGTCAAACATGACGACAATCCACAGATCTTTTTTTACAACTTTAAAATCCTCTGCACTCTTGAGGTTTTTAAGGATGATGCACGGATTTAAAAATAAAATGATATATTTTATGATTACCCGGTGAAGATTTATTGTGAAATTTTTATTAAAAAAATTTTTATGAACAGAATTTTCTTCAACCCCGAACCCCGAACCCCGACCCCGACCCCCGACCCCGACCCCGAAAAATTTGGTCGCCCCCGACCCCGACCCCGACATGGTCAACCCCGGCCAACCCCGACCCCGACTTTTCCGCCCCCGAGGGGTCGGGGAGCAACCCTAGTTTAACATTCTACGCAACAAAATCAAGAATAAATAATAAAAAAAAGAGAAATGTTAAAAAAGCTAAATATTTCTATAAAGTTAAATTTTATCAAATAACTTTTAACTGACAATATTTGCGTCTTTATAAAATAAAGAAAAATAAATAACTTTTTAATACAAATATTCCATATTAAACTTGCCTATGTTAATAAATTGTGCCGATTATTTGTCATTAATCTAATTAAAGATATAACTTGCTTGATTTTCAGTTGGAACGTTTTGTCAAGTTCAATTGCACTGGAAATCTGCCCATATTTTGACGGGGCAGGCGCAAAACTGGTCAAAAAAACTCTGAATCGACTTTTTTTCAAAATGAAAAGGGACGTGATTAGAAGTTAATGCGCATTTTTTTGCAGCCATCTTGATCACTCAGTCGTCGAGTTTCTTTATCGCGTCCAGAAACATACTGACGCGGACATTGTTCTCAATCTGAACGTCATCGGTAGAATTCAGAATTCGCATTATTTTATTTTTTTCCCAACGCCAACAGTAATTTCAATTTGTTTTAATTCCGGAAGCAAGAGAATAATGCTAGTTGTAAATTTCATTGTTTTTTAATCATTGATTAACGCCAGTAAATGTGCTCCAAATGGCAATAATTGATGTTGTACATCAAAATGTTTTTAAAAAATAAACCTGTTCAGTGTTAACCGTAGAAGACAAAAATAGCAAATAAAAAGGTAACTTTAAAATTTAAGAATATGAATGTAAACTATAAATGTAAAATTTAATTCCATGCCTAACAAAAATATTGCTATGAAATTACATTAGTATTGTTATGAAATAAAATTAATCAATTAAAATTAAAATTAGGATTGATATTTGATAAATTATAAAAATAAATGTAGGCCACAAGGCACACTTTGTTTTAAACTCTTTGAGAAAGCTTATTAATTTGTAAAAATGCAAAAAGTTAGACCCAAAAATTTATTCCATTTAAAATCAGTAATATAATCAAAATTATTTTGAAACATGTTCATTTATCAGTCAAAAATAAACCGAGAAATATTGTAAGACATAAAATAATTAAATTAACTGGCAAGGCGAACAATGCAACCGCATCCATTATTTTTAAAATACTATATTTTTCACGATTTTGGCTGTTTATGATATTCTTTCTTCTTTATTTCTTTATGCCAATTTCAGGTTCAATATCAATTCCAGCTTTAAATTTTTTTTTATTACTTCAGATTTTATCATATCACATTTATAACAAGCTGCTTTGTGCAGGCCAGGTCCGTGCAACAAGATCCAATTCCGTCTTATTTTCTTTTTTTTGGTTTTGAAGTAAATGTTTTATTGCGTTGTAAATAATTAAATAAAATCTCTGTACAAAGCACGACTGTTTCAATTGTCAACTGTGTCAGGTTCCAGGCTAAATATTTGAAGTAATGACGCACTGACTTTCCGATTGGGTTTTCAAGCCCAGATTAATGCGCTTTGTTTTTAATTAATTTATTAAATGTCATTTTATTATCCTAACACGAGCGCCGTCGCTAAAATTTAAACAATTTTTTCTTTTAAATATTGCTTTGTAAGCCTATTTGAGATCCTCCATGTTGTAGAAAAATTGATGTATGCTTTTACTTCGGATTTTTTATTTACGCGGTTATATCGCATTATGTAATTTTATTTATCCAAATGTTTTAAGGATTGGACATTTGTGAATGCACAATTGTTTTTTACGGATTAGCTAAATAATGGTCAAACATTTATTTAAATTTAAATAATCTTTTAATAACAATGAGTTTAAACACCCTTGAACAAATATAATAATAAATAAGATTTAGTCTTGTAACAATAAATCAATTTACCTAATTCATTAATTATATATAATGTTAATAAATGTTGTGCATAAAGTAGAAAAAGAATGAAAAAAACGCTAGAGAAGGACAAAGATCATTGAATAAAAACACATTAACCTAACGTATTAAAATTAAAATTTAAATCTGAAGTAAATGCAGGCACCGGCGTTAACTGTAAAAGTTCTGGTTTGTTCACAACGATTTTGGCATTGCTAAAAATTAATATATAAAAAAACTTAAAAAGTTTATAAAGAAAAAGTTAGTAATAATAATATAAATCGACTATTAGCTTCCATTAAAATATTTACTTACTATTTAATAAAAAAATCCAAAGAAAGACGGCTCACAAAAGTAAGAATAAGTGCCCAAATGCTTAACGATTGAATCCAAATAAAAAGATTTTCAATCATCAAATTAAAGATTAGCTCAAGAGCTAAACAATTTAATATCCAAGCAAATGTTTTAGAATTACAACTAAAAACTGCAAATTCAAGAAGCTCGTACGCACCAGGAGAACGTGAAACCAGTTAGTTAGGCCATCAACAAGGTGATATCATCAACGAGGTAAAACCAGCCAAAAAATGTTTCTGGAGGCGAGTACTTCCGATCACTTACAGGCGGTAAAGCATTAACTATTGTTTAAATTTAATAAAAACGCTAACTACATTTTTTATCATTTCAATAATAAATCGTTAATGTTTATATATAAAAGTTTCATATATATTTTAATTCAAAAAATATTTATTCTTAAATGATTCGGAATTACATCTTTTGAATAAATTATAAATTCTCACTATATCAAATTTTAAATGTTTTTTGATAAATTAAATATAAAACTCTCTTAACATGTTATAGTTTGCCAACCTAGAATTAGTTTTGTATTTAAATGTTTTTATTTGTAATAATATGTTTTCAAAAATGTTACACTTATATGAAATTAACCGTAAAATGTTTTGGATGTTAATTTAGTCCTTCTGCAGTCTGAACATCATTATATATTAATTTTAAACGAATATACCTCTTATAATCTTTATTGTTTTTTATTTTTCTTGAGTTATCATTTATAGAAATATTTTTATTATGGTACATTCTTTTAAAAATATATTAAAGTTACTTTTATATTGTAAATTTTTGTGTGAAAAATTTTAATTTGCAAAAAAAATATGCATTCTCTTTTTAACATTATTTTAGAAAATTATTCATTATTTAATTTGTTTTGAAGTGCTTTTATAGTTTGTTTCGAACAAACTTTTATTTGTTTATAAAATTTTTTTATAAAAAGTTTAAAGATTTTTTATTTTTTTATTTGTAATTACAGTTAATTTTTGTAATATTATAATATTTGCATTAGGTGGTGGGATTCTTTGTGCTAACTTGAAAACATTCATTGTAAAAAATTAGCATTAATTTGTTCAAAATGGGCATAATATAATATTGTCAAGTAAATAAATAATATATTTTAATATTAGTACAAGTTACTTATTTTTATTGCATTATTTTATAGTTTTTGCTTTTTTGTGTTTTAAGCGAAAAGCTGCGTTCAACACGAGCTTTTCCTGTGCGATAAAGGATGTTTTATGATAAAATCATAGAACGGTTAATTTATAAATAATGATTATTTAAGCTTAAAGTAATTAATAAAATATTCTGGTTGATTCTAAACAAAAGTGTAAAGAAGACTGCATATTGTAATGGAATATAAAAAATACAAACGACCGAACAGCTTGAAGCGTGTTAGAAAATGATAATTTTTTAATTTACGGACTTTGCTAAAAGTCACATGTTTAATTGCATTTTATAAAGAAATTATTTAAAATATAAAACTATTTATAAAAATTGTATTTAATAAATGCTTGGAACGATCACGGTTTTGATACAACTCGAACTAGTAGTACGTGGAGAAATAAACGGGGGTATAATTAATATCTTTGCATAAAATTAAAAACGAAAAATATTTAGCAATTTGATAGAAATAAATAATAAAAGATTAATAATAAACAAATTTTCCATACTATATGTTTATTTAAACTAATAAAAGTGTACAAAATACTACAAAAACAAAATTACCAGATTGCGAATAAAAATGTATTGATAATTAAAATACATTTATCTGCAAATTAATTAATAATAATCAAATTAAGCAAATTTTATTTCAAATTATTATATAAAATACATTTAAAAGACATTTTAGGGAAAGAAAATAAATTTATATTTTGTAAATTGTTTTATATGAAGACGCATAAAAGAAAAGTCAATCCCCACAACTATAAATTGAGAAAAAAAGATTCTATAACGGCACTGCGGTTTGAAAGATAGCATACAATTGCTCACATAAAATTCGGTTCGTTAAAAATTAAATATAATTGATCCCAATCTTACTTATAATTACGGGCCCAAGTGACTCTTAACATTATTACATTATTGTGCAAATGCTCAATAAGAAAAACCATGAATATCATTTAAAAAATTATTATTATAAATTTGTTCTCAGAACAAGAGAAGAATAAGCGACAACTTCGCTCGCCATCGCAAGCTCCTCGTCGTTCGCCATTGCATAAATTTGTTTCATAAAATAATATTTTAAAATTAAAATTAATTCTAGTTTGCTGGTATTATCACAACAAGGCTATTTCAAAAAATTCTTCTGCCAAAATTAAATTAAGAAAAAATCGAAATCAAAATTTTAATATATAAAATTTTAAAATAATAAACAGTGTTGTCATAAAATTTTTTAAAACATTTACAGGGACTAAATAATTCTAAACATTAATTATTTGAATTTTCTATCTAAAAATATTAAAAATTAACACTAAGAAATAAGATTTTCAAACAGAATTTTATATTCCTTTTTTATAGACTGCGATAAGTAGAACAAACTAAATTTATTAATTGCTATAAAACGTTTTAAAATAAAAATATTATGTAAGATCGGATAAAAGTAAAAAAAGCCAAATGAACTCCTTAAAAACCAAAACAATCAAAAGATAAACGATGGGGGCGTCGGCAGCTGCCATACACATAAAGTAAACCGCGCATTTACTTATAATGCAAAAATTAAATCAAATAGAGCGTTTAGAAAAAAGAAAAAAGGCATACAAATTTTAATAAAACAACTCTTGTAAAAATAGTGTTGGTCTATAAAAACATTATTTAATAAACATTCTGAATAAAGTTATAGATTCAAAATTGATCAAATAAATTAACGATCCATAATTTAAGCGATTTATCTGATTGTAATTTTCTTTTTTTAATATAAATCTTGTTTTACAAACTGTTTTTTCAATCTGTTATAAATCTATCAATTTATTAAATCGCTAAGAATGAATGCATGAATTTACATTGACTAAATAAAAACAAATTTAATAAAACTATACGGAAAGTTTTAATCGAGTTCAGCAAAACAGTACCAATGGCCCGTGCTGCCACAGACTGCTCAAAAAATTAAATAATTTGATAAAGAAAAATAATTTTATTATTGGATACAAAAAAATAATGATTACTAATGAAATAATAAATATTAAATAAATTGAGAAATTAATGTTTTACAACATCATTGCGGTTTTAGGTTAACTTAAAACATAAATTATTAAAAGGGATAAAAAGGGTAAAATTTATTTGATTTAAAAGGTGGTAAGATATGAATTAAAATGTTTGAAAAATTAAAGAATTAACAATTAACTTAGCAACAACCTCGTTCCATTTGTAGTCTTATTAAAATAAGAAAAAAAATTTAACCAAAAGCCTGAAAATAAAGAAGAAACAGACAGGGAATAATCATTATTTTATACTTAAAATGAGCAAATAATAGACGCCACAAAACCTTTTACGAAATGGTCCTGATTCCAAAATAAATGGGATTAACGAATACAAGACGATAAGCAAATAAAAAATAATTTTAGTAATTTTAAATATAAAGGAAACTTTTGAATTGGCGCAATTAGCGTGGAACAACCAACCAAAGTTCAACCGAATTCAAACGTCACTGTAAAAAAAGACAACAAATATTGATTTTTATTTAAAGATATTAAAAATAAATTATGCTTAAATTTATAAAAAACGTTCACCATTTTGAATTTTTTGTGAAGTCCAAGTGAATGTTTTATCTTCTGCGTTTCTTCGCATAATAAATGCAACTTCAATTTTTTTTTAAGAAAAAATTCACAATAGTATTAGAATGTAATTCATAACATTTCATTTCCTGCGAGCATGCCAAATATAAAATTTTATTTAGCTCTATAACTAGTTTAATTTTAAAGTTTTCCGTTTCTGATTTATTTATCTCTGATGATTATTGCTTTCAAAATCATTTTGGTTAGCTATTCGATTCAAGATACTATTTTGATAAAATTTGATGGGAATGATTTGGCTATGAGGACGACTTCGTTGTACGGAATGTTTTAGGACCGGAATTAGATTCAATGCCTCTTTCAACTAGTCTTTAGGGTGATTTTTTTGTTGTTGGGATTTGCCGCAAAGTTGAATATTATTGTTGTAAAATGTAAATAGAATCCTAATTCGTTGTGTAAATGTAAAGTAAAATATTATAAGCATAAAATAATATTTAAATGTATTTTACATATAAACATTATGCACCTTATTCAACCTATATTGATAAGAAGTTATTAAACTTCGATTGAATTAAATTAAATTAAGCAAATAGTCCAATTATTATTATTTAATTTTTTATTCTCGTCTTATTTTAAGTCACCTGTTTCATTTTATTGTTTAAGTCAATGTATGGTTTTATGTCGCAATGGCAATAAATCTTAATTTAAATACGAGTCAATAAATAAACATTAAGTTCAAATAATGCCTTTCATTTTTATAACAAATCCGCAAACCGCAAATATTTTATTCAAATTAAAACAAAAATATTCTAAAAATAATCATAAAATAATAATTAATACTACAATGAAAATGTATATTCTAAATATCTATGTTTAATTTATTAATAAGCATTCAAACAAATTAAGACATAAGAGAATGGGTAATAAATTAGCAAATGTGCAAAGATAAAAAGATTTTTAATATTTTTTGAAATAAATAACGAAATTACCTAATGAACTAAAAATGCATTTTTCTAACCTTCAAAGTAATTACAATAATAATAACTTTTAAAATTATTAAATGTCTACTCAACCTTTTAAAACGATCGAACAAAAAATAAAAAATGATTAAACACATATAACGATAGGGTATAATATGGAAGTTTCGTTACTATAATCGATACTCTGTAAAGTTAAATTATTTATTTTAAAACAAATAAAATAATATTAAAATACCTGCATACAAACAAAAAATTTCTAAAATATTTTAAGCAAATCTTAAATGCGATAATAAATTTAACGGATCAATTTATAAGATTAACAAGTTTTAGTTTGGTAAAACCTATCATAAAAATAAAGTCCATTAATTTGTTTGTTTGTTTTAAGTAAATTATAAATACTAGAAAAATATTCAAGTAGTTTGATATCTTTTAAAATAACTTATTTGTAATAGACCCAATGAAATTTTGATGGATTAATTCTCTTCTGAAATGGCAATATGCCTAAAAAACTGACCAAAAGCATATTGATAACTAACAAAAAGTATTACCAAGTTTATGGTTTCATTCAAAGTCTATCGAACTAACATTTATAAATAAAAAAATCATTTTAATAAATTTAGAAAAAAAAAATATTTCGAAATTAAAAAAATAATCTCAAAAAAGGCATATTTTAAAACATCAAGGTTAAAAATTAAATAATTTAACGCGTAATACCACCGTCCGATAAGCTTTTTATATTAATCTTGTGTTTTTTAGAAAATGAATAACTTTATGCATATTTTATTCTATAATTTAATACACATGCTATTATTTAATTTATTTAACATTTTAAAATTCAATCTACAGTAATATAAACCATTAAAGTTGAAAAATTTCAATTTTTCTAGATACTGAAGAAATAATAAAATTACCTAAAGTAGCCACAAAAAAATTTCTTAAAAATGATAGCTTGGTTTATATAGTTTTAGAATAACTTGCCTTAACTACGGCTTTAAAAAAAATTTCTGGGATTTGCATTTCTTGCTATGAATTAATGCTTTATTCCGCAGCTGTTCAAGGTAGTAATAAGTAAAATTACTAAAAAAAATAAAAGGGGCTTGTTAAGTTAATAAACAAAAATCTTCAAGCTATATAATGCTTCTAAAAATAGGTATTTGCTTCCGACATTCCTTAGACCAAAATTGGACCGAAATTCTTCTAAACCGTTTGGTATTAATATTAAAACTTTAATATTCTAAAATTCTCTAAAATATATATAATAAAGAACTGCGGCAACTTAATTATAAATTAATCTATAAATGACGATAACTAGATGATTATTCATCCGCCAATGTGACAAAATGTGTTACTCTATTTCTTTTAAAATAATTTAGAATTGTAATAAAAATATTACTATGTATACAAAATTTTTTAATAAGGTTTAAATATTATAACATAAAATAAAAACAATGTAATGACAACAAAAAATTCAAAGATGTTTAAACTCAAATTAACAAATTTAATGCAAATTTTTAATTGTATTTAATATGGTAATTAAACAAATAAAATCAAATGAGACTTTACAGCTCAAATAGAAGAATAACTCAATTGAAACCAGAACGTGAAATTCAATGATAAAACCTAAATTAATATAATCCCTAAATTATAAATTTGCTGATAAATATTTATTCATTATTTAATAAAAAATTGCCTTATTCAAATACTTGTAAAAAAAATCGATTAATTAAACGAAGTTAAACAAGTATGCCAGGAAAACATCAAGACTAACTCTGCATTTCTTTTGAAAATAAAATTATATCTCCAGATCCCAAATCTGTTCGGAATTATAAAATTTTTGTAAAATATGGAAACAAAATAACTATAAACGAATAAATTAAAAACTAATTTAAACAATTTAAATCTTTAAAATGTGGGGCATCCAACATTACACGCAGGCATGAGCATGGATACAAATTTTTAAATCCGTGTCCGGATTATCCGTGCCTTTTGAATCCGTATCCGTTTGTATCCGTCTCATTTTTCGAAAATCATATCCGTATCCATCCGTTATCCGGATATCCGCGGAAATATCCGGATAAGTTGGATGTTTCATATCCGTATCCATCCATGTCCGTCCTATTTTTAAAATTCCATATCCGTATCCGTCCGTATCCGGATAATCCGCGGATATCCGGATATCCGTGGTCATGCCTGATTACACGTCAGTGCTGGTTTTTCCCGTTTCCCGGTCCCGGTTTTTGAAAAAGCGAAATCCCGATCCCGGTTCAACATGCTGGTCCCAAAAGGTCCCTGTCCCGGCCAACTCTAGTTTCACTTCGACCAGATTAGGCAAGCAAATAAAAAAGTCAGTGCTAAGATGGCGGGCTTTCGTTTAAAAAAATATTTTTATGATCTAATTTCCCTTATCGTTGTATATTTTTTATATAATTTTATTAAGCCAATTTAAGCGTCATTATTTTTTGTTTTTTTGGCACTTTTGATATGAAATTAATTTTGAATTTCACATTTTTGTCGAAAGCACTAAATTGATTTTTTAACCATGCATTCACAAGTGATCAAAATATGTGGTTCCTTTCTATCTCCGGTTAAAGGCTAAATTTTAAACGAACTCCTCCATTTATTGAAGTTGCGCGTGTTTATGATTAATTAAACTATTTTATACGAATGTTGTTTAGTTTTTATATAATTGTTATTATGAAGAAAAAAATAAAAACAAATTTTAGGTAATTAATATTTTGCCCTTAAAAAAATAACTAATTTTTTACAGCTAGTTTTTCATACATCAATATTCAAAGCTTAGCAACTTAAAATCTTTAAAATTTATATTAATTTCTCTTTTACGTAATATCATTTTGTTATATTACACTGTCAAAATTCATTTAATTGTTTATCAAGAAAAATTGTTGCGTAGCTCTTTTAGAAATATGTTTTATTTATTTTTTGATAAGTAATTCTTTTCAAAATTTATTTTGTGTGTTAATTATGTTGCTTGATTTTAAATGTCGTCGATGTAAAGACTCACTTTAAAGATTAAGAAATAATATGTTCTATCTTTTCTAATTTTCCGGATTGTGTGTTGAAGATGCCAAATACGGGTGGGATTTTATTTATGCTCGCTTATCTGATTTAAATTTAAATCAAAATAGCAATATTCCGTTTTAAATAATTGTTTTTGTTTTTTTAAATAATTTAAAGCGATTTTTGAGAAGGCTTAAATGAAATATTTCTTTAAACAAAACAGAAAAGTAGCCCGTACCTTTCCAAATTTTTAAATGAATTTATAAACTAGCAGGGATATGGCGCGTTAGTTTCTCTTTTTTCATGCTTTCGGCCAACGTGAATTACCAGTCCATTCGCTGTGAAGAAAGCCCGACCGCAATTGATGATGTTAGTTTTTCCATCGGTTCAAATCCGTCTTCGCCACGGTATACTGGCCAACCCATCCTCCCCTTGTTCTTTCTCTGTCGGGTGTTTGATGCTATTTATTATATTACTTTATGTCCAAAGTTTAATTACCTAGTTATATCTGTTTTAATTTGGAATTTGTAATTACGTATTTTATAGAATGTTTGATTTTGTTTTGTATAAATATATTTTCAATGTTTGAGTCATCAACTTTCCATTTAATTTTTTAATCTTAATTAATTCTTCTCTTAAATTTAATTCATAACAATTTATTAAAGCTTGCGTTGCATAGATTTGTTTGGGTATTATATTTATGGTTTTTTCAATACATATAGAAATTATCATCTTAATAAAGTCTTTAACAATGATTATTTTTCAATTTGAAATTTGTTTATACATTCATAGTTATTTTGTAATTAATTGATAGGTTTTGCAAAAGTAGTTATTGCTGTGCGACGCCCCATAATGTGTATTTATTTTTGATTGGGTTTTTTCTTTGGATTTTAATACATTTATAATTTTTGCAAATTAAATTATTTATTTTCAAAATTAAATTGAACAATTTATTTCTTGGTCAAATAAAGTGGGCAGTTTTATTGACGAAAATTATTTATACAGTTCACATAATAACTTTAGTTTTTAAATTCAGGTAAAGACAAAACGCCGCACACTTTGGAGATTTGGATGTGTGTCGACTTAGATGGTCGGTTTGGAACCGAACCGAGACCGAAAACCGGCATTTTTTCGGTTCGGTTTCAAACCAATAGCTTCTGTTCGGCTTTCGGTTCGGTCGGTCAAAGCGTGCTAATAGCTTACTAACATATAAAAAATAAAAACCTTAAACAATAAATGCTTTCACGAATTGAATATTAAAAAATAAAAATAAATTGAAAATTTTTTAATCCAAAAAATTAATGACAAAATATATTTTATTGTATTTTGCAAAAATATTATTTTTATTAACACATCTTATGCAAAGCTTGCTTTTGCAAAATTATATTAATAATTCAAATTTATTAAAAAAAATTGTACTTTATTCATTTGTTATTTATAAGGATTATAAATGGTACGTTTTTATTTATTTTTAACTATGTTGCCGTCGATTGATTTTAAATAAATCAAATATTATTTATGCTAAAATATTCAAAACTCGTCTTGTAATTTAAAAAAAAAAAACAAATATTATTTTTATATTTGAAGCTAATAAAATAACTCGCTGTCTGATATTTATATTTATAATTAGATGACTAATCGCCAAACTTTGTTTTATTTTATATACTCTTTTGTTTTTTTCTTTGGGTTCTAACCTTTTGATTTCTCTCACGAAATGACTATTCTCATATTCGTTGTTGGCCATGTACACCCTCTCATGCAGACGATAATGCAGTCACCCTTTTTGTCGTTTGATATTTTTTGTAAATTAATATATATCATTTTTAATAAAATTTACAAATAGATTAATTTTAGCCTTTATAATAGTTTATTAAAAATGGCTAAATCTTTTTTTATGAGTTCATCCATAAACCAATATACAAAAATAAATTGTGGTCGTTATTTAAACTATCATTCTTTAAAAAATGCTTTATTGAAATTATATAAAGTTTATTAATTAAGCCAAATTTTTTTTACAAACTTAATTTCCTTATGTTTTTATTGTTTTTAAGTTCTTAATGCAATTTTCAGTGATTTTAATCCTTATAATTCTTTTTTCGCTGTTTGCTTTGAGGCCTTCCGCTCCTTCTATAGATTTGAGGTATTAGTTATTTTTAATTAGGTAACAGCAAGGGGTTTTGCTTGCTTTTGAGCTTAAGCATTTAAGATTTATTCGAATTAATTTGGCAATTCAGGCATTTGTCTGAGCGGTTGTTTTTATTTTTCGTCACAGGCTCTGGCCAATTGCTCAAGTTCGGCTTTTGTAATAAAATTTTATTAAGTTTTCATATTTAGCTATTTCAATATTAACATATTGCGCTTAACTTCGTAAAGAGAATTTGCGATGTTTTGGTCGCAAATTGTTGCATAATTTTGCATTTACTTATCTCTTTATCTAATTTAGTTGAAATTCAGAAATTTATTTTAAGATCGAATGAAATTTTATTTTAATAAAAACGATGCTAATATGCGAATAAAAAAAGGAATATATTATTTGAGCATTTTTATATGTGTACAATCAATCGTTTAATTCATACTTAGACAAAAAACACATTAAATAAGAATCAAAATAGTGATATATATATAAATGCCAATATAACAATTAATGAAAATATGCGAAAAAGGAAAAGTACAAAACTCGAAGAAGAGAACGCCGGGTTGTAACCTTAATATACACCAAAAAAAATTAACATTTATCAAAAATCGTAATATTGAATTTAATTGATAATAACTTAATTATAATATCTTTCATAAAATTAAAAAAATTCGTTTCGAAATGAACGAATAAAAACAAGGTGTAAAATAACAACAAAGTTTATTCAGGCCAATCATGAATTTTTTTAAACTATTAATTTAAATATGCTAAATTAGTGCTTGACATCAAATTCAAAGGGCAAACGTTTGAGCAATATGCTGCAAAATGGAGCACTTTCACCCAGGGGCGCAGGCCCATGAAGCTGTTCTGGCGTTCAGGCAGGGGCCAGGTGGGGGGGGGGACATTGGGAAATTTTTTGTTCTGAAATAAAGGGGGGAGGGGGTGGTTTGGGATTGTTCTGAAATTTGGCAACTTTTTTAAACTATTTATCCATATTTCAATAACTAAGATTACTATTTCTGATATTTGAATATTTTTAATAAGGTACTGTATTTTTAGCAATTTTTGGGTAAGAGAGTGGGGGCAGGGGGCAGGAGGGGGGGGGGGGGCATTGGGGAAATTTTTTGTTCTGAAATAAAGGGGGGGGGGGGGTGGTTTGGGATTTGTTCTGAAATTTGGCAACATTTTTAAACAATTTACCCATATTTCAATAACTAAGATTAACTATTTCTGATATTTGAATACTTTTAATATGGTACTGTATTTTTTAAGCAATTTTTGGGTAAGAGAGTGGAGGCAGGGGGCAGGTGGGGGGGGGGGGGGACATTGGGGAAATTTTTTGTTCTGAAATAAAGGGGGGGGGGGGGGGGGTGGTTTGGGATTTGTTCTGAAATTTGGCAATATTTTTAAACAATTTACCCATATTTCAATAACTAAGATTAACTATTTCTGATATTTGAATACTTTTAATAAGGTACTGTATTTTTTAAGCAATTTTTGGGTAAGAGAGTGGAGGCAGGGGGCAGGTGGGGGGGGGGGACATTGGGGAAATTTTTTGTTCTGAAATAAAGAGGGGGGGGGGGGGGGGTGGTTTGGGATTTGTTCTGAAATTTGACATATTTTTTTTAGCATACAAAAAAAATTATAACTTTTTAACTAAAGATTTTTAATTTTTTCAAGATAATCATGCTCATTAAATCCCAACGTTTAAGATTATACAAAAATAAATTAAATCCTGACAAGATCCTCACAATAGTTAGAGGTAAAATCTTTTTTATTTATTATCTAAATTTTTATACATTTAATCTTTAGTCTATTTTTGAAATTAACATATGAACAAATATTATTAACTTTGAGATTCATTGTAGCTTATCATTTTATTTAAAGAAATCATTTTGTTAAATATTAATATTGGGAAAAAGTTTTGTTTTTCGATTTTTGATATTCATTGTATCATTTATTAATTTATTTTAATAACCTAAGCCAGTTGACTTGATATTAGCAAAAAGAAATATAAAAATTATATAATTTTAGTAAAATTTAAATGACAGGGAGCCGCCTTCAATTTACATAAAGTTTAGCGGAAAAATCCTGATTTTGCAATAAAATTTACATAATATTTATTTGAATGGCATAATTGAATTCCTTGCAGGGCAGCAAAACGATTTTATATAGAATGCTTTTTTACATATATGACAATCGTTAAACATTAAAAGACAATTTTGCAAACAAAGTTAGCAAATAAAATAATACAAAACAAAAAATAAAATAAATAAAAGGATGAAACAGGTTTATTAATTAATTTTAACAGATTTCTATTAAAAAAAAGTGCGATTTCTTATAGCTTAAAAGCATATTTTGAAACAATAGAATTAAATTAAAATACCTAATAAATCAAGCTCTTAAATGTTTACAAATTATCAACGTTATATGTAATAAATATACAAAGGTATCAAACGAATTTTTGAATAATACAAGAATAAATTTAATCAAAATAATATTGAATCCTTAAAATATTAACCAATATTGGAATTAAACTTTTTCATTTCGTTTTCTTTTGTTAATGACGATTTTTCAACAACGCCGATGTTTTTTTCTGCTAAACGCGCAAAAAGTATTTGGATTATATATATAAATTTAAGAATAATTAGTTAATGTATTTACTTTTAAAGTTATTAATTACACGGATTACCAATGTTTGATTAAGTTTTGGAGATTTTCAATCGACGAAATTTTTGAATTCTCGATGGACTCGGTCGCGCCAAAACGAGCTCGGAAAGAGTGCAAATGAATAAATCGCGTGAGTTCCTGCAGCCAAATTGCCAATGATTTGAGATCGCGGCACAAAACGGCGTTCGCAATGCCTTGGACCAGGCTGTTTAATTTTTTTTGTCCCCACCACAAAGTCATTTGTGCCACAACAACTAATCCGTTAAACGCAAAAATTACATTATTATAATAAAATATTGTTTATTCTTTTTATATATTCCTCAAATAATCTATCAACCGTTAACGAACGAGGACGCCACAATTAAATTTTTCATTTAGCAAAAAATTAAAATCTCCTATAAAATATTCAACATATTATTATGAAAAAAATAAGCTGAATAAACATGTACCCTATCCATCAAAGACTCATCATTAACGGGAGAGAGCAGTTGTTGGCGTAAAAATGCACAAGAGACCAAGTGTCATTTCAAAAACTTGCAAAATATATTAAAAATTAATTTAAAATAATACTTCGTCTTTTAACGATTTGCAATAATTGCAAATAAATATTTTAGACATTATAAAATTAATAAATAAACAAATCTTTACAAAACTATAAATTAGAAATAAAATTAACTAATTCTAAAAAAGAAAGCTTAATTTATGAAAAGAACGCAAAAGCCATTTTTAAACAATGATTTGGAAAACAGTGCCTATCCAATAAATTAGCATAAACAATAATTCTATAAAACATTGACTTTGAAAAAATTATGAAAATAAAATAATTTCATACATTCGATAACACGTTAATAATATTTTTAAGTAATGACATACGCAAAAAAATTATCAGCAAAAAATGTCACCTATCCATAAAATAGTAGCGGAAATAAATTAATGATATCTGCTATCATTTGCTATAAACGATTTTATATTTCATTAAATGACTCATTCTGTCTTTAAAGTTTTAATTTTTGTTTAAAAACAATTTAAAATTAAATTACACAAAAGCGAAATGTAGCAAAAAAAATAGGTTTGCTTCTTGAATGCAACTTTTATTATAAATTTAAAGTTTGTTGCGAGTCAAAGAAGCAGAAGCAAAATGCATTGCCCGCACCCATCCTAAATAGCGTAGCTCTATAAGCGAGTCAAAAGCACCACATATCACAACTGACTGCCGGTCGTACGGAGATGGAGTACAACATTTTTTCCGCCGCAATTCCGCGACGCATCACCATCGCGCTGGTGCTCAACCGGGCGTTCAACGGCGATTTGGCGCACTCGCCTTTCAACTTCCGTCCCTATTCCATCCGAGACATCAGCGTGCATGCGGCTGGACAAATATATCCGACAGTGCCGTATCGCATGAATTTTGCAGACGCTGCCTACATTCGACCGTTTGTCGACATGTACGAAGCGTTGGGCATGGCAAACTCGGAACGCTCCATGGACATCACGCTGGACCAATTCCAAGACGGATGGACCTTTTTTGTTGTTCCGCTCACGTCAACGTTGGACGACAGTTGCGGCTTCGAACTGTTGCGCTCCGGAACAACCAGCGTCCGACTGCAGTTCAACAGCGCAATACCGGCCAACGGTGTTGAGATGATTGTGCTTGGCGAATTTGATCAGCTGATCATGATTGATTACAATCGCCACATTGTGTCCGATTCAAAAATTGCATAAATACACACATGTGCATATATATATTTGAGGGTTCACTCTGTATAGGCCACTAAAAGTTTTACGCCTCCCCCCTTTTTTGTTACATCGATGGTGCAACATCTTTCCAACCTAAGCTGGATGATTGTTTACGAGCCCGGGGACAACACGATGATGCTGTTCGGCGGTGAAGAAATACGCGAGCGCGTCATCGCTTCCGCCCCCTACATGTCGTCCCCAATGAACTTCAGCCGGACGACAAGCAGCCTTCAACAACCGCAACACGGGAGCATGTTTGCACTTGGCACCACAGCCAGCACGTTTAACACTGCTGCTGAAAGCACAGCCGCAGGTGCTGTTTCCATCGTTGACTCCACGAACAGTGGCGATGCCAACTACATGCACATTCTCCAAGCACTGCTCCTGTTTGCACACTACGCCATTGTTTTACCAATGTTCCTTCTGTGTTGGATGGCCATCGTTCGTTGGCTACGCCACTCGGGCTACATTTCGGAGCGCAACGGCAACACCATTGTCGATGAGCACGGACACTCCGCAATGCGTGAAGCAAATCGTGTGTCTGCCTACATGAGCGGCGGCATTCCGGAGCCGATGCGTACCGCTGTTTCCGCCTCACTCGCCATACCCATGCTAGTGTCTGCTGCTGAAAGCACAACGATGCGAGCAACCAGCCATGTGGATGGTCGTAGGCCGGCTACGGCACAGCGTGCACCGCCCCCACGCCACAATGGAGGAAATGACGATGATGATGATGCTGCTGACAATAATCAGACAGAACGCCAGTCGCTTTACCCTTACGACCACCAATCCCTTTCAGTGTTTGTTGTTCCTTGTGGCCTAGTGGTATAAATTACAGCGTCATACCGCTTATTGGTAAATCGCGGACCCATTCTTTGTACGTCATGTCCAAAGATTCACACCACCTGTGCAGCATATTTTGCCAGACAAACGGCATTGGCAACAGCGTTGCTCAATTTGTGTCACTGCCCCGCAAATCGGTTAAATTGAAAACGCGTTTGCCACTGCTATTTGCTTTGTCACATTTTTGCAATCTTTCACCAACACCCTCCTCCCCACCAGCCTTGTCCCCCAACCCCCCACTCGACCACTCCCGATCAGACGACGCCCATCCCTCCGTCGGGACCCGTCCCCCGATCGGACAGTTACTGCCCCTACTTGACTTTTTTTAGGTAGACTTTAGCACGTCAGGAAATAAGGCGATAGGGGGTCCGAACGAACATCCAACCCCACCCCCCACCGTCCGGACCCCCTATCGCCTTATTTCCTAACGTGTTCAAGTCTACCTAAAAAAAGTCAAGTAGGGGCAGTAAACTATACGCGCTATATCTACTAATATTATTTTTCTATTAATCTTTTATTTATTTCATTTATATTTATCATTTAGTTTATTTTATTTGACCTTGCTTCCAAATTCTGTTATAATTTTTAACGTAAGGTTGTCGGTCTATTACAGCAGTCCAGTTGTCGTTAAGACCAGAATTTTATGACTTTAGCAGTAATAAAAAACAATTTGCTCAGCAACCGAGCTTTTGATATACGTATCATGCCTTCGTTCTTTTTCCCAGTTTTTGTTTATTTTAATTTTATTTTTATTCGATTTGAATGAATTAATATATGTCATCCACATCGTTGTTGCACCGTCTTTGGAAAAATGATTTTATTTGAATATTAAATATGCATTTATTTAAAAGAACGAACAATTTGTTGTAGGAAACGGATAGATCTAGAGATGAATATTTTGTTTATTGATCATTTATTATTTAATTATACAAATCATCAATTTATACTTTAGCAAAGTCCAAGTTAAATTATTTTAGTTATTTATTGATTTTTGATCAATTTTTGCAATTTTTTATGCCTAGCATATATAAGGCAATAATTAGGCAATAATTATTGTAGTTTTAAACATTAATTGTGTATAAAATTTAAAATTAATGAAATATTTTATTCTTTTTAAATCAACGATCCTTACAATACCCAAAGGCTTAAACAAAATGCCTCAGCTATTCAAGATATTTGGCTTTTTTGCAAAAGTACTTGTTTTTTTTTGGTTTTTTATTTTAGTTTTGGAGTTTAGTTTTTAGAAAAAATTTTTTTTAACATTTTTTATGTGTTAAATAATAATAATTTTCCTTTTGCACTGAAAATATTATTTTATTACCTTTATGTTAGTAAATTGATAGGTTTTACTTTATTAGTGCAATACTCTTAACTTTTTATAATTTTTCATTTCACTTGTAAAAGTCCCGTCTCTGGCCCAAGTGGCCGTGATTCGATGCGGTTTGTTCTCCGTATCCAACTCTGTTTCTTGATTTATTATTATTATAAATAAACGATTATTAATTTTCGTTCGCGTCTCCAGCCATTTTGCTTTTTAAATGTTTTATTGATGTATTTTCATACTTGTAGATCTTCTCATCTTTCCTTCGATTCCATAATTCGGAATATTTTACACTGTTTAAAATTTCATTGTACTGTCAAATCTATTTCTGAACCCAACCTTTATGGGTTAATGTTTAGTTTATATTTTTGTCATCTTTTTATTTAGAAAATAAAAGATATTTTTTAAATTTATTATTGCACAAAATGAATTAATTTATAGTATTTCATTCGCCGGTATTTGTTCAATTTATCTCGTCCCTGTCGATTTGATAGGTTTGCATACACATTGGACTGGAACATGTTATTTTATTTTTCTACTTCAATACATATTATAATTAAAATTGTTTTATTCATGGTAAGTTTTGCCGTTAATATGGTTAATAAATCAGATAAATTTTTTTTAAATAACCAAAGAGACCGCCCATTTTTTGAAGGTAGTTCTGTTGTCGACCTTAAAAACTCGTCTCTGAAGTGAAGTCATCTGTTCCTTAAACATTGTCAGAGCCTCACTGAACATTGTGTGCGCGCATCAAGGTGAGCCAAAACCATTCTGAGTGCTTTATGTAGGCCCTAAAAGTGGGAAATTAGCGTATTTCCTCTAATAATAGACCCTCCACAAGTAGTAGAAGTTTTGCTTACCACACAATTAGAAATGGCACCGCGTAAATTTTGCGGGCTCTTGGTTGTTATTGTCATTATTTAAAAGTATTTTTGCATTTGAAAATTTAAAATTTTTTAAAATTGGCAGCCTCGTAATGATTCTATTTATTTTTATAAGAAAATATTTAAAAGATTGTTTTTTAATTTAAATTTTGCAATTAATTTATCTACTTATGTATATCTTGTTTATTTCTTTTGTAATGGGGTTGTTCTTTTGTTTATTTATTATTTTGGAATTTTACAAGAAGTTTAATCTAAACTGTTTTTATAAGGTAGCATAATAATAAAATGTAGCCAATTCATCCTGGAACAAAAATAATTTTATCGTTAATTTACATTATTTGTGCACTAAATCATTCGATCATTTATAAAACTTTAAATTTCTTGATTTAATCAAATGTTTAGGAATTTAAATTATAAATGTTCCAATTGAGCGTAAATTAGCGAATTTTTATGCCTTAATAAGAATGAGGTCATTTATGCTTAAAACTAATGACTACGTTAAAATCATATTTAAAAATAGGGAATTTAGAAACATATATCAAATTCAATTTTTAGAAGCAAAAAAAGGTGTCATTTCATTTTTTTATGTATAAAAGCTTGGAAATATAACAGCAATTGCATTATTTAAATTTTATATGATTATCAATAAATAAATAATGTTTACAAACTTTGAAAATTTAACAAAAATTATTAATACAATTAAAACCCAAAAAAAATTTCAAATAAAAATAAAATACATTTTTTTTGGTGTACAGGCAAAACCCAATAGCGAAAAGATTACTTCATACGTTTGTACAATCATAATTTTATTATTTAAATAATGCAGTTTTTAATATCCTTTTATGTTTATTAATTAATTATTATTGAGGTTCAAAATATTTGGTAATTCATCAAAATTACGTTCCAATTTAACATAAAGCAAAGTAACTTTTTTTTAATGGGAATTCACTGAATTAAAAAAAAGAAATCTCCGTTTAAAGTTGACCATTTCTTAATATTTTGTCTAAAAATAAGGCGAACTTTTATGCCAAGAATTTTTTACTAATCTGCAAAAAAAATTATTAAAATTGTTTTTAACAATAAAAGTCTGATAATTTAATAAATATAATAAAAGAAATAGTAATCAAATTTAAGTTTAACTTTTGGTATTAAGTTTAATTTATCTCTAATTATTGGCAAATATATTTTTTTTAATCTTCAAGCTTTTGGCTGTAGAAGCGGCAAAAAGAGTTGGCTTCCATGCTGGAATCCGGAGAGCCCATTGTCATAAAATGGTGTACATTTGCGTTTAGAATTATTATTTAATTTATTAATGTTATTCGACGTGCCGTGCATAATTATTCTTCTTTAAGCTTGGCTTTTTAGTTATTTAATATTACAAATGACGCTTTTAGCGTCTTACATAATAGCTTTCTAAAAGTGATATATTTCAGAATAAATTTATAACTTTTAATATTTTATATTATAATTTATGATCACTATATTAAATTAAGTTGCTCAGCTTTGAATAATATTAGGTGTAGCTAAAATTTGAAGTAATAAAATTTTGAAATTTTATAAAAAATTGCAAAATATTTGAGTTTATATTGATAAAAATGCAGTTTAAATATTTATTTAGGATTTTCTTTTGGTATATATTAACTATAATAAATTTGGTGTGCCCACGTCGTTAATTATTTAAGCTTCTTAGCTTAGTTGGGCAAATTATAACAAATTTCATTCTCTTTCCAATTACAGGTTTACGAAGCTAATCATTTAATTAAGTGCTTATAAATTTTATTAATTGTATTTTAATTAATTAATTACTGTCAAAGGCAAATTTTGTTTTTGTTCATTATAATTATAATTTGAATATGTTGGTAAATTGCTATTTGAAAATGATTATTTTGAAGACATATCCGTATGTGCCATTTGCACCACATATGCAGCAATTGGTGCCCTCCCCTTGGGCCGCCCAATAATCGCCGTTCCAAAAATAAAGTTGTGAAGGTTTTTAATTTATTAGAGCCGTTTTATTCCTAAAATGTTGACTTTTTATTACTTTTTAGCGTTTTGTGGGGGCCTTATTCGCTGGCGTCAATATTTTAAAAGTAGAAACGCAACAATTTTTTGGGGTCCCTGTGCTTAGAGTTACAAACTTTAAAAATTTTGTATTGCGATTTTATATTGAGCTTTTTGAAGCCGTATAATTTGTAGTTTTTTTAATTGTGTGTTTAATATTATCAAGAAATTGTTTTCTTTAAAACCGTGCTATACGTTAACAATAATATTTTCAATTTTAATGCTTTCCGCTAATACTTATTTATTCAATTATTTTATTTTAAAGTACAATCTGCTTTTCCAGTATTTGGGCGACCTGCACATTAGCGTGCTTGGCAAAAACTGTTAACTCTCATAATGTTCTCAATTAGGTGAAATCTAAAAAAAGAATATTTTTTTCAAAGCTGAATAAGATGTGTTATAGATTAGAGATAAAAGGAAATAAAAAATTATTTAGAAGATTTAAAGGCAGAAGAAATGCTCATATAATAATTAAATACTTAAGGCGATTTCAAGTACTACATATCCGAACCGAAGATAATTAAAGATAAACAATATTTTTAAATAATGAATTAAAAAATTATTTATAAACAGCAAAATCTAGTAATACATAATAAAATTCCAAATCTTAGTATACAATTTCTACTTAACACAAAAACATTTCCATAAATTAATCTATAATAATAATGTTTGAAAGTTGCAAAATACATAAGATAATCGCCTTTCGAAAAAATTTGGGCCAAGTCACACGGTTTTTGGGTTGTGCGGGTTTTTGTTAGCGGTAGGATGAGGAGAGGCCTGGTCTGAAGCGGGAGGGGCGAGTTAGGATAACCGGGTTGTGGGTAGATGGGCCGGGCAGAAGGGAAGATTTTGGTTTGGGTCGGGATTTATGGCGGAATTTGGGGTTAGGTCTGGGGAAGGGACGGGTTCGGGCAGAAGGGTTCAATTTGGGGCCCGATTTAGGGCGGGATGGCTCCGGGGAGAAGAAGGGGTTCGGGCCGAAGGGGACAAACAGGGCTATTTGTGGACAAACACTGCTCAAGCGTAAAGATGGTTAAGGAAATAAGAAAGCAGAAAATATAAACACAAAAAAAACTACAAAATAAATTATGTTTAAACCAAAAAATTCAGATTAACAAAAATTTTAAATTTTTTTAACAACAAAAAATGCTTAAAAAATATAAAATTAAGGAATTAACTATTGAATAAAACTTCGCATTTGCCAATACAATTTTTTCAAATGACCGCCCGTTGGACCACTAGAAGTATGTGCAGAAATAAACGCGGTGTATGATTAATATATTTTATAGCTTAATTGAATTATTTAAACAGTTAAAGAATATATATAATGGGTGTGTATTTGCATAACATTTTTTTAGTAAAATACCTATTTGTAATAAATAAAATAGCCATTCTTTCGTTTAAAAGGCGCATAAATATAATAAGGAATTGGAAAATCAATGTGTGTTTTTGTATGCAATACAATATTTAAAAGAATATAATCTATTTCAAAATTATTTGCTTAAAAGTGATTATAAATATGGGTATGTTTTGAAAATAACATTTGAGTTTTACAAATATAAAACAGTTTATTAAAAATCAATATATTAAAACTATGAAAAAATAAAATTCAAATAATAAATATTCATTCTGAGTATTTTAAACAACTTCTACACTTAACTGATTAGTCTTCGGCAACTGTAATACCTTTTATTGTTTGTATGAGAAAAATTTAATGATAAATTTAATAATTTAATTGATTAGTATCCAGCAACTGTAATAATAAATACCAAATAAAAACATTTTTTCTAAAATTGAAATTATTTCAACAATATCTAACTATTTTTATTTTTTGGTATTTGTTTGTATTAAGATTAATGTGCATCGCGCTAATTTATACAAAAATAGAGTAAATGCTAATTTCTAGGGAAATTGTTAAATACAAATTAAACCCATAAAAGGCTAATAAAATAATAAAAGAAATTTCACAGTGATTCATACAATATAATTTTTCTATTCTACTGATAATGAACAACTTCGTGAAGCTAATTTATTTTAACAGAACGTCAGAAATTCAAATTTTGTTTGCCGATAACAAAAAATTATTTTACATTTTCATAAAATTAATTTAGTAAAATTTTTTTTTAAAGAATTGATACAGAAATATTTATAATTGCATTAATAACTTAGTAGTACTAATTTTAAAGATTCTGCTGCGTCATCATTTCTTATAAATAAGTAAAACTCAAATTTACCCCCCCCCCCCGATAAAATCAATGACTAAGTTTTTATATGTGAGACGGATGAGCACTCAAGTCAATGATACTAAATTGTTTAAAAAAAGTATAAACGCTCGACTTTTACCAGTTGAAATTTTTAAAAATAGAATATTTCTGTATCGATGATTAGCGCTGTAAAAGAAAATTTGTAATAAAGCACCCAAAATCATGGGGTTCTGGTTGTTTTTCAAAAATAATTCCACTCTACATATACAATTTCTAACCATTTCGGAAAAAAGGCTTCTGAGTTATGAATATATAGTTTTTTAACCTGATTGATAGCATATGTATATAAGCATCAATTTTATTTTTGACTACTCAATCTGTTTTTTTTAATAATAAAGTTTGGTTTTTTATCAGATCAAAAACATTGATATATAATAAAACAAAATAAGTAACAATTTTTTTTGATTTTGAATTTTGTAAGCCAGCAGCACATTTGTGCCGTACTAGGCAGTGGCTTCTTTTTCTTAAAGTAATTGATAAATAAGCAATTTTTTTTCTTACAATTTAATAATAATTATTCTCATCAGTCATATTTTGTGTATTTTTTTAAATTTATCAAATATTTGGGTCGTCATATCGCCGCTGCGAACCATAGTTTCCTGATTTTATCCTGATTTTTCAAAAATTTGCAGATTTTCAGTGAAAACAGCCAATTTTCTTAACAAATATCGTTAAAATCTTCAAAAAAATTTTCTCGGTGGCGCCTATCGGCGCCACCGAACCTCTCCCATTCTTAAAAAGCTTCAAAACCCCGCAATTTTTTTAAAATTTTGGTTGCAAATCCCTTAACAAATGGATTTAAAAATTCAAAATTTTCCCGACGGCGCCTATCGGCGCCGTCGATGCGGAGTTGCTGGACCAGGTCAAACATGACGAGAAATAGAACAAATAAAGTTTTGGCTCGTATATTCTGACGCCTAAAAATCGTTCCTCTTTTTTGCATAGCCTGATCCTGATTTTTCAGGTGCTAATCCTGATTTTTGGGTTTTACAGGTGGTCACCCTGACTATAATATAAAAAGATTAATTACGCAAAATTAATTATTTCAATAAATTGTTTCTGTAGTCATTTCAATACAAGCTTCTAAGTTTTAACCGAAGTTTAAAATTTTATTGTAATCGAATTTTTTATTGCAATCAAAATTGCCAGTAATAGTATTCTCTCATAAAAACTCTAAGCTATGAAAATTTTAATAAAATAGTAATCATTAGCTCTTTTAAAATTTTAAGATTGGTACCCTTAATCATGGATAGTGTCGAGATGTAGACTTTCGCGATTTGGCACAAAAACATTATTTAGAATTTAGATTCTTTAAAGTTTTAATTATTATCATATTGTTAGAATAATGATTACCAATTTCTTATCTATTTTGCTTCTTTATTCAAAAACATTTTTTAGTTAATTTTTGATTTCTTTTAATTTCCCCATTTTTAAATTTCTCTGGAAGTAATATATCCCGGTTGCATACATTTATTTGACTCTTTCATATATTTCCCATTAATTGTACCTCCTCCATGTTGTTTGAATCAAAAGTTATATTATATATTACAAGTAACCAAGAAACCTTTTATTAATTTAAAATTAAATTAAGTGTAAATATTTTTTAGACGCATTAAGCTCAATTTTCATGAATACATATTTACCCAAGCATAATAAACAAAATAATTATTTAATGATATTTCCTCAATTAAGAAAGTTACCGTAAAAAGAATAGTCGTGAATTATTAAAAAAACACAATCGTTTTCGCCGCGCGAATGCTATGAGCTAGGAGATAAAAACCCATTTGGATCAAGTTGACATTAAAAATGTTGTTATCAGAAGTTTGTGAAAACATTTGGAAAACAAAATAATACCAAATAAAATTTACTTTGTATTATATATTCAAAGATTAAATAGATTGTATTAAATTATTATTGCAAAAATATTTTTTGCTAAAATTTGATTTAATCACAACGACCCGTAAATTAACCTGTATGTAATTAATTATGAAATTTGAAAGCCGTTAGAAACGAAAAACATGAAATTGAATTATTTTTTTTTTGGACATCGTAATGCCAAACTAGAAGATTTGAGGAAAACAAGTAACCATGAGACCGGCCACGTGAAAGCTGCCCAATTAAATTTCCTTTAATTGTTTAAATCCAAAAGTTCCAATATGAATGAATATTTAAATAAATAATGCTTTACGCAATTTCAAATTTTTTCTCAATAATGTTTTTTTAAATTGTTGTTTAAACACATTTTATTGTTAAAAAAATTATAATGAAGCAATTGAAGTTGAAGACAATTTTTTTTATTATCAATAGTGCAAAAATTTCCCTTGAAAAAATTCGGATTTTGGGTTTCGGATTCCGGAAAATTTCGGGATTTACGTGAATTCGGATTTCGGATTTATAAACCTTATTCTTAAATAATGAAAAGGTGCTTAAGTGATATAAATAAATATTAAATTATTTGGTCCTTATAATTGAATTATACATTTATAAAAAGCGATTATATTAATTTTTTGCTTAGCTATGTAAGTGATTGACATTTACCGATCGATTGCATCCTTTTTTCTGAATTACAGATTAAATTTGCAGTTAAGTGCTTTTGTGTTATTTCATATAATTTGTCAACTTTATTTTATTAAATATTTGGTTAATTCACTATGAATTTATACAATTAATCTAATAATGCGCTGCTTTATTTGTTATCTTTTACATGTTTGTTAAATAAGCGAATTACATTATCAGTATTAAAGTAATTTGCATAAATTAACTAAGGAATAAACCGCTTTATTATATGTATATAAATTTTGTAATATATTAATGAACAGAAAATCAAAATTTTTAAATCAGACAATGAAATTGTGTCTTTTGTTCAAGTTTTAATTAAAATGCCGCGACGAGCATTTTTTTATTTTTTTATTATTTTTTGTTGATGACCCTGTAAATTAAGATCAATTATTTACAAAATTGATTAATAAAAATATACAAACTTTAGGCAGAGTCAATTTAACTTTAGCTAATTGCACAATTCGTTAATTATAACTAAATGTTACTTACCTAAAATAAACATTTCTATTGCATTCAAAGAAAATAAATGTTCTTAATTGACCTTTTAATGTTTGAAATTCTATTGATAAATAAAATTATTAAACTTTCTACACAAAAAAAAATTCTTATAACCATAATCCATACAAAATTCAAATGTCGCGCATTTTATCTTCGCCATCGCCATTTCCAGGTTATTACACTGTTACGCAAGAGGTACGCTGTAAAAATAATAAGTCTAATAAAAAAACGATTATAACAAAAATTTATTACATTAAAAGAATGATTTCTAGAATGTCAGGATCTTCTGGCGATTAATAAAAAAGAAATATAAGTGGAAATATAAAAAAATTAATTCCATGATCTCCCATAAAAAATTAAATCTTTGGGGTGTATATTTTCCATAAGAAAAGCCTTTTCTTAGGGGTACACTTTAATTTGAAGAAATTTCGATTTTTTTTAAAAAAGTCCCCCAAAAAATTGAATTTTTTCAAAAATGCACCCCCTAAAAATGGATTTTGCCCATCCCCGGCCGGGGATCCCCGTTCCCCGGTTTGCCCATCCCCGAAACCGGGGATCCCCGGGTTCTCCGTCCCCGGTATCCCCGTTCCCCGGTTTGACCGGGGATCCCCCCCCCCCCTCCCCCGGCTCCTACCCTAGTTCAATGGATGCCGAATAAAGTATTTTAATACGCCTTAAACAATTAATAAAACGTTGCAAAGAAACCGCGTTAAAACATTGAATTATTCTTATAAAAGGTACAATTAATATTTGTTAAACCATTTGATATCACCACAAAACTCACCGATCTAAACTATTTAAAAATTTCATGCGCATCCGCTTATGGCAAGCATAGAAAACTCTAAACATCTTCCAAATTGTCCCATTCTGATTTAAAGAACATTTTCAGATGCAAAAGAAAAAAGTTATAACTCATATAACTAAAAATTTCAAATCCATAAAAGTGCATAGCCAAAAAAGGGAAAAGATTATGAATGGCGAACGACTCGAGCTTTATTCATGTTATTAATTTTTGTCGTAACCTTGCTTACACCAAATTAATCTAAATACCTTTAAAACTTAAAAAAACCGACAATTTAAATATTTGCAGAAAATTTCAAAAATAACATATTAAAAAACAAATTATTATCAATAACCTGGGATTTTGATTATTTTATGTGTTAATTTATAAAAATAGTGTTAAATCATTTCATTGCTAAAGGGCTTTTAAATGCTAATAAAATACTAATTTAAAAAAATGTTTAAATTCATATTAATAGACTGGTTTCCATAGTTATAGGAAATCGAGAGATTAGGTAATTCTTTTTTTTCTATTTTCAGTCGATAAAAATCAATATTTAAAAAACCCCACAAAATGCTTTAAAAGTAACATTAATAGGAGCAATAAAATGAAATAATGTAATATCAATATGGAATTATGTATTTATTATAAATTTTTTTATAAAAAAATTGATTATTCTCTCTCAAGTTTAAATAGAGTTTTGATTTAAATAATATTATTATTGTAAAGCAATATACTTAAGCCATTAAAATTGTGAAAAGTTAAGGACCTAAATAAACATTAATTAAAATGCTTATCATCATCATTACTATTATTATAAAATATAAATAAGATAAAAAAATAAGAAAATTTCACAATTGGTGTAATTGACATGGATCACCCCAAACAAATTTAAAAAGATATATGCAATCTCATAAAATAAAAGGACTAACATTGCATCAACAGTTAAATCGACGCTGTTCATGAAGAAGCACCTAAACATTACGGCTTGCGCAATATTTATCCCAGCATCAAGGGCCCACTTGCCAAAAATAAAGATATAGTACACTCAAAATAATTTGTATTTTTATGAACATTACTGAGCAAATATAAATAATTTCTAAATTAAATTTTTCTTAATACCAAAAAAAATAATTTATATCAAATAAATTAAATTGCAAAATTTTAAGTAAGAATTCGTATGCATATAGCTTTTATTTTTAAGACATATTCACAAAGATAAGATATTGATTCTTTATGATAACCTTAAACAATCGTTTTTTAAAACTTAATAGTAAATAAAATTTAATTATATGCCAAAAGCAAAAGGAAGCAATAATGAATTAACAATAAATTAAAATTGTGAACAACAATTAATAAAATTAAAAAATATTAAAAGTCAGAGGTGTGAATATAATTTTATTGAGCAACAATAGCATATTTAAAAGCGTTAAATATGATATAAAACAAAATTTTTGGTCATTCTTAGTTATGAATGCGTTTTGGTATCGAAGGATTAATTAATACTTAATGTTTTGGTTTCATCGTAAATATTTAATTTTTAAAAGTTACACTTCAAAGAAATTTATGTAAGCCGTAAATACTTTACTTAAAAATGGATTATAAAAAAAACAAAATTGATTTGTCAGTAACGCCTTTTTGTGATTTATTCCGAACTATTTAATTTTAAATTAGAAATTTTCGATCTGTTTAAAAATTTGTTTTCAACATTATATTTTTAATATTTCTTAGTTGGATTTATTTAAAATATATATAAGCTGTTTTTTTAATAATATTTTTATTGCAACGGTAACGTGCGGATCTATTTAAAAAATTTAATATTCGGGTTGCAGACTGATTAAAAAAATGTAAATATTAAGTTAGTTCAATATATTATGTAAAATGTAAATATATTTTCTTTTAATAAGTAAAATGTTTAATGTGGGCAGAGCTGATTTAATCTAAATATCAATCTAAAAAATAGTTTAAATCATGTATAGAAAGTACTCCAAGAAGACCTAAAATTAAAAAAATAGAGTTAAAAAAAGTATAAATTGAACAAAAATAATAAAAAAATAAAGTAATACTTTAAAAATTTATTAACAATTTACATATAAACGGCACAACACCACCAACATGCGATAAAATGTTTGCGCTGCTGAACAAGGAAAAAATGAATTTAATAAATAATTAGAAATAAATATTATTCAAAGATTCGGGAATAATTTTCAACATCTACAAATTTAAATTCTTTATATTAAACACAAATATGATTTGAAGTGTTAGAAGTCTAATTATATTAATCCAAAAATAAACGCGTTAAATGAAAAAGATTGTGAATACAAAAATTATAAAGGTAAACAAAAAAAAGCCTTTTAATATAATTTAAATAATATTTGGATTAGCTTGCAGTTTAAAAGACACTTTGGTTGACAAGTTATTGGAATCTTATAAAATGATCTAATGAAGAAACTCTAAAAATGCGAATTCCCATAATATATTAAAGCACTCAAATATAACGCAGAAATTGCTTGAAGATTAAGTACTCCTTATATATGTTAAATGTGAATAATTGTTCAATTACTTGGCATACAAGAAAAATAATAAAAAACCTATAAAACCAAAAATAAATCTATTTAATTTTAAAATAATCATTAATAAATAAATATATAATTATGCTAAATTACACTTAAAACATAAATTTGTTTTTTAAAAGTTGCTGTATTTGCAGTCTCAAAAAATCTAAATATTCATTGACCCAACCTGGTAATTTGCGTCAACACATAAAAGTAATAAAACATTTAGTCAATATGCAGTTCAACAAAAAAATAAAGGCAAAAAAAAGTAAATTAAATAAATAATTGTAAAAAATTAAACAAAATCTATAAAAGCAAATGGTAAACAGAGGAGACAGACTCAACTTCAGCAACGTCGGCAATTAATTTATAACGAAGAAAAGCCAGCAATGAAACAAAAACTAAGGTTAATTTAATTTTGATTTTATTTTAATTTAATTATTTTAAAAATTTAAATGTAAAATTACTATAAAATGTAATTATTTTTTAAATATCAACATAATAATTTAAACTACATGGAAATAAAAAAAATCACTTTGAATTTAATACTAAATTTAATGTATAAAAGACAAATAATTAAAGCTTAAAGAATATTTAAAATTGTATTGGCTATAAATTATTTAAAATAATTGTGTTTTTTTTGTTGCTTTATTTGTCATGTTGAACCACCAGCTATCATGAAATAAACTTTTATAATAGTTAGGTAATTTTAAAAAAATGTTAAAAGTTTAAATGTTTTATACAAATGAAAAGTAGTATATATTTTGAAGACTAGCTTTGGTATGAACATTTTGACGTGTGTAAATCTTTAGATTTACGAGTAAAGGAAAAATTTCTAAGTATTTATATATATTTAAAATATAGTTATTGCTTCTTTGTTTACATCTAAATTTTTTCAAAAATTTCCTTTTACATATTTGTTGTTTTCTCACGAATAAAATTTAATTAAAGTTATAATATTATATTTTATTCTTTTTCTAATCTATAGTGGGCAGGATACAAAAAGGTGCATACTATTTTTTGATACATCTGGCATTTATTTAAATAAATATATCAATTTTTTAATTTAAGATTTTGCTTTGTCTTCGTAAGTATGATTTTAACGAATTTTTATTCTCAATCCTTCCCTCGTACCGGGCGTAATTCTGAATTTTTGGCTCCATTCGCCGCAAATGTTTGATATTTAAAATTTTTTTATCAAATTGAATTTTTTAATGTTAAAGTTAAGGATTAATGTTTAGAACGAAAAATTAAAATTCACTCGTGCCTTTAAGAATTGAATTTTGAATTTTACCAGAAAAAGTTTAATTATTCCAATTTTTATTTTCCGTAATATGTAATATTGAATCATTAATTGCAATTTTCTTAAAATTTAATTTCATGGATTGCTTTATATGCATTCATTTAGCTTAATATTGCCTTTAAGTTTTTATCAAGACCAACCACATTTTTCACAACCTTTGATATTAAATTATGAAAATTGTTTAGAACATTTATATTGCTAAATTATTATCGTTAGGAAGCCTGTAACTATTTATTCGCCATATTTATGTTTTAATTATTATAAGTTTTTTATTTTAACAAAACCATCAAAAGACGTCCTGCCTGCCCTTCCGTTGCATAGTTTATCGCGTTAACTCCTTGGATCAACGTTTACTTGGTTTCTAGTTTATGCGTACTACTTATTTATCATTTATAAAAAATATTGATATTGTTATTGGTCTCCCTTTTCCTTTTAGTTTAAGCTGGAATTCAAACTTTTTTAGCTGACTTTATGACGTCGTCCAAACCGCTGATGTCCGCTCAGAAAATCCACGAGGCTTAATATATTTCGAATAATATTTTTAAAATTGTGGTTAATAATTTTATCTTCAATAGATTTTAATATATTTGAGTTTTTTATTACAGTTAAATAAGTTTTACTTTATTCCATGCTGTTTTTTGCAACTGTAAGCACACTTCGAATTCTTCCGCTTCTAAATCACACTTTGCTGCTAATCCTGTTTTATATTCAACTTCGCAAAATTGAAGAATTCAGTAATTGAGTCCTTGAGCCTTGAACTTTCGCCATTTAACACTGTTCCTTTATTAAAATTTAAGCTCAAACTGCGCCAACAAATTCCTTTGCTTTCAGCGCAGAAAATCGTGTTGTTAAGGCTGTCATTAGGTTTGCCACTCATTGAGCATTTAATAATTTTACAAAACAATGCCAACCGATAGTTATTTATGTTATTGAATGTGAAGACCTATGCGAGGCCTAAGAACCAGCCGCAGACTCCAAAATCCTCAATTTACGGCCTCCATTTGTAGCAGGGATGGGAATCGCGCCGAAAAAAAAAGCGAACGGCGATCTGCGATCGGCGATCTCAAATTTTTTAATGCGAACGGCGATCTGCGATCAGCGATCTCAAATTTTTTAATGCGAACGGCGATCTGCGATCGGCGATCTCAATTTTTTTAATGCGAACGGCGATCTGCGATCAGCGATCTGCCCAAAAAAGGCGATAATTGCGATCAAGATCGCGCGATCGCGATCATTTTAAAATCCAGAAAAAATTTTTTTTTTAACTGTTGGAATTCATAAAAGCCGCAAAAAAATCGGTACAATTCTGGTGCGTTGCCCGGAATCCGGGTAGTCCGGAAAATCGGCGTTTATTTTAGAAATTTCTGAACAGCAAAATTTGTTCTCAACAATTCTGGGTTGAAAGTGCAGCTTTTCACATGGATTTCGATTTTCAAAAATGCATATTTTTTGTTGCAAATTCTGTTTTCGTGCGGGGTGGGAGTCGGCGGTGCCGATAGGCGCCGCCGAAGAAAATTTTTGAATTTTCGACTTTAATTTGTTAAGAGATTTGTAACGAAAATTTTAAGAATGCGGCTATTTTTTGAAGTGGAATGGGAGGGTCCGGGGAAATTTTTTTGAAGATTAAACAATATTGTTAAGAAAATTGGTCCAAAAATTACGCCAAACCTTCACAATTCAACTAGTAAATTCGAAAAACTTTCCCGAAACCCGAAAATAAGGGCAAAATAAGTACGGAGGCCTCAAAAGGACAAATCTTATAAATAAGGACATTGGCAACTCTGCCATATTTATAATTTTGGGTGCAATCCTTGTCAAATTGAGTCAATATTTCAAAATTTTCTGGCGGCGCCTATCGGCACCGCCGACCCCCTCCCCCTCAGAATATTCTGAAAAGACAAAAAACTTACAAAGTTACCATAATTACGGATTTACGTAAGTACAAACACCCCCTGATCGGCACGTGAAAAATGTTATGTATGAGAAATAAAACTATTTTCTAATGGAATTGACGAATTTTAAAAAAATTGTAAAAAATTTCCATTCTTTATGGCATTCTGACATTATTTTTAAATTTAAAATCCAATCGTTAGGGGTGTAATATCGCGCGATCTTGCATGAAATGCGATCGGCGATCTGCGATCAGCGATCTCAAATTTTTTAATGCGAACGGCGATCTGCGATCGGCGATCTCAATTTTTTTAATGCGAACGGCGATCTGCGATCGGCGATCTGCCCAAAAAAGGCGATAATTGCGATCAAGATCGCGCGATCGCGATCACGATTCCCATCCCTGATTTGTAGTGTTTAAAACCCGAGAAATATTGATAACTTGTGAGGAGCTTTTACATCTGATGGTGTGTGCAGTGTCAAGATTTTCCAAAAATCCAACAATTTTTATGCTTTTTTACGTTTTCGATGAGCCCATTTAATAAAAGATTTTTTAAAGTCGATGGTTTAGTTTTTTTACTTTATTTATCTATTTTTTAACGAAAACTTGTGCCGGTGTTCCATCAGCATATTATTAGATAAGAATTCCATAAAAACTTCGTTAAATAATTCATTTAACTTTAAATAAAAGGTATTTTATTCTTTAAATCATATTCAATTATTTATTTTTGGTCAAACAGAATTTTTTTAATGGAATTGTCTGTCTCGCCCAAAGACTTAGACGCGTTTAATGGCACATACCTCTAATTCAGATTTTGCATGGCATCTCTTTTGTCTTTTGAAAGCTCCAAGCTCTCTGGCTCCTGGGCTTATGCTTAAATTGCAACCAATTCAAAACTGCTTTAAATGCCCAAATTTTAGTTTCTAATGACAAATTCGTAATTAATTTAATTTTCATCGCTTTTTTTTTTTGTTAAACTTTTATTTTGATGCAGAATTATTTAATCTTTGATCTATAATTATATTTTGTTAACTACACAATTTTGTTTTTTGATTGCATTAATAAAAAATGGCATAATTTTAATTATTTTTCTAAACTATTCGGAAACAGATAATAATAATTTATTTTATTTTGTATTTGTTTTGGTCATGTTGTTTAAATTCATTCCTAATATTTAATTAATTGAAATAGCCATGTCTTCCATTTCTAAAGAATTCATATTAAATTTCATTTAAGATTAGTTAATGAATTCCGTATACTCTTTCTTTTCTTTTTATTTACATTGCATTGTAACTTTCTAGTTGGCTTAATTAAACAATGTGGAAAGCCCCGTTTTTATTATTTTACAAGTGATTAACAACAAGTTTTGAATTCTCAAAAAAAAAAAACACCGACTTTTTTCAACAAAATTCTTGTATGTTTCTAATATTAAATAAATATAATCTTTGAGACCATTTTAACCAACCGTTATACGGTTTGAATTAGGAATTGAGAATTTTATTTTACAAAAATATGCTAAATCAAGAAAAAAAATTTAATGCAAATTCAATTACAATTGCAGCGTTGCTTTAATTATAAATTTATTATTCGGAAAAAACCGTATTCAAATAATTTTTTTATAATGTTAACACACAAATTACATCAAATAAAATTTGTCAAACAATGAGAACGGTTAATCAAGAATGAGATAAAATTAATAGAAGAGAATATTATTTATAATTAATATTCTAGCCTAATTTAATTTTTTATCTTATATAAAAATTAGATAAATGTTTTTAGAATTTTGATTTGGTCGACATGCAAATGAATATTGAAAAAGTGCCCTGTTAATAGCTCTTAAAATCAAAAAATAATATTCTTAGGAAAAAAATACAAATTAATTGTTCACAACCACAAAATATATCGACATAAAGCACTCGGAAATTTGAATTTACAACACTTCACCACTCTCATCGGTAATTTATGTTTACTGCACTAGTTTAAAGTTTTTGAAAATTTTTAAAGAATCATGACATGAAACAATTTGTTCCTTAATTAATATTATATTAACAAAATAAAATTTTATAATTATAAATTTTGTCGATTATTAACAAGAAGTAAAATATGCCAGTTTTGCCAGTTAAACAAATTTTGATCAAAGCAATTGATTGTTTAAGCGGCACGATGGCCGAGCAGACCCGCACGGCCCAAATGCGCTGGCGGAGTATGATTATGCTAAGGCAAAACGCATGGCACACACCATGGTTAGCAACAGCTTAATTGCATAATAATAAATCATGTTTAAAACAATAAAAATATCAAAAGATTAACTTAACCGGATTTCTATATTTTAGAAAACTATTATTAATTTTAACTGCGCATTGATCAAACACTTTGCTTGAGGTTAATAAATAGTTATAAAATGAGATTGATTATCAGTTTTTAATACATTATAATTTAATTTAAAACTAATAAAAGAAGAAGAAAAATTTAATAAAATTTTAGAATTCTGTTTTTGACGCCAAAGAAGTGTAAACAAATTTATTTAAAGCTACAAGGCAATCTTAAAGACAAGTTAAAAAACTAAGATTCATAACAACTTTTAAATATAAAAAAGTTTAAATAAATAATATGCATTAGAATTAATTTACAAATATCAATAAATTTAAAAAGCATTAAAAATTGATCAAACTATTAATATTTTGGTTTGAAGGATCTAGTGCATTATATAATAGTACAAATTATGAACACAATAAATCGAGTTAAAAATGATCATGGATACATGAGCTCAGAAGACAAGAATTAATAATCAAAGATAATAAATGCAAACATTGTTTTAAATTATAACAAACTGTTAATAAATTAAAAATATATGTATGAGCATTCTAATAATAATTATATTTTAATTAAAGAGCTGTAATAGAATACTTGTTAAAATTTAAAATAATTAATATAATTTAATAGTTAGTAAAAGTAAAAAAATTTGCCTGTACTCAAAAATATTATTAACAATACAATTAATTTGGAAGTCATTGCTGTCACCAAAAATTCACTGATATTATTAATTTTAATAACACCGATTTACGTCAAATAAAGATTGTTTTTTGGCTATAATATTTTTATTTAAAGTTAACCAATCTCTTAATATTGAGCCAAAAAATAGTTAAAAATAAGGCGAACTTTTATGCCAAGAATTTTTTACTAATCTGCATAATAAAAAAAATTATAAAAATTGTTTTTAACAATAAAAATCTGATAACTTTAATAAATATAATAAAAGAAAGTAGTAATTAAATTTAAGTGCTAACTTTTGGGTATTAAGTTTAATCTATCTCTAATTATTGCAAATTTTTTTTTTTAATCTTCAAGTTTTCGGCTGCAGAAACGGCAAAAAGAGTTGGCTTTCATGCTGGAATCCGGAGATCCTACTGTCAAAAAATGGTGTACATTTGCAATTAGAATTATTATTTAATTATTTTATTAATGTTATTCGACGTGCCGTGCAAGTCTGTGACTTGATTTCCGGTGTAACGAGTTAAGTTGTTGTTGCGCATGTGTGCTTCTTTTTTTTTTGGGTGAAGCTTGTTACTAAACATAAATGGTGCACAATTTGCATTAAATTTTTATTTTAATACATTATCATGGTAAGTTTTTGGGTTAAAATTTATTAAATATTGGTTGGTTGCCAGCAAAGGCCCGTAATTTATCGTTTTATAAAAAATTTTATATTACCTTCTATTTGTTTAATTAAATTATGATTAATTATTCTTCTTTAAGCTTGGCTTTTTAGTTATTTAATATTTCAAATGACGCTTCTAAGTTGTGTCTTACATTTTCTACTTATTCATGAACGATAGCTTTCTAAAATTGATATATTTCAGAATAAATTTATATCTTTTAATATTTTATATTATAATTTATGATCAATATATTAAATTAAGTTGCTCAGCTTTAAATCATATTAGGTGTATCTAAAACTTGAAGTAATAAAATTTTGAAATTTTATAAAAAATTGTAAAATATTTGAGTTTATATTGATAAAAATGCAGCTTAAATATTATTTAGAATTTTCTTTTGGTATATATTAATTATATAAATTTGTTGTGCCTAGCATTTGGCAATTTATTTTTTAAAACAGCTTCATATTTTAAATTTGATTTGTCGGATATTAAAAAAATGAAAATATTGATTTATTATTTAAAGTTTTATTTAACTTTTTTTAAATGGTGTAATTTTACAAAGTTATCTGTTGTGCAGTTTGTTGTTGTAAAATAGTTGTAAACATTAAACAATAGCTTATTTTATTTAATCAATACCTCCAAAAATTGTATTTTAAAAAAATTATTATTTTTTTAAACCACAGTAATGAAAATTTATCTCATCAACTTATATTACCGTTTTCAATAGAATTAACCTGAATAAACAAACTAATAACCCATAAAGGGACTTCTTTAAAAAAATTTAGTGCATTGCATAAACAAATAATTAACCCATCATTTCATAAAGCGTCACCCTCTACAATTAAGGTTTAAAATAACCATCTATTTGTGAAAACACTAAAAATGTGTTTGTAGATTATTAAATATTCCTAATTGTATTGAAAAGATATACCTATTAAGGAATATTTATTATCTAATTCTATTGGTCATGTGAAAATATTATAATTAAAATTAACTTAACTCAATTAAATAATTTGGCGAAAAATGTATAGTTTTAAATGCATTTAAAACGTTGCTTTATCTGCGGAACTGATAAAAAGCTTTAAATTAAATCTTTAAAATTGAATGAGTACAAACTTAAATCTAAAAAACTATAAAATAAATGAGTTGAAAACACAATATACAAAACTTGTGAAACAGTTATGAGCTATCAGAAAATTGGGCTATTGAAAATGAATGTAGGTATATTGCATAAAATTAACTTGAATAAAGAATCATTTTTACTGACTATTAAAATTAAAACTAAATAATAACCAATTTGAATTCAATCAAAGGTGCAACAAGGGGGCCAGCACTTATTAAGTACATTCGCACAACGCTCGGGTGTTAGATTCTAAAGAAATATTAAAAAATGACCTTAAAATTGTGTTTATTAAAAAGAAACTAAGAATGATTAGACAACGTAAAAAATAACAAAATTAATTAATTTCAATTATAGCGCTGGAACTAATAACTTCCAATCTAAATTGTCTGGGAAGCAAAAGATTATATATTTTGGGTGTGTGCTATATAACCAATATATACACTGAATTACCTATCCCCCAGAGCTACCACCAAAGTGGGGGTGGCATTTTCTAAAATAATTACAATATTTTAAACATTATTATTGTATCATTAGGTGCGTTGAGTCCTTCCGAACCCTAACTCCGACTCGGGTTCGGGGTTAACATTTCCCCTAAAGATGGCATCATCGAGTGACAAAAGATTTTTGCCGAATTGTCACCACCATTTGGGGTGCTTAACCCGCCCGGATCCAACTCCAGGATACCGGGTATCCCCTGACACCCGGATACCGGTGCCGGTTCTGGACGAATTAATATACGTTCAAAATTGTGGTTAATTATTTTTAGCTTTTAATAGTTTTTATCTATTTGTGTTTTTACATTTTATTGAAATAATTGGTTTACCCAATATCGTGAGATTAGTTTTATTTTAAAATTCATTGCCACAATTATTACATAATATTATTAATCTTTTTTGTTGATTTTTATAACTGCATATTAAACTGCAATTGTTATTTCTATACAAAATCTGGCAGTCAATATAAACTGATTAGGTTTGTTATCGCTTTAATTTACGATTTTATGCGTTTTATATGCCAAAATTTCAATTTTATACCCATCAATGAAATTTTCGGTTTATTTTAGTTGATCTTCGTAGTGAACTTTTTTGTCAATATTTCATATTATACTACAAACAGCTTAAAATGAATTTGAGAAGAATGGATTGCTTGGCATACTGAATTTAAAAAAAGCTATAATGTTTTTTCCCATTAAAACAATATATATAATTGAAACATGAATTGATCTTAAGTTTTATAAACTAATAAACATCTATTTAATCATATATCTATTAATTTTTAGTAAACCAGTGTAAAAATAATCACTAATAAAAATTCAATGTTTATCAAAAATCAATTAAGTTGATCAAACAAGTATGAATCACTTATATAATGAGTGGCGGTACATCAAACACCTGATGAGAAAGCCGCAAATCATGCCTCGGAGGAAAATGTAATTGCCTGACTAAGAGACTGGAAAACTAAACCTCCTTATAAAATAAAAAACGTTTCTGGCCGTCCTTTTTCCATGTCACTTTACCATATTGCGCAACAACAAAAAAAGTATGCAAATGAAAATAAAAATTATAAACTAAATATTAAATATTTGTAAACAATTATTTACCAATTTAGCGATCAATTTATCTTTATAGATAAACTTATAGTACAAATTAATAATTTAATTAAATGTATTCAAATTTTTTTAATTATAATAATAAGTTTTATTACTTTATTTAATTTTTAAGACAAATAAAAGATATGAGGCCTGAAAACGAAAAAAATGCAAATTGGATTTAAAATTATAATTACTTTTAATTAGCATCTACGGGCTTTTTGAGCATTTATGTTATTTGCCCGAGTCAGCGATTTTTTTTAATGGGATAGTCATCACAATCTAATATACATTTAAAAATTTCAGAAGTGTGAAATTTCGGACAAATGTTGTGGAAGTTGGCTGAGTTTAATAAATTTGGAAGTTTGAATTGGTACTATTGCTCCCCCCCCCCCCCCCCACCCGCCCCGCCAAAGAACTCCGGCAGCCGGAGATGTTTGCCGTTCGGAAAATTATGCAAAAATTTGAATTTATTACGACTCGTAATTTAAATATGGGTTGGATTGATTATGAAATAAGAACAAACCGATATTTTAAAATTATGCTGTCAACGCACAGCTCTCTCTATTTAAAAAGAAATTTTGAAAAGCTTTTTTAAGAATTGTAATTTGACGTGATTCATTTATTTACTAAAATATAAATAGCATAAACTTATTAGATTTAAATTATTTTAAATATCTTTTATCACAAACATTAAATATTATTGATCGAAAGCTATACTAATTTGCAAAAATTTATATAATTAAAATCATTTAAAATTAGCTGAAATTTGCTAAAGCTTTAAATCTTGATTTTATTACATCCTTATTAAATAAAGTATTTCAGCACGGCCCTTTTTTCAAAGATGTGACAGGCAGAAATGAACAAATTAACAAATAATTTTATATTGCCAAATTTGAGAAGATTTGTAGTTATTTTAAAAATAAATTTTTAATGAAATTTCTCATAACATTAAATTTAATTTGCTGTCATTTCTTTTTCTGATCCATAATTTGGTCATTGTTAATTTTAAAAAACTTGATTAATTCAATCATGGGTTAATATTTAAGTATTTAATATCATTTTTTGTAATTGCCGTGAGGTCCAGGCACGATTATTTACTATTTTAAGAATTGTTTTTGTTTTTATCTTTTTGAAATTGTAAATTATTTATATGGCCTTTCATTTTAATTAACTTTAATTTAAAACGAGCCTTTAGTTTGAAAAAAAACGATAAACGTTTCAATTTATCCAACATAATTTATTAATATTCCAATTAGCAGCAAATAGTTTATTAGCTTTATTCTTATTTAATTAAACTTCGTAAAATTATTCATTTACTAATAGTCATAAATAATATTTAGTTAATAATAAAATAAGCTATATTGTTTTCTTTCATTAATTAATGATGCTTTAAATTCCAGGCAAATGGAATATTAATCTTAAATCTATGTGAAAGGTATAAAAAAATAAACCAACTTTATGTAGTATTGAAAGCATTAACATTTATAAGCCAATAAATCAAATTAAATAATATTTACATAGTTATAATAATTGCAAAATAAAAGCATTTTGGCGTAATTAATTTAGCCATTATGTTATAGACTAAAAAAAATTTATTTAATTTTAATTTTTGTCGATGCGTGCTTATTTGAACTTATCAGTAATATGCTAATTTGATTTTAAAAGCAATAATTGCGCATGAAATGCTTATGTAATTAAAGTCAACTTGATTTAAAAAATAAATGGTTATAAATATTCAATTAGTGACATACCAAAATTAAAAATTGAATTCAATAAATAAATAAAATTTAACAAGTGCATTTTGAAGCAATTTCTACTTTGGCTAAAAAATTACAAGGAAAAAAATATTTATTTAAAAAAAGGACTTATGTTTAAAAAAAAGCAGTATAATCTCATTTACCTATAAAGTTAAATTGATTCTTTACTTTTTTTTTGATTTGATTTGTTGATTTAAGAAAGGTAAGACAATGGATCCATAATTAGGGCCGAGGCTGGAACACAAGGTTCGAGAATGGGCTGGAACATTTGCAATTAGATAAATTTGATAAAATGATCAAAACACCTTAATGTTTAATTAATTTTATTTATTTTGTTTCTTGATACAATATTGAAAAATCTTTTATTCGTCAGCATTTAAATATTTTGCAGAATAGTACATTTTTTTATTTATTCAGTAAAAGTTCATTAGCATTTTTGATTATACTTATTAATCCAGAGCTTAAGATTTATTTTTAATTTACGATTTGGGGTAACGGAATAAATTAATGAATTTTGCTTTTGAAATACCGTTTCTTTAATGTGTTGCAAATCTCGACCAATAATTTATTTTGAGAATAAAGCAACTTATGGCATTCTTTTAAGTTTACTTTTTTTAAGGACTTTCAGTAAGAAGAATTTTTTATGCAAGTTGTGGCAAAATAAGGCATTTATTTGTTCTTAAAACTTAGTTACTTTTGCCTTCAATTTGAGGAAATGAGTATTGTAAGTTTTTTTATTATAATCAAAAATGGTGCCGGGTTTTTGACCGGGATTTGGCCAATTTCCTTTTATAAAGTTCGCTTCCTTTAATCCCGATCCCGTTTTTCTTTAAATCCCGAAGTTTTAACTTGTTTAGAATAAATTATTATATATTGTTTTTATAGCCTAATCATTATTTGCAACTTGGAATCCAAATGTTTTCAAAAAAATTCTGATTACAACATTTTTAATGTTCAACTTGATCCAAATGGGGTTTGTTTCCATATTTGGTTGCCCCTGCGCATTTAATGAAATGTGATGCATTTTCAAAAGATTACATATAATACATTATAACTGATTTGAACGTAGAGTAAGTTTTGTTTACGTAACATTTTATTAAATTTAGTTAATGCATTTATAGTTAACATTTTAAAAGAGGAATCTATAAATGTTAAAACCAAAAGTGCATACCATGACAAGAAAACATTTTTAATAAGAATTACAAATAAAAAAATTAAATAGTAACTGCTTTTCAGCTTGTAAATTAAATAAATTGATTACTAACATTATCTAACATCTAAAATGATATACTTCCCACGCAGAAGAGAAGCAACAACGCCTTCTTGAAGAGCTTAACAGGAATATAAATGAATATTTTACCCAAACACTAGAATTTGCTTGACAAAAACAAACAAAAAAATATAATTGACAAAAAAATCGCATATTTAATTTAAATACACTAAATAAATTAAGAAATGTTTATAAATTAAAGACAAATCTGACAAGAAAAATGAGATCCAGGCAAGCAAAGTGCCCCAAAATGAAATTGGCCTGATACAGGTTATAAGAAATAAAATATTTATGTATTCCAAGCGTTAAATTAATAATACATATTCGTTAAGTTTTTTTCCTCCTATTGGATTTAATAACTCTTTTACTGACCTTTTTATAATTTTTGTGTTTATTGAAGTGTGTATTGGTCATTATCATTAACTAATTTAAAAAATAAAAATGTCTTTAAACAGATAACGAAACCACGTTTACACAACTGATGTATCTATAATCATTTAATAAACCTTCTGTGTTAGTAAATGTTAAAATTAGAATTAAAAATTATAAATCTTACTAAATTGTCAAGCTATTAGCAAATCATTGATTAAATATGACAAAATATAATAAACTTTATAAACGAAAAATAAATCTTTTTTAAAGAATTTAACAGCGCTGAATATTAAATTTTTAAATCAAAATAATAAAATTAACATACCTATATTCAAATACATTTTATGCGCTAGCTAAGTCCAACCGATATTGCCTCCTAAAACAAAGTTTAAATATATTATTTAAGCGAACCTAATTTTAATTAATTTTTATTTTTATTATCTATCAGCAAATTATTAATTCTGTTCGGTTCTCTAACCAATTTTAATTTAATATGGAATTTGTATTAAGTAGGTATTTTTTTTCTTTATTTTATAAAACTTAAATATTATCACTTTAGAGTTATTTTCATGAAATTTAAGTTCATAAAAATATTTTTGCTTTTTTAACATTTCTCCTCCTTTTTTTATTTTGTTTGTTGTGTATCCTTTGTGCAAGTTTAATTAACGGATTTTTTAAAACAATGTAAAAACCTGAGTTAATAATAACAAAATTAAACGGTTGGCGCGGAGCTGTAAAAATTATGAATTGATTTTAACACAGTTTTTGTGCATCTATAAAATTAATTATAAATTAAAAAGTCAAAAATCATAGATTTTCAAAATTTAGATGGTGTCAGATCTTAAAAATACGTATTATTTTTTTACAATTAGGGCCGAGATTTTTAGGGTTTAGCCTTCTTTTTTGCGGTTAGGGTTTGTCGAGAGAAGCCCAGAAATAGCATTCATTTCGAAAATTTTTGAATCAGAGCGACTTTTTAATGCATTTAGGCGTTTTTCCGAAAATTTCACCAAAAACTATAAAAAAAATTTGAACCCGTGCAATTTTATTCAGCAAATTTTTTTTAATTTGGTAGATATCAAGCGCTAAAATGCTTTATCTATAATAAATAATGAACGCAGATGAAAAAACCATTATAAAAAAGTAAGCTTTACACAAAGTTACCAAATAAAGACTTAAATACTCGATAATTTAAAGCTAAAGCAATAAATCATTAAGTCAAACTTTAATTTTCAAAGTTGTACTTGACTCAAAATCTATTAAAATCTTTCTTAAGGGCCTATCTTCGGCACTCTCTGTTTATAAAAAACAATGCAGCTGGTGGAGTTACGGTGCGAAGATTAATTATATTAATTTCAGACTTCACAATATATAAAAGTAATTAAAAATTAAAACTAACAAAATTACAAAATATAAAAATTTATCTTCTGCCGTTCTAACTGACGATCTAAGAGCGTTCTTCACGGCGCTGTCGGGTTTCATCGAGCCCAGGTTTGGCAAAAATTTCTAAATTTTTATTTTTAACTTTTAAAAAATAAATATTATGTTTTGATGCGATATGTTAAAATTCAAATCTTTTTAATTTTAAAAATCATGCTATTTTGCAATACACACAATTGCGTTCTTCATTGTATAAAAGATTCATCTTCAGTCATCCGTCTCAGCGCCCAAACAACAAAAATCCATCCACGTAAGATTTTTATATGTTAAGTATAGTATTTAACTATTTATAAAAATAAATAAAAATAAAAATTATACATTTATTAATCTATTGTTTAATCTTTTTATGCAATAGATTTTTTTGATGTCAACAAATATTTTTGTTTATACACGTAAATAGTTAAGCGTTAAAAATTATATTAAATCTAGACAATTTGACGCTAATTCATTTATGCTCACAGCATTTTTTTAATTTGTTTTAATTTAAAAAAATTACATACTCATGAATAAAAATGAAATTCACATTAACCAACTTTTAAAAATATATCTAAAAACTTAACTTTTCTCAAGCCAAATTTTAAAAAAATAAGACAGTTCTTTTGACATACCGTATTTCCTAAAATAAAGCCCCCCCCCTAAATTAGAGCCCCCCCCCCTAAAATAGAGCCCCCCTTTTTGGGGGGGGTTGAAAAATAGAGCCCCCCCCCCTTAAATAGAGCCCCCCCTAAAATAAAGCCCCCCCCCCAATTTTTGAATTTTTTTTTTTGCAAAATTGGCCATAATTTTTTGGATTTTGCAAACCTTTGAAAATAACTCAAGCGTAAAAATTCTCTTTATTTTTCTCCATTTTTTTCTCCAAGTTTATAAGCCATTGGCCAACTTTAAGCAAAGATATGAATTTAAAAAAATTTAGTGAATTCCTGTAAAGAAAAATGAAAATTCGAAAAAGTGCTAAATTGTTATTCCGGCTCTTTTATACGAGTTTTTATGAATCTTCCTCCAAATTTGGCCTTTGTTGAAAAAGCATGAATTCGAGCATTACTTGTTTTTCGTTGTAATTTTTTGCTTTTTAAATGATTTTCAGGTCAAAATTGATTTTTGGAATCAAAATAAATTTCTCTAATAATAAAAAGCGTCATAACTTTAAACTTTTTGAAAATGTTTATAAAAATGTTATTAATTTTTTTATGAAAATTAATTTGACAAAAATTGAGATTAACTTTTAAATTTTTTAAAATGAAGAAAACATAAGAAGTAAAAAATGTCCTAATTTTTTGCATTTTTTAAACTTTATTTCTAGGTCTAATACTTTAGGCTTGAGAATCTCAAAATAGACGCTTAAAATAGACTCCAAAACACGGGTTTATAAGAAAAATAGGTAGGTGCAAAAAACTGTGTAAATATGAAAAAATTAGCCCTATTATTTCATTAACTTTAAGCTAAGTTCTGCATTTTTTTTAAATTCCTCCGATTTTGCTGAGCAAAAAATTGGGAATTTGCAAAAAATTATTGAAGACTTCAATAAATTTCTGTTTCTTACCAAGGGTTTTCCAGAAAAATGGTTGGGTAACTCATAAATAGCGAATAATTTGTTATTTAATAATAAAATTTCTATTCTGGCATTGATTTTGCCAGAAAAAAAGTCAAAATTGTCCAAATTTTGCTCAAAATTTGGGCAAAAATTGCAAATTCTGTTAAGATTTTCTAAAAAAATAGGTTGAAGAATAGAGCCCCCCCCCCCTTAAATAGAGCCCCCCCCCCCCTAAAATAGAGCCCCCCTTTTTGGGGGGGTTGAACAATTAGAGCCCCCGGGGGCTCTATTTTAGGAAATACGGTATGAACCTTCTAATTCCCCAAAAGTGGGGACCTGATTACTTTTTTGTAAAGCATGAATGAAATGTTTATATAATATTTACCGTCGCTGATCTAGGTTTAGGACAGTTTTTAATGATTTTGACAATTACTTATTAATAGGGCTAGGATTTATATGTGCTAAAAACCCAAAAATGTCAAAATATGTGCTAAAATATGTGCCGTGTAAATTAAAGGCATTCCAGTAAATTTTAAAAAAATATGGAATTTAAAAATTTTCATTTTTTGGTGGCAGAATTTTTAGTCGTGAAAAAGTCAATTTTTTTTATTGAAAATTTTTAAAAAGTCCTTAAGGGTGTATTTTTAGTTTTTATTGCATTTTTCTTAGGGATTTTTTTGAAAAATGGCGAAATATGTGCTAAAACTCTGAAAAAGCTTAAAATATTTCAGTAAATATGTGCTAAAAAATAAATTAAATATCAGTTAAAGATTATGATTTCATCGAAAATGTTGGGGTGGATTTATTCGGTTGAATTTTATTTAAGAAATTATATTTTTGTTAATACAAACAAATGATATTTGGATTTAATATTTTATTTATTTTTACATATATTTTAATGAAAGTACAATCTTATTTCCACATTTGATTTTTAATCAACTTGTATGCTTTAAATAGAGATGCATTGTTTTAGAAAAAACATAGAAATTTTAAACATTTTAAACTAACGGGCTTCTATTATATGAAATTTGTAGTAATTGTTGATATTAAGGTTATTTCTCAGCCCCGATCTCCCATTATGGTTAAATGTATTGTTGGCGTTCTAAATTAAGTTTGACAATTTGTCCATCGATAGTCTTCCCCGTTTTGTTTGACCATTTTCTCCTCACTTCGTTTTCCTTGGATTGCGGATATTATTGTTTTCTGTTGGTTCGTGCTGTTAATTTAATTGTGTGCGAAAAGTGTAATTGTGGACAGTAAAAGTAATAAGTATATTCGAACGTGCTGACTACGGTTATTGACTACATTTCCCCACACCATCGGTCCCGATCAACAGGAAGAATTCTATTTGGCGCTCCACGAGGACAGAGCAGGTTAATTATTCGGAGTCCGCACCTCACTCGTCGGCGAGCGGCAACTGAAGGAGTTATGCTAAACAGAGACGGCATTCCTCTCCCTGCGAGAGCACCACCGGACCCAAACGAGGCGCTTTTGCAACAAAGAAAGTTTATATCTCAGCCTAACCTACATCAATTGTCACTTTTTGTTGTTGCTGAGTAGAGGTTGAGATTCTGCAGCCGATGATAGCTATGCAGTGCGCCAAGTTATGAGCATTTAAATTATTTATTCTCTTTTGGTCCGTAAGATTCTAAAAAATAGGTGTTTTTGAATGCATTTCAACTGTCAAACAATTTTTGCGAGGCCGGTATCAACCAATTTAAAATTTTCCTATCAAATTTCATTTACAGATGTAAAATCACAAAGAATTTTTGTTTTTCTAATTCGTATATTGCAAACCTTATTTATTTTATGTTGTCGCCCCTATACAAAAAATTCAAAAAAAAATTATTTTTTGGGATGCACCTATATAATAATGTCTAGAGTTCGTATAATTATCTTGTTTGAAAACATTTTACAAACGCGTCTTCCAAATTTGAGATTAGTGGAACTGCCTAAGCCACAGTTTAAATGTATACCATAAAAAAAAATGGAAGACGAATGTTTAAACCCTTATAGCTCAGCCAAGCGTTAACCAATTGGCACGTTTAAGTTATCATTGGGTACAAACGGTTCTTGCCATTCCAATATATAATTGGCGACCTTAGAGGTTACCAGGTAGCGGAGTTATATTCACTTTTTGAAAAAAACCCACAACACCACAAATTTAGTTTATATCTCAGCCTAACCTACATCAATTGTCACTTTTTTGTTGTTGCTGAGTAGAGGTTGAGATTCTGCAGCCGATGATATATCAAACTTGTTCGTAGCTATGCAGTGCGCCAAGTTATGAGCATTTAAATTATTTATTCTCTTTTGGTCCGTAAGATTCTAAAAAATAGGTGTTTTTGAATGCATTTCAACTGTCAAACAATTTTTGCGAGGCCGGTATCAACCAATTTAAAATTTTCCTATCAAATTTCATTTACAGATGTAAAATCACAAAGAATTTTTGTTTTTCTAATTCGTATATTGCAAACCTTATTTATTTTATGTTGTCGCCCCTATAGCATCCCACAAAAAATTCAAAAAAAAAAATTATTTTTTGGGATGCACCTATATAATAATGTCTAGAGTTCGTCTTATAATTATCTTGTTTTAAAACATTTTACAAACGCGTCTTCCAAATTTGAGATTAGTGGAACTGCCTAAGCCACAGTTTAAATGTATACCATAAAAAAAAATGGAAGACGAATGTTTAAACCCTTATAGCTCAGCCAAGCGTTAACCAATTGGCACGTTTAAGTTATCATTGGGTACAAACGGTTCTTGCCATTCCAATATATAATTGGCGACCTTAGAGGTTACCAGGTAGCGGAGTTATATTCACTTTTTGAAAAAAACCCACAACACCACAAATTTTTGAAAGTTTATATCTCAGCCTAACCTACATCAATTGTCACTTTTTTGTTGTTGCTGAGTAGAGGTTGAGATTCTGCAGCCGATGATATATCAAACTTGTTCGTAGCTATGCAGTGCGCCAAGTTATGAGCATTTAAATTATTTATTCTCTTTTGGTCCGTAAGATTCTAAAAAATAGGTGTTTTTGAATGCATTTCAACTGTCAAACAATTTTTGCGAGGCCGGTATCAACCAATTTAAAATTTTCCTATCAAATTTCATTTATAGATGTAAAATCACAAAGAATTTTTGTTTTTCTAATTCGTATATTGCAAACCTTATTTATTTTATGTTGTCGCCCCTATACAAAAAATTCAAAAAAAAAATTATTTTTTGGGATGCACCTATATAATAATGTCTAGAGTTCGTATAATTATCTTGTTTGAAAACATTTTACAAACGCGTCTTCCAAATTTGAGATTAGTGGAACTGCCTAAGCCACAGTTTAAATGTATACCATAAAAAAAAATGGAAGACGAATGTTTAAACCCTTATAGCTCAGCCAAGCGTTAACCAATTGGCACGTTTAAATTATCATTGGGTACAAACGGTTCTTGCCATTCCAATATATAATTGGCGACCTTAGAGGTTACCAGGTAGCGGAGTTATATTCACTTTTTGAAAAAAACCCACAACACCACAAATTTTTGAAAGTTTATATCTCAGCCTAACCTACATCAATTGTCACTTTTTTGTTGTTGCTGAGTAGAGGTTGAGATTCTGCAGCCGATGATATATCAAACTTGTTCGTAGCTATGCAGTGCGCCAAGTTATGAGCATTTAAATTATTTATTCTCTTTTGGTCCGTAAGATTCTAAAAAATAGGTGTTTTTGAATGCATTTCAACTGTCAAACAATTTTTGCGAGGCCGGTATCAACCAATTTAAAATTTTCCTATCAAATTTCATTTACAGATGTAAAATCACAAAAAAATTTTGTTTTTCTAATTCGTATATTGCAAACCTTATTTATTTTATGTTGTCGCCCCTATACAAAAAATTCAAAAAAAAAATTATTTTTTGGGATGCACCTATATAATAATGTCTAGAGTTCGTATAATTATCTTGTTTGAAAACATTTTACAAACGCGTCTTCCAAATTTGAGATTAGTGGAACTGCCTAAGCCACAGTTTAAATGTATACCATAAAAAAAAATGGAAGACGAATGTTTAAACCCTTATAGCTCAGCCACGTTAACCAATTTGCACGTTTAAGTTATCATTGGGTACAAACGGTTCTTGCCATTCCAATATATAATTGGCGACCTTAGAGGTTACCAGGTAGCGGAGTTATATTCACTTTTTGAAAAAAACCCACAACACCACAAATTTTTGAAAGTTTATATCTCAGCCTAACCTACATCAATTGTCACTTTTTTGTTGTTGCTGAGTAGAGGTTGAGATTCTGCAGCCGATGATATATCAAACTTGTTCGTAGCTATGCAGTGCGCCAAGTTATGAGCATTTAAATTATTTATTCTCTTTTGGTCCGTAAGATTCTAAAAAATAGGTGTTTTTGAAGCGCATTTCAACAACCAATTTAAAATTTTTGTTTTGCTAATTCGATTGCAAACCTTATTTATTTTATGTTGTCGCCCCTATACAAAAAATTCAAAAAAAAAATTATTTTTTGGGATGCACCTATATAATAATGTCTAGAGTTCGTATAATTATCTTGTTTGAAAACATTTTACAAACGCGTCTTCCAAATTTGAGATTAGTGGAACTGCCTAAGCCACAGTTTAAATGTATACCATAAAAAAAAATGGAAGACGAATGTTTAAACCCTTATAGCTCAGCCAAGCGTTAACCAATTGGCACGTTTAAATTATCATTGGGTACAAACGGTTCTTGCCATTCCAATATATAATTGGCGACCTTAGAGGTTACCAGGTAGCGGAGTTATATTCACTTTTTGAAAAAAACCCACAACACCACAAATTTTTGAAAGTTTATATCTCAGCCTAACCTACATCAATTGTCACTTTTTTGTTGTTGCTGAGTAGAGGTTGAGATTCTGCAGCCGATGATATATCAAACTTGTTCGTAGCTATGCAGTGCGCCAAGTTATGAGCATTTAAATTATTTATTCTCTTTTGGTCCGTAAGATTCTAAAAAATAGGTGTTTTTGAAGCGCATTTCAACAACCAATTTAAAATTTTCCTATCAAATTTCATTTACAGATGTAAAATCACAAAGAATTTTTGTTTTGCTAATTCGATTGCAAACCTTATTTATTTTATGTTGTCGCCCCTATACAAAAAATTCAAAAAAAAAAATTATTTTTTGGGATGCACCTATATAATAATGTCTAGAGTTCGTATAATTATCTTGTTTGAAAACATTTTACAAACGCGTCTTCCAAATTTGAGATTAGTGGAACTGCCTAAGCCACAGTTTAAATGTATACCATAAAAAAAAATGGAAGACGAATGTTTAAACCCTTATAGCTCAGCCAAGCGTTAACCAATTGGCACGTTTAAATTATCATTGGGTACAAACGGTTCTTGCCATTCCAATATATAATTGGCGACCTTAGAGGTTACCAGGTAGCGGAGTTATATTCACTTTTTGAAAAAAACCCACAACACCACAAATTTTTGAAAGTTTATATCTCAGCCTAACCTACATCAATTGTCACTTTTTTGTTGTTGCTGAGTAGAGGTTGAGATTCTGCAGCCGATGATATATCAAACTTGTTCGTAGCTATGCAGTGCGCCAAGTTATGAGCATTTAAATTATTTATTCTCTTTTGGTCCGTAAGATTCTAAAAAATAGGTGTTTTTGAATGCATTTCAACTGTCAAACAATTTTTGCGAGGCCGGTATCAACCAATTTAAAATTTTCCTATCAAATTTCATTTACAGATGTAAAATCACAAAGAATTTTTGTTTTTCTAATTCGTATATTGCAAACCTTATTTATTTTATGTTGTCGCCCCTATACAAAAAATTCAAAAAAAAAATTATTTTTTGGGATGCACCTATATAATAATGTCTAGAGTTCGTATAATTATCTTGTTTGAAAACATTTTACAAACGCGTCTTCCAAATTTGAGATTAGTGGAACTGCCTAAGCCACAGTTTAAATGTATACCATAAAAAAAAATGGAAGACGAATGTTTAAACCCTTATAGCTCAGCCAAGCGTTAACCAATTGGCACGTTTAAATTATCATTGGGTACAAACGGTTCTTGCCATTCCAATATATAATTGGCGACCTTAGAGGTTACCAGGTAGCGGAGTTATATTCACTTTTTGAAAAAAACCCACAACACCACAAATTTTTGAAAGTTTATATCTCAGCCTAACCTACATCAATTGTCACTTTTTTGTTGTTGCTGAGTAGAGGTTGAGATTCTGCAGCCGATGATATATCAAACTTGTTCGTAGCTATGCAGTGCGCCAAGTTATGAGCATTTAAATTATTTATTCTCTTTTGGTCCGTAAGATTCTAAAAAATAGGTGTTTTTGAAGCGCATTTCAACAACCAATTTAAAATTTTCCTATCAAATTTCATTTACAGATGTAAAATCACAAAGAATTTTTGTTTTGCTAATTCGATTGCAAACCTTATTTATTTTATGTTGTCGCCCCTATACAAAAAATTCAAAAAAAAAATTATTTTTTGGGATGCACCTATATAATAATGTCTAGAGTTCGTATAATTATCTTGTTTGAAAACATTTTACAAACGCGTCTTCCAAATTTGAGATTAGTGGAACTGCCTAAGCCACAGTTTAAATGTATACCATAAAAAAAAAATGGAAGACGAATGTTTAAACCCTTATAGCTCAGCCAAGCGTTAACCAATTGGCACGTTTAAGTTATCATTGGTTACAAACGGTTCTTGCCATTCCAATATATAATTGGCGACCTTAGAGGTTACCAGGTAGCGGAGTTATATTCACTTTTTGAAAAAAACCCACAACACCACAAATTTTTGAAAGTTTATATCTCAGCCTAACCTACATCAATTGTCACTTTTTTGTTGTTGCTGAGTAGAGGTTGAGATTCTGCAGCCGATGATATATCAAACTTGTTCGTAGCTATGCAGTGCGCCAAGTTATGAGCATTTAAATTATTTATTCTCTTTTGGTCCGTAAGATTCTAAAAAATAGGTGTTTTTGAATGCATTTCAACTGTCAAACAATTTTTGCGAGGCCGGTATCAACCAATTTAAAATTTTCCTATCAAATTTCATTTACAGATGTAAAATCACAAAGAATTTTTGTTTTTCTAATTCGTATATTGCAAACCTTATTTATTTTATGTTGTCGCCCCTATACAAAAAATTCAAAAAAAAAATTATTTTTTGGGATGCACCTATATAATAATGTCTAGAGTTCGTATAATTATCTTGTTTGAAAACATTTTACAAACGCGTCTTCCAAATTTGAGATTAGTGGAACTGCCTAAGCCACAGTTTAAATGTATACCATAAAAAAAAATGGAAGACGAATGTTTAAACCTTTATAGCTCAGCCAAGCGTTAACCAATTGGCACGTTTAAGTTATCATTGGGTACAAACGGTTCTTGCCATTCCAATATATAATTGGCGACCTTAGAGGTTACCAGGTAGCGGAGTTATGTTCACTTTTTGAAAAAAACCCACAACACCACAAATTTTTGAAAGTTTATATCTCAGCCTAACCTACATCAATTGTCACTTTTTTGTTGTTGCTGAGTAGAAGTTGAGATTCTGCAGCCGATGATATATCAAACTTGTTCGTAGCTATGCAGTGCGCCAAGTTATGAGCATTTAAATTATTTATTCTCTTTTGGTCCGAAAGATTCTAAAAAATATGTGTTTTTGAATGCATTTCAACTGTCAAACAATTTTTGCGAGGCCGGTATCAACCAATTTAAAATTTTCCTATCAAATTTCATTTACAGATGTAAAATCACAAAGAATTTTTGTTTTTCTAATTCGTATATTGCAAACCTTATTTATTTTATGTTGTCGCCCCTATACAAAAAATTCAAAAAAAAATTATTTTTTGGGATGCACCTATATAATAATGTCTAGAGTTCGTATAATTAATTATCTTGTTGAAAACATTTTACAAACGCGTCTTCCAAATTTGAGATTAGTGGAACTGCCTAAGCCACAGTTTAAATGTATACCATAAAAAAAAATGGAAGACGAATGTTTAAACCCTTATAGCTCAGCCAAGCGTTAACCAATTGGCACGTTTAAGTTATCATTGGGTACAAACGGTTCTTGCCATTCCAATATATAATTGGCGACCTTAGAGGTTACCAGCTAGCGGAGTTATATTCACTTTTTGAAAAAAACCCACAACACCACAAATTTTTGAAAGTTTATATCTCAGCCTAACCTACATCAATTGTCACTTTTTTGTTGTTGCTGAGTAGAGGTTGAGATTCTGCAGCCGATGATATATCAAACTTGTTCGTAGCTATGCAGTGCGCCAAGTTATGAGCATTTAAATTATTTATTCTCTTTTGGTCCGTAAGATTCTAAAAAATAGGTGTTTTTGAAGCGCATTTCAACAACCAATTTAAAATTTTCCTATCAAATTTCATTTACAGATGTAAAATCACAAAGAATTTTTGTTTTTCTAATTCGTATATTGCAAACCTTATTTATTTTATGTTGTCGCCCCTATACAAAAAATTCAAAAAAAAAATTATTTTTTGGGATGCACCTATATAATAATGTCTAGAGTTCGTATAATTATCTTGTTTGAAAACATTTTACAAACGCGTCTTCCAAATTTGAGATTAGTGGAACTGCCTAAGCCACAGTTTAAATGTATACCATAAAAAAAAATGGAAGACGAATGTTTAAACCCTTATAGCTCAGCCAAGCGTTAACCAATTGGCACGTTTAAGTTATCATTGGGTACAAACGGTTCTTGCCATTCCAATATATAATTGGCGACCTTAGAGGTTACCAGGTAGCGGAGTTATATTCACTTTTTGAAAAAAACCCACAACACCACAAATTTTTGAAAGTTTATATCTCAGCCTAACCTACATCAATTGTCACTTTTTTGTTGTTGCTGAGTAGAGGTTGAGATTCTGCAGCCGATGATATATCAAACTTGTTCGTAGCTATGCAGTGCGCCAAGTTATGAGCATTTAAATTATTTATTCTCTTTTGGTCCGTAAGATTCTAAAAAATAGGTGTTTTTGAATGCATTTCAACTGTCAAACAATTTTTGCGAGGCCGGTATCAACCAATTTAAAATTTTCCTATCAAATTTCATTTACAGATGTAAAATCACAAAGAATTTTTGTTTTTCTAATTCGTATATTGCAAACCTTATTTATTTTATGTTGTCGCCCCTATACAAAAAATTCAAAAAAAAATTATTTTTTGGGATGCACCTATATAATAATGTCTAGAGTTCGTATAATTAATTATCTTGTTTGAAAACATTTTACAAACGCGTCTTCCAAATTTGAGATTAGTGGAACTGCCTAAGCCACAGTTTAAATGTATAGCATAAAAAAAAATGGAAGACGAATGTTTAAACCCTTATAGCTCAGCCAAGCGTTAACCAATTGGCACGTTTAAGTTATCATTGGGTACAAACGGTTCTTGCCATTCCAATATATAATTGGCGACCTTAGAGGTTACCAGCTAGCGGAGTTATATTCACTTTTTGAAAAAAACCCACAACACCACAAATTTTTGAAAGTTTATATCTCAGCCTAACCTACATCAATTGTCACTTTTTTGTTGTTGCTGAGTAGAGGTTGAGATTCTGCAGCCGATGATATATCAAACTTGTTCGTAGCTATGCAGTGCGCCAAGTTATGAGCATTTAAATTATTTATTCTCTTTTGGTCCGTAAGATTCTAAAAAATAGGTGTTTTTGAATGCATTTCAACTGTCAAACAATTTTTGCGAGGCCGGTATCAACCAATTTAAAATTTTCCTATCAAATTTCATTTACAGATGTAAAATCACAAAGAATTTTTGTTTTTCTAATTCGTATATTGCAAACCTTATTTATTTTATGTTGTCGCCCCTATACAAAAAATTCAAAAAAAAAATTATTTTTTGGGATGCACCTATATAATAATGTCTAGAGTTCGTATAATTATCTTGTTTGAAAACATTTTACAAACGCGTCTTCCAAATTTGAGATTAGTGGAACTGCCTAAGCCACAGTTTAAATGTATACCATAAAAAAAAATGGAAGACGAATGTTTAAACCCTTATAGCTCAGCCAAGCGTTAACCAATTGGCACGTTTAAGTTATCATTGGGTACAAACGGTTCTTGCCATTCCAATATATAATTGGCGACCTTAGAGGTTACCAGGTAGCGGAGTTATATTCACTTTTTGAAAAAAACCCACAACACCACAAATTTTTGAAAGTTTATATCTCAGCCTAACCTACATCAATTGTCACTTTTTTGTTGTTGCTGAGTAGAGGTTGAGATTCTGCAGCCGATGATATATCAAACTTGTTCGTAGCTATGCAGTGCGCCAAGTTATGAGCATTTAAATTATTTATTCTCTTTTGGTCCGTAAGATTCTAAAAAATAGGTGTTTTTGAATGCATTTCAACTGTCAAACAATTTTTGCGAGGCCGGTATCAACCAATTTAAAATTTTCCTATCAAATTTCATTTACAGATGTAAAATCACAAAGAATTTTTGTTTTTCTAATTCGTATATTGCAAACCTTATTTATTTTATGTTGTCGCCCCTATACAAAAAATTCAAAAAAAAAATTATTTTTTGGGATGCACCTATATAATAATGTCTAGAGTTCGTATAATTATCTTGTTTGAAAACATTTTACAAACGCGTCTTCCAAATTTGAGATTAGTGGAACTGCCTAAGCCACAGTTTAAATGTATACCATAAAAAAAAATGGAAGACGAATGTTTAAACCTTTATAGCTCAGCCAAGCGTTAACCAATTGGCACGTTTAAGTTATCATTGGGTACAAACGGTTCTTGCCATTCCAATATATAATTGGCGACCTTAGAGGTTACCAGGTAGCGGAGTTATATTCACTTTTTGAAAAAAACCCACAACACCACAAATTTTTGAAAGTTTATATCTCAGCCTAACCTAGATCAATTGTCACTTTTTTGTTGTTGCTGAGTAGAAGTTGAGATTCTGCAGCCGATGATAGCTATGCAGTGCGCCAAGTTATGAGCATTTAAATTATTTATTCTCTTTTGGTCCGTAAGATTCTAAAAAATAGGTGTTTTTGAATGCATTTCAACTGTCAAACAATTTTTGCGAGGCCGGTATCAACCAATTTAAAATTTTCCTATCAAATTTCATTTACAGATGTAAAATCACAAAGAATTTTTGTTTTTCTAATTCGTATATTGCAAACCTTATTTATTTTATGTTGTCGCCCCTATTCAAAAAATTCAAAAAAAAAATTATTTTTTGGGATGCACCTATATAATAATGTCTAGAGTTCGTATAATTAATTATCTTGTTGAAAACATTTTACAAACGCGTCTTCCAAATTTGAGATTAGTGGAACTGCCTAAGCCACAGTTTAAATGTATACCATAAAAAAAAATGGAAGACGAATGTTTAAACCCTTATAGCTCAGCCAAGCGTTAACCAATTGGCACGTTTAAGTTATCATTGGGTACAAACGGTTCTTGCCATTCCAATATATAATTAGCGACCTTAGAGGTTACCAGCTAGCGGAGTTATATTCACTTTTTGAAAAAAACCCACAACACCACAAATTTTTGAAAGTTTATATCTCAGCCTAACCTACATCAATTGTCACTTTTTTGTTGTTGCTGAGTAGAGGTTGAGATTCTGCAGCCGATGATATATCAAACTTGTTCGTAGCTATGCAGTGCGCCAAGTTTTGAGCATTTAAATTATTTATTCTCTTTTGGACCGTAAGATTCTAAAAAATAGGTGTTTTTGAATGCATTTCTACTGTCAAACAATTTTTGCGAGACCGGTATCAACCAATTTAAAATTTTCCTATCAAATTTCATTTACAGATGTAAAATCACAAAGAATTTTTGCTTCTATTGTACCTACATTTATTTAGAGGTTATCGTAAATTTTTATATTAAATTTAAAATTTAAAAAAAAACTATATATTTTTTAACCATATTTTAGTTTTATAAACAAACTATCATTTAAATTAAAATGCTATCAAAACTAAAATATTCAAATCATAGCATTATTAAATATTAGCTAAACAAATAAGTTTATATATATATATATTTTTTTTTAAATAAAATTTTCAACAAAATTCAAACCAAAGAAAACAAACTACATCAGTTTTTATTGGACTTACTAATAATACTAATAAATTGGAACATGTTTTGCAAGAAATACGATCAAATTGCGGCACCTTCAAACAAAAGGTTTTATCAATAATCTTTTTCAACGACAATAAGCTATTGTACAAATGGCAGATCAATGCGTGCACGGTCTTAAGGGAAAGCAATAAATAATATTAATAAATTATTATTAAAAAATGGTTGCCAAATAATATATAATTCGGACTAAAAATCAGCTTCAATATACTTCAATTTTGATATAAAGTTTAATATTCTTATGAAATATTAATAAATTTTTAGTATGTATTGTTTCTATTTGAAATTGTAAAAAATGCATAAATTACTGTCAAATAATGGCATCTTTTAAAAAATGTACAAGAAAATATTATTAACTGTTTAGCATAAGCCGTGAATAATAAGAATCTTTGTGAAAAAATTAATAAATTCTCAATTATTGAAGAACTAATAAATAAAAATAAACATTCAAAAATATTTGTTCCGAACTTAAATTATAACAAAATACGATCTAATTAATTTGCACATAACATTACAAAAAAAAAAATTATCTGTGCGACAAAAACTCAACTCGAAATATGTTCGAGAGAGCGCAACGTCGTTCAGAGAATCGAGGTACTCAAAAGACCAGAGACATCCATTTTTAGTGTAAAATCAGTTTAAATTAAAAAATTGTTTTTCGGCAAAAAAATATTATGTATAAAAATATTATTGTGTAAAACAAAAGAATAAAATTAAACTTCTACGCGAACTATACAATGATGAACGATTTGTCAAAAGAAATTCTTTATATTAATTAAATCAGAAGAAAAAAAATTTTCAAAACTAAATATAATGCACTCTATTATTACCTTTTATACCTACGCCCCAAAACAAAAAAACTGGTGTTTATTGATAGGCTTTGTAATTAAAAACAAAAAATAAATTAACACTCAGTTTTGAAAAAGTAATTACATAAAAAACGAATTTCAATTTTTAAAAATATTTGACAAATATTTAATGTAATCCAAAAAAACACCTACTGCTAAATTAACTCAAAAATTATTAGTAAACAAAAAATCATTCAGACATTGTTTTCCACAGCATTATAAAAAATGATAAATTACATTTAGCAATTGATGATTGCTTATACAAATATGATTAAATAAGCATTACTTTGAAGATACAGAATTTTTTTAATTAAAAAACTGATGTTCAATTTAAGTATTATGCACTATGCGGTGCTTATTTCATTTGTGTGCCCCATGTGCCCTCAACCTGGCGCGCGCTACCATATGCCTTTTAATATTAAATTCTTTAGCAAAAACTATGATAAAAATAAAATCTATCCAAGAAACTTAAAATCGATCCAAAAATTTAAAGTTTTAAAGCATGACCTCAACCCGCCAATGAATAACTGGATAAGATGATCGAGAGCAACAAAATATATAATAAAATTAGTCTTAAATTCATTAGAATATAATCCGATAAATGTGTTAAATAACAGGAACATTATTTACAAATTATGATATTGGAAACGCATTTTTAAAACTGAAACTAACAAAAACAAATTTTAGATTTAAGCATTGCTCTGAAAACGGAAACGAGCAACTTGATTAAATGATCAAAAATGCACAACACGAAATAAAAAATTTTAAATTCAAACTTTTAATATTTTAGGAAAAATATTTAAAATTAGTATCAAGAACATTATTTTTCAAAGGATGATTTATAAAATTATCGAATTAAACAAAAATATTTTTAAACAATTTTTAAACTGATAAAATTAACAAAAAAACAAATTTAATGTGCCATCACAAACTTAATAAATTCATTTCCGACGAAATACAACATTATACCTTTTGTCATAATTTTGATAGTGAAACGCAAGCTCGAGAGTGGTAAAGAATAATTAGAAGATCAAAGTTTTAATATTTTGAGGACTAAAAATCTATTATAAATTTGTCTCAAAAATCAAAATTTGTTCTGGGAAATTATGCAAGAAAATTTTGAATTAATTCAAAAATATGGGGTTTGGATTGATTATAAAAATGAAAACAAACTGATTTTTAAATTTGCCCGCACAGATAAATAAATAAAATTAAATGGCCATATATCTTTAAAAGCAATAAAAACTAGATGGTAAAAATTCACTAAAAATATAATTATAAAATAATTAGTATTTTAACCACGAGTTGAGTACGCGAGCACGGTGATTAAGTTTAAGTTTTTAATTTAATCAAATCATAAATTAAAGTAACACCGAAATATGACGCATTAAAAAAAATGTAATAATTAAGACCGTCAGCCTTTGGTTAAATCTAAAAATTTAACATAAGTAATATATTAAATAAATACCAAAAAACTACCAAATTGTAGTCGCAAATATCTTTTCTTCCGCTTAGTTAATTGTAGTTTAGTTTCACTGTAATTATTTGTTATTTATTACGCTAAAATTTTATTGCTGACATCGCCAATTCTCAAAATGAATCATTTCGTCATTTGGTCGATGAAAGAAGCTGTTTTCGGCAAATACAAACTGCCATTTAATTCAGTAAGCTGAAGTTTCAAATAATAAATAAATATTTTTTTTTGGTTTTTATTATTATAGGAATTGAATTTTGCAATTACATCTCTAAACAACGGCACAAATTGTTTAATTATATGAATTTTAAAAATTTTCAGTAAAATGTTTTTTATTTTATGTTCTCATCACCAATCTAGACAGTTTAATATTTCTTGCTTTTATGAATGGGTTGTTTGTTTAGTATTTTTAATGGTTTTTCAAGTGCAGAATCAATGATGATCCCATGATCTATAGCCTGAGAATAGCACATATTCCTTTGAGAGTTGCCCGGCAAAATGCAAAAGTGTTTTGTCATGAGCCTTAGTTGTCTTGGGCAATAATCAATTGATCTTTTAATGTAAAATAATAATCTTTTTGTTGATTGTTTTGTTTCACTAAACGAATTACATACATAGATTGCGAAGCAAAACCATGGATCATAAATATCCAACTACAATAGTTGTCTTAAATGTTTTTAAGATATATTTATGTAAATTTTTGCAAAGGGCAAAATCGCTCAGAATTTCAAAATTAATATGTGGAGGCGATTTGTGTAATGACATGGGTGGCTTGCTTTTTAAAATATCAGCTTTGTATTCATTAATTTTAAATTTGGTGTAACATTTTTTCGACTTTATGAATTTTTCTATAAAATCTTTTTTTTAAAGTTTTACATTCTTTTTGTTGCGGCGTTTCTAATATTACGTTATAATTAAATTTTTTGTCGTTTTTTTTGTTTTTATTTGAAACCCCAATGTCGGGATTTGTTATGTTAGATGTATTGAGTATTCATCTTTAATTATAAAAATAATAAACAAAACCAACAAAATAACTGAAATATTACAATTTAAAAAATTAAATTCTATACATTAATAACATTTATTATTTGCGTGATATCTGAATTTGGTGAATGCAAATACTGTCGGGAGAAAGCTTATCGTAACCCGTTGTTGATCGTCGTATGTTGTCCCCCTGTTGTTGGGTTTTAGGGGGCATTTATTTTTAGCTTCATTTAACCTCGACACAGCCGCTTCTTTATACTTAATAAATGCTTCAACTGAACTGCAAAATACTACATTCATTTTGGATTTTAATGCGAATTTATTTAAATTTTGTTGTTTTAGAGGAGATTTAAATGGTTTAATGTCGTATGGATAAGTTGAAAAATTTTCTGCGCCAATGTAAGACCGTTGACGAAACTCAGAAAACTCCAAAAAACAGCATGATGCCACCAGCGCCACATCCAAAATAATTGTTTGAGAGATATGGGGGACCCAGCGTCATACGTTTTTAAAAAGTTCAATTTGAAAAGTGCCCTTTATTAAAATAGCTTTTTGCACGAATTTTCTAATTGCTATTTTTAGCTTATCAATAGCTTTTAAAAGCTTAGAGCTTTCGATTGGCATTTTGTTTGTTTGATTTAGTTAAAAAAGTTATGACTACAAAATTATGTAATTTTGCAATTTTTATTTTGTTGCCTATTTGGTTGTTGAGGAATGGAAAACTAAGGGCAAATAGCAATGGATATCGCAATGTGAACAGTTTTAATATATTTCGTGTTAATGAGTGATTTAATAATTTATTTAACAAAGTTATTTTTTTTGTTTAAATAGTAATTTTACAACATTCATAATTATGAAATATTATTTTTATTCTTATTTTATTAAGATTTTGTCATTCATTCATTTAAACAAAATCATGCAGTTTTTAAGAGCTTTTATTTTAGATTATAACAATTTGTCATTTATGTTTAATTTTGCCCTAAGATCGGCAGATATATTTGATGGGTGAGTTAAACAAACTGGAATCTTGCTCGTGTCTGATTGTATTGTTTGGAAGCTTTGCCACAACCCTTGATTTGATAGTAAATAAGTAAAAGTAATTTAAACAATTAACACCATTTTTTACTTTTCAAACCAAATTGTAGTATATTTATTTTACTCAAATAATTATTTGAACTTTTTTTGTTTCAATTATTAGTAAAATCTGTAAAAGAATTTAGACTTAAATTACAAACTAAATCGTTGACTAGGTTAAGAATGAATACAATTAAAATAAACCTTAATAATACTGCATAACCCGGATACTTTGAAAGGGGATTAAAATAAATTAATTACCAAAAATCAACATTTTTAGCAAGAAAACATTAATTTCAATGTTATTTATTTTGTAAACAGCGTGTTAATCTTTAAAAACCTATGAGCATATTTTTTTAATAATTATTAAAATAGCATGAAAAATGCTGATCAACTTTTAAACTGGATGAAATTCTAGTAAATTTATTAGTAATGCGAAATTATTCGTGGAATAAACTGAAGGTTAATTTGCCTCATGAATCTTCCATTAATAGGAAAAAAATATATCGTAATAAAATATGAAAATTAAAATCAATTCATAATCTTTTGTGCATTAAACCGCCCCACGCTTTGTAAATTTTCCTTTGTATTGTTCATACACTTATTATTATTTTATGTAATTAAACTTTGAGATTCGCTTATTTTTTCTTTGACTAAGATGACCAGTAAGCCCATTTAAACATCCAACTTTTCGCAAAAATGTTACCATTTGTTAATTAGGGGTCGGATAAATTTTGCAATGTCAATGACGAGTCGTCATTGACGACAGACAATGTTTGAATATTGACGTGCGTAAAATATAATTTAAGACAAAAGTTCAGGCGGAAATTTTTATAGGGCCAATATCTTTGTTTGGAACATTAGTGCAATTATTAGGTAATCTTTTGTTGGTTATAAGTAAATTTATTTATTTAAAATTATTTGTTTTTTTACTAATAAATGAAACTGCCTTTTAATAAAAAACTTTAATAAAAATATAAATAATGCATTAAATTATTTATTCGTTTGGTATAATTAAGACCGATTAATTTAGAAATAATCGAAATTAAACATCTAACTTTTATCCCTGGCATATTATTATGGAGTCAATTACAATTAATTTCACTTAATTTTACCGTTTTTAATTAATGTTTTTGTTCTTTAACAAAAATGTAGCGCTTTGTCTATTTGCTAATAATAAATATATTAATTTTTAAATAAAAATTAGTTCTAAATGTTATGTTTTAAATTTTATATATTACATTTTGTTATTTTATTTTTTTATTTGTTTTTTCTAAAAGTGCGACGCCCATTAATGCTTGTTTACGATTAATTTAAGTTATTTTTATTCGTTGCATTGATTTCGTAATTGAATTAACATTATTTGAAATTTCCAGAAGAAAGATGGCCTTTGGCATTCTATTAATCAAAATTAAATGTAAGAATTCAATGTTAAATTTTCAAAAAAAATATTAAATTTATATAATAATTCAAATTAAAGAGAGGTTGTAAGTTAATTAAAGATTAAGGTCAAATTGTTTGTTAACCTTTTAACATTTATTTTATTAAGCCCTTTTTATGTGCATCAAATTAGCAATGTTTCGTTAATGTAATAATTTTGTTTCATTAATTTAGCTTACATTTTATTATTTTTGTTTGTTTACCGAGCCTTCAGCTTATAATTTGATTAATGTTTTATTAAAAAGTTCAAAATTTCATACTTTATCAAAATTAATCAATTTACTTATTTTGATAAAAAACAATTCGTACAATATACGCAAGATAACAAAAATTCTTACAACTACTGCTCACAGAGAAAACATTCAGATACACGTTGGTTCATCAAGCAGGTACCAAACTATTAATACAACTAAATTAAAATACAATATGTAGCCGATAAAAGCGTCTACCTATTTTGCGTATAAGCTAGTTACATCGAAACTGCAAAAGCACTGCCCAAACCTTGGAAAAGAAAATATAGATAAATAAAACATGTTTGATATTTTATTGCAAAAACACTAATATTTGTTTAAAAAAAATTGATATAAATAAAAGAACTTATTAATTAATAAACTATAAGTATGGACTATTTAACAAATTAATTTAAATTTAATTTGTTTTTAAACATTAAAATCCTTTGAACTATAATTTTATGATTGAAACAAAATATAATTAAATAAATAAAAGTAATGAAGAGTTACAGTTATTATATCGTTCAGATACGAATTGAATCATTACAATTATCTCTAACCTTTTTTCTGTTTTATTCAAATTCTATTTCAATTCTAATTCTTTTTCTTCACCAAATGTACTTGTCGGCGGACATGGCAACGGTGCTGGCAGCAGTGAGGTGGATTCTAAAATATAAAATATTACAATTAGAAACTAATAAGCTCATATTTATGATAATACATAATGTATAGAAAAAATACCAACAACACTAAAGGGTTAATTAAAGTGTAATAGTTCAACATTTAAATAACTTTTTCGAAATTAAAATGATGAAATCTTTAAGCAAAAGGTATGATAAATATTCGACCGGCCTGAAATTTCATCCGTCTTTCATCGGCAAGCTGAAATAGCTTGAAAAAGAACTGAAGAAATGAACTCATCGTCAAACCAGCACGATGAAATATAGATTTCATTAAATATCAAAAATTTATTCAAAAATATAATTAACTTTTTATTTTTTTAAAATCGTGGCTGAAAGAACATATTTTTGAATTTTTGCAAAATTTTAAAATGGAATTATATTTAAAAATGATATAATCCATTAAATCGAAATAATAATTTTATTGTGTGATAATGCAAGTCTGACACATTGTTTTAGTAGCGAAATAAAACAGGCACAATTTCATCATATATGTTAAATTTGACAAGTAAATAATCAGCAATTAAGCAAATGTCTTAAAATGAAAGCAAGTTCTGCAAAAGAAATCATAATGAACTTTTTTCACCATAACTCAGTTTTATATTTATTTGATAAAATTAATATAATCTTGTCAGCTTTATAATTATTTTTATTTAAAAGAAGAGGTGGAAAAACTTATAAAAAAATCATATTATTTAAAATATATATTTAGAAATTTAAAACATACAGACACTGCGTCGTCATTTATGCATAAGAAAATCAAAAAAAATAATCTGATCGACATGTACATCTCAAATTGTCGCAAAATCAACAGGGTGCGAGTTTTCTTCGACGATGGGTTGGCTCTAAAATACCATTATGATCGAAAAACTATGCGCATTAAAGTTTGTAAGGCACAACTTCGCTGTTTATGGGTTAATAAAAAATTCTAACAATTAAAGAACAAGCAAATTTTTTATTAAGCAAACGATTCTTTATAAAATAATTATAAGCAATGTGTAAGTTATTGATAACAACTACTACATTAAGATGTAGTCAGCTAACGCAATTAAATTCAAAAAACATCAACTTAATGTTTAAATTAGGTAGATTTTAAAAACTACAATAAAGAATCATCTAAATATATGTTTTTATTAAAGGCTTGGAATGAAAATATCTTCAACGTATTTTGCCAATTCAAAATAATACTTAATTCCATTTGCCATACACAATTGAAAACAAAACAACACAAGCTAAATGTTAATTAAAAAGTGGATGCCGGAGACAAGGCCTGCACCCCGACCCATTGGCATGACACAATGGAAGCAATCTTGTCGAATGCTAGCTCCTAAGCCATGGAGCAAAGCAGCGCATGGACTGCGCGTTAGTTTTCTCTATAAAAACCATACATTTAAACAGTTGTAATAGGACTCTTTTGACGAGAGAGATAATTGTTTAGTTTACTAAAATAATTAAATGTCAAAAACAAAATAAACAGAGATTAAATGTTATGTATATCGATATTAAAATTTTGCCTATGCCATAAAATATAATAACCCTTTTAAATATGCACAAAAAATAAAACTGATTTTTAGCAGACATCTCATTTCTGATTTTCCTCAAACAATTTAATTAAAAACTAAAACAAATAATTCATTTATAATCTAATTTAATAAAAAAACAAATAACCACAATATTGATTTTGCTATATTCCATTCCAGAATTGATTAAATTATAAAAACGCCTTAAACTGTCAACTTTTTTTAATATTAATATTAAAATATTATTGTGCAAAATCAAAATCAATATTTTATAAAGCCAAATTAAATTGAGTAAATATATTATTTTTTAAAGATGATTATGAAATTTGAAAACTTAAAAAAGAAACATTGAATGGTTAAAATATTTTTACATAAAATTTGAAAAAAACGAATAAAAATCTAGTTATCTTAAATATGATTGAAACAATTGTGCCAGAGCTATCGCAACATTCAGCTATTAAAATATATAATATCCAAAAAGTATAAGGCATTTTGTTTTTTATTTAATTAATTATCAAAAAGTTAGCATATTTTAAATAGATATAATGATACAAATGTTATCAAATGTGGACGCTTTTTATGATAAAGGAATAATTGAATGTGATAAAAGCATGTTTATAAAATTTAATAATTATTACAATCAAGGTGTCAGAGATAAATGCAACTGGAATGATAACTTTTAAAATAATGAAATGATAGCTGGAGCAAATCAACACTACCTATATTTTAAACTTAAATTATTTAAAAAAATTTCCAAACTTAAAAAAATTACTTAAAAATTATATACAAATTAAATATATAAATTAAAAAGTGGCTCAAGCTGCCCGATTGCCAGGCATATGGGAATTGTCAAAAACAAAGTTTTAGTAAATGCGAGTGGAAAACGTCTCTTTCAACGTCAATGGGTTGCCAATTTAGCTTCCAGGTCACACGCGCTCCGTTTAAGTTGGAAGCAAGGCATAATAAAGATGCCTTTGAAATTTTCAGAGAAACTTTTGTATAGGCGCATATTCGGTATGCTCTTAAAACCATCAAAAAACATAATGATACAATTCTATATTTACGTTAAGATTTGATATAATGAACAAATTTGTAAAGTGTTGACAGCAAATATTTATTTGATATAAAACACCGCAGTAAATAAATACACAAGCGCATCATGACATTGAAGCATCTCCACAAAGTGGGCAGAATGGGTCAACGACCTTTGCACCTTTGCGTTATTCGCGATTACCCAACGTTAGATAGGTACATTAAAAATAAACAAAACACAAAATCATAAATTTAAGAAATGTTGGGATTTTTTTTAAAATTATAAAGGTAAGAATCAATTTGCGATATTATTTTAATTTTGTTAAGTTTCCATCCAACTACTTCATAAATCATAAATTCATTTGAACCAATTAAAAATAAATAAATGATGGTCACGAGGACTTGCCATGTCTCGAATGCAAAACCAGAGGAGAACAATTATGTACAGCAAACTAAGAGGCTCAAGGTCTTCACACTTAAACAAAAGGCTGGTGAGATAAATCCATAATAAGTATTTAAAGATATATAAAGTCAAGATTTTAAAATATTAATCAATTCAATGCTAAATTGAGATTAAAAAAAGACTATATGGTTGTGTATATTAAAATTTAAGTATAGATTAAAATATTCTAATACAATACAAACATTTATTCAACAAAAAATTATTTAAAAACATTAAAGTTCAATTAATAAACAAAGCCAAAAATTTAATGTATTAAAATCAAGCAATCAAACGACGGTAACTATGGAATTCGTCACATCCCCACATACTTGCTTCTTAATCGATTCAAATCAATAAAATTGAAAATAAATTCCCAAAATTAACGATAATCCCGACACGCCTTAAGAAAATCGTTCCGGGTAGGAAACAGGGGCGCGCTAGCAAAATAATTCGAGATAATTTCAAAGTAAAATTTTATCAAATTTTGTTTTCAAAGAAATATAAAACAATGATATTGAAAAAGTTTAAATAAATATAATAATAATAGTACAAAAAATATAAATATTAAATAATTAAAAACTTTTTCAATAGAGTAAAAGGATATATACTCTATGTAAATCTAGATTCCACTTATTAAAAAATAAATAATTCAAAATCCTTATAAAAAATTGGCTTTCATTGTTGTATTTATTATATACAAATCAGTCATATTTAACTTTAACAGCCGTCTACGAAATTACGTGGATTGGCTGGCGAAGGAAGTAAATTTTCCAATCCTAAATTAATTAAAAAATTTGTTAACGAAAATTAGACTAGTAAAAGAAATAATTCAATAGAAATTTGTTATTAATATATATAAGCATTAACGCTCGCAAATTGAAAATGAAATATTAAGAAATCTTATGGAAAATGCGAGCGGATTTATGGGAACTACTCCGATGCGGCATTTCTACTCTTTGAGAAAGTTATCCGACACTTTAACTTGAACAATTTGGCAACACCGTTGGACCGACTGGTTAAGTAGTTTAATTTAATAAATATAAAACTTAAACCATAACTACTTTTAAAAAGTAATTAATAAAACAAAATTAAACAATGCATCATCATTATTTAAAATGTCTAATGCAAGATTTCTATGTCAATCCGACTGATCTTTTCGAAATACTTTTAAAAGTGCTGATTTCCAAAAAAAATCATTTTTCAAAAAGAAACAAACAAAATTAATTGTTAAAAATGTTTATTAAATTGAGCATAGAGATTCAAATCTTGAAATTAAATATAAAATAAATACCAAAATTACTTTTGTATTAAATGTAAAAATATCAAATTAAACATAAAGTCTCCAGTTTACCCAACATCGATGTTGCTGTCCTGGTCATCGCTTGATTTGGGGCACGAGATTAAAATTGATTATTGATTCACTCACTAAATACATTCGTTTGTATTTTTGAATTTTTTTTGTGGGTTTTACAAAAAAAAAATCTACTGAAATACTTTATTTATGAAATGAGCCAGCAAGCGTAATCAATCACATAAACCATATTAATAATATTCCTCACAAGCTAGGCAAATTTAATTTTAAGATAAATCTCATCATTTACTTAATACTAAAAAAAGCAAATGCTAATGTCTATCTAATGTTTTAAAAATGGAAAAATAATAATTAAATAAATATTCAAATTTACATTTTTGTAAGTTCCAAGAAATATAAAACCAATCGAAAGCAAATTTCGAAATTAGATAAATTATAAAGTTATGCTTATTCTAAAACCGCAAATAAATTTTTTTATGCAAAAAACTAATTAACATAAGAAAGAGTAGACTTAAAAACATTATTTGATATATATAAAAAATAATGCTAAATTAAATAAATGCAAAAGAAAGTTCCATTTCTTTCTCGTCTTTTACTTTGGGTTTTCTTTTTGCTCTTTCTTCAATGATGTTTTTAATTAAATTTGCTTAAAAATAATAACCTAATTTACATTTATAACTTTATTATATATAAAGTCAAAAATAGTTTACTAGCCTGTTTTAATTGCATTTAATAAAAAAAGCAGAAAATGCTGAATGCTCCTAAAATTTTGTAGAACCGTGTCGTTCTTCCATTAGTATGTTCATTTTGCTTGTGCACGAATTTTGTAACATTAGTTGTATAGCATGTTTAATTTAACTTTGTTTTATATGGTGGTGCTTTAAAAATTTTAAGTGTTTTCTACTTAATATAATGTTTATGTGTTTTTATTACATAAAAAATAACTTTTAAATATTTTGCTGTTTATTATATTTCAGCTTAATTATTTGCACAATTTTAAATAAAGGTATAATTTTTTTAAAGCCATGTTAATTTTAACTTTTTGCACCTCGGTTAAGTTTTTTTAATTGTCTTCGAGAACAAAAATGTGATCGAGCTGGGTAATGCCATATTGATAGTGATCTAATAATTTTACACGGTATTAATCCAATCGTTGTTTTGGAAATTTAAGTAATTCAAGTGCGAGTTCAAAATTTATGTCTATTTTAAAGTTTCTTTTTTAGCAACTGGCAAATATCATTTGAAATCTAAACACCAATGATTAAAATAATAGTATTAAATACACCATCATACTAACAGATAGTATAAAATTATTTATGATATTTGATTGTAAACTTAATAAACTAATCAAATTAGACTTTCCAGCTCATGGTCAGTGAAAAGACGTCGCGAATAGCGTTCGCGCAAGCTCAACAATTAAAATATTATCAATGCAAATGTTAAATTATTTGACACACTAAAATACTTTGTATGCATAATTAAAAATAAAAATATTACTATAATCTTACAGTCAATAAATAAAACAGAAAACCACAAGTATAACCTATTCAAGGAAATAAAAATAGTAATATTAAACCGTAAGCTGGTTGACATTAACTTGCAAATTCAAATTAAAGTTCTTTTTTACAATTCATAATTAATTGTATTAATATCCTTACCTAATAAGCATCGTCAAAGTAAAAAATAATAAATTTATATAATTAATAACAAAAATAATAAGTATCTATTTAATTAAAATAAATTGTTATAAAAAGGGTTGTATGGAATTTGGCCTACGGCTAGCCAAAAGGCTGTTCGAGGAAGTGGGCTTCGGCGACTTCTTCGTCCACGACTGAATGTAAAATAAAAACCCTTACTACAACTTTAACTTTTATTTCTTTAAAACCTACATTTAAAGTTTTTACAATATTTTATTTATCAGAAAACAATTAAAAATTGGATCCTTGATTAATCGTTTTTAAATTGCTGATAACATGAAATTTGATGATTAATATTCTTTAATAAATCATATTCTTAAAAAATAATACCAAAAGGAAACCGACCTATGCCTCAATACCAATGACACATCCAACAAGAACTACTCTCAGATTGAAAATACAAATTACACAAAACGATGCAGGGCATGCAAGCGTATCTGCCTACAAGCTTTAGGCAGAGTCAATTTAACTTTAGCTAATTGCACAATTCGTTAATTATAACTAAATGTTACTTACCTAACATTTCTATTGCATTCAAAGAAAATAAATGCTCTTAACCTAAGTTTTTTATATAAACATTACACGATTTATAATTATTGATTTTGAAAGCTGATATTAACCTTTTTAAGTTTGCGTTTTAAATATATCAATAAAATATTCTATGGATAGAGAATTGCTTATTTTATTAATAAATTTGTAATCTTATTAAGATTCCTTATAACAAAAAAAACCCTTTTTTACGTTTTAAGAAGCAAACCGGTGTCTCTTTTTAAATTTGGGAAGACAATGCTCTGGTATATCTTCAATGTAATGCACTAAAATTTTAAGATAGTTACATTTAATGCCAAGTTAAAATTTAGAGCAACTAATTATTTAATTTTATACATAAAAAACTAATTTTATTGCTTTTTAACATTTTTAGATATTTATTTATTATTTTTATGTGGAATTCATTTAACACAATTAAAATAGGTAGTATATATTAATTTTTTTAAAGTATATTTAATCTTTCATTATAAATAACAATTTCGTAATATTTATAATTTTTTAAATTTTATTTGCATTTGGCACGCATAATATAGGACTTTAAAAGCATTACGTATGCATTTAATTTTAATTATTTACTTATGTTTGTTAAATTTAATTACCAGTTAGGTAACAAGGTTTGAATTTAAATATTTTAAAAATTGGTTGTTTGTCAGGTAATTAATTTTTATTCCTTCGAAATACAATTCTGATTGGCCGTAAACGTTTTTTATGGATTAATTTAAGAAATGATTAATATTGTTCATTCTATGTATAATAGTTTTTAAATTCAACCTAATTTCAATATATTATTTAGTTAGTTATAATTTAGTAATTTTTTTTTTGTTGTTAATCTCAGCAATACTAATCAATTATTTTTCTTCAAAAAGCGACGTTTTTTATGATACGACCTAGTATAAAAACCAAATTTTAACAAATCTTGATGTAAGCTTTTAAAGCATAATTTTATTTAAACATAAATATAATTTTATTTACCAGCTAAAATATAATTAAATATTGAAAAATAAATTAAAACCTTACAAAATATAAAAAAGAGATATTTACATAAATTTAAAAAAAAAGAAGAAACCTTTTTATTGTAAATTACGAAAACTAAAAGCTATGTTTGTTTGTTGACTTAGGTACATTCTACATTTCATGAATGATTAGGTGTTGTTATCTAGTCGGACGGTCGTCTTTATGCAAACCGAACAACTTAATCAAATTTCTATCAACATAATTTTGTATTGCACTAAATGATTTCTGGGAAGGAGCGAAATAGTAAATTAACAAAATTTCCGTAAGCAAAGCATAATCAATATGTATCAAATTAAAAGAAAAAATCAAATATAAAAAACTAAATTAGCACAGATTAATAAATAACACTCAAAAAATAAAATAATGATAAAAATAGAAAATGATGTATATTCATTCCATTTGAGCGAATTTTAAATTTTTTGATTTAGTGCAGTTGTTGTCGTGTTGTCGCACGCGAAGACGTCTTATTCGGCGTAGATGGCGAGTTTATCTGCACTTAATTATTTAAAAAAGATACAAAATAAATACGTCTTCTATAACAAAAAATCTGCTCTGATACTCAATTTTAAATAAATCAAAGGAAATTGATAACTACTCGCATATATAATATTAGTGATTGGAATAATTTCTAGGCGAATATATTCTCGGGCATCATTTTATTCGAGTTTTTAAGAAATATATTTGATTTTATTATAATTGATGAAAGAGTTTACATTATATTGGATTGATCCGGCATTTGTGGATGATGTGCGACGAAGGGGGTCCTAATCAAATATCCATATTTATAAAATAATAATTCAGATTTAATGAAAGATTATAAAGTAGTTATTAAATCCCTAAGTCGCTTTCTAAATGTAAATTCGTAGTAAAAAAATGCATATTAATTCTTCGAACATACATAAATTATCAATTTGCTTTTGTTGTTTTGAATTGTTAATAAAGAATTACAATTAATAAATAAATCTTCAAATTAATCCTATTTGAAAAATTTTTGGCCAGTAAAATCCACTGCAATTAAGCAAATAACAATGAACAGACCGCAACCATGTTGTATGCATCCTAAATATAGAATTAAAAAAAATCGATTTGTCATAAATAGTAAAATAAAGCACCTTATAAGCAACAGATAAAAAAGTTATGTTAAATGAAATATCTTTAAATAAAAATATTATAATTGATTAAAATTGAACGATCAAAACCAATTGATTTTAATATTATTGTGGCAAAAAAAAAATCACATTAACTGTTAAACCATATTAATAAGAGGTAGTATAAAATTATTCAAAGTTAAAAAACCGCTCCATTGATTTTATCGGGAAATTTTTTTAAGTTTTCAAGTAAAAGCATTTAAGATAAATAAATAATTTGATGCAAATATTAATAAAAAGATTCCTACGCAAGTTATGATTTGAATTTAAGATGTTTAAAAATAGTAGCAAATTAAAAGAAATCAATTCTTCTTTCTATTCATGGACAATTGAATTGTAATCCATTAGGCTGGCCATATGTTGGAATCATGGCTTCATTAAAACTATCGCTTCCATTAATTAATTTTTTTTAATTGTTTAGAAAAGATAATAAAACACAATTTCATTTATTCGTTAAAGTTATTAAATCATAAATAAAATTATGCAAAATAATAATATTTGACAATTCACAATTCACAATTTATAATTTAATGCTATAAGCTATGGCCTAGCCGAAGTACGTAATGGTTAAAATATTTGATATGTTAAAAGGACAAAAATAAGCCTAGTAAAGTGTAAAAGTCACTAAATTATTACTAGCAAACTTCATTTTATTTAAATAAAGAACACATTTTAAAATTACGTCATATAAATTGGATAACCCGAAATAAAGGGTTTGAAAACAAGTCAAATTTCATTAAAATTCAGTTAAGAACAAATATATTTTAACAAATATTAATTTTCGGAGTGCCTCACGGACCCTCCGGAAATGGTTTAATCAGTTCGCACTCCAGCATAATATATTGTTCAGCTGTCGAAGAAAAGGGCAGTTTGTAGCATTATTGGCGTTGCGTTGGGGTTCCCTGACATTGAAGGGAGACGATATAATGTAACGAACAAAATAAAAGATAAAATCTTATTAAACTACAAAAACTCGCAAGAACAAACTCCAATGGCAAAGGATTTTTTTATCATGCAAATAAAATATATCTATTAATAAAAACAAAAACTTGGTAGCAAGTCAATAAACACAGTTATTTTCTGTGTATGCCATTAATGTAAAAATAAAAATGTAAATATTAAAAAAGAAATTTCAAAATTTATAAACCCAATGATTACGAAAAATCTGGATGAGCAGCCAGAGCCAGCAGCAGGTTGATTGGCGATAAATATTAAAATTTATAAAATTAACAACAAATTTCTCCAAATCAAATATAATCAAGCAATTATTAGCTTAATTATAATGCAACTATAAAATAATAAATAACAGAAATATTTAAAAATTTTGCTTAATTTACACGATGATTTAAGTATATAATGCATCATAAAAACGACGAAATAACTTTATAATTTCTAAAACATTTAAAAAATATTTGATATTTCATATATTTTAAATGAGTAGAAAATAGTTTTTCCCCTTTGCTCATGCGTTAAACAGGGGCCCTTTGCTCGTCTTGGGGTTAACGGCCTTAACCCGGGTTAACGCCTTAACCCGGGTTAACTAGTTAAAAATTGCTTTGCTCGTCTTTGGGTTTTAACCTTAACCCGGGTTTATTTAACCCGGGTTTATTGCCTCTTTAACCCGGGTTAAAGCTTAACCCGGGTTTATTTAACCCGGGTTTATTGCCTCTTTAACCCGGGTTTATTTTTTCTTAAGGATTCTTAACCCTGCTTCGAGGCAGGGTTAACGCAGGGTTAACGTGTCAGACGCGCACACTCTACACTATTTCTTCGTTTCCTCCCACGCTATTTTTCTTTGGGACACTTATGCACGCACGAATCGTGCTGGACGCGTGCGTGTCGGCGCGAATCCTGCTAGACGCGTGCGTGTCCACTGGGGCCTCTTTCTCGTCTTGGGGTTAAGTTTACCCGGGTTAAAGCCTTAACCCAGGTTAAAGACGAGCAAAGCGGTTAAGCTCGGGCGTTAACCCGGGTTAAATAAACCCGGGTTAAGGCGTTAACCCGGGTTAGCTTAACCCCAAGACGAGCAAAGGGCCCCAGGGGCCTGGTGCTCGTCTTCGGGTTAAGTGCTTAACCCGGGTTAACGGGCCTAAACCCGGGTTAACGATAGAGGATTGGGGTGCTCGTCTTTGGGTTCTTAACCCGGGTTAACGCTTAACCCGGGTTTATTTAACCCGGGTTTATCGCCTCTTTAACCCGGGTTAACGAGCATTAACCCGGGTTTCTCGTCTTTTGGGGTGCTCATCTAACCCGGGATTATTTTTTCTTAAGGATTCTTAACCCCAACTCGAGGCGGGGTTAACGATTTATTTTCGATAAAATTAATGGTGAAATTAAATTAATTAATGCAAAATATATGCTAATTATAAAAAAATATTTTATAAAAATAAATGTAGCGAAATATACGCTTATGAATCAAAAATCTTCAGTGTTATATCCGAGATATTTTTGCATTCCTTTGTCTTTTTTGACTTCAAGCACCTCCATCTCAAGACGAAGCTTACGCATTTCTAAATCGAGCTTCTCATTTTCTTTTTCAAGCACTTTGATCTGCAATTCTTTTGCTGATGATGTCCCGGCTTCTTCTTTAATGCTCAAAAGGCTGGCCTCGGTTTTGCGTTTTTTGACCTCAGTTTGTTTAAACCGTTGTCTAATTGGGGTCAAGTCTGTGAATGTTTGGGTTGCTGGTACTTGGGAAGTAGAGGATTCTAAATCAAAATCAGCATCAAACGCCAAACTTGTCGATTGCAGTTTCACAGAAGTGAGTGACGGAGAAAATGAAAAGAGTTGTGACGCTCCTATATTCTGTGAGGTTTAAAGCATTCTGCCCAGCCTAAGAACCTAGTTCGATAGGCGTCTCGGTAATCCCAGCGATTCGAGAGTCGTCAGCCATGTGACGGTCGCAGATGTCGAAAAATGGCTTTCTTTCTGTTGCTTTACCTCCACCGGTGGGAGGATATTTTGTTTCGGCAATGAAGCTCTTGTATTGTTTGATCATGTTTTTGTACCGCTGCTTGACTTGATCTACGTCGCGCACGCTCCGCGCATTTGGAATTTTAAAAAATCGTTGGAGGTGTTTAATGACCAAATGCAGATTCCGCCCTGGTAATGAGTTAAAAAATTAAAAGTCTACCCAAAATGTTCGAAATGATTACATTAATCGCAACTTTTAAATTGCTGTGGAGATACAAATAATCATTCATATTAACTAAATAATACTTATACATTATTATATCAAACAATATTAATTATTTCCGCTTTATAATTAATTGCTTAAAATAATAAACTTATTTTTATTTTTTATTAATTTTGTCGCCAATCGCAAAATAAACCCGGGTTAAATAAACCCGGGTTTAGCCGTTAACCCGGGTTAAATAAACCCGGGTTTAGCCGTTAACCCGGGTTAACTTAACCCGAAGACGAGCACCAGGCCCCAGAAGTATTTCAGTGAACAGCAAATAACTAGCGTCTTCTGCGCTTCCACGCTTTTGTCTTAACACTACCCAAGGCTGACTGGTACGGAATGATTTAAATTCTTTAGATTATGCAAAAAAATGGTATGCAGGGTAACATTTTTTACTTTACATAATATAACAGTTATATATTTTTAAGACTTTTTAATTAATTTTATTTTTTCATGAACTGAAGTACCGTGTACTCTTTTATTTTTAAATAGATTATAAAAAACAACAAATTTATTTGTCAGTTTATCGCCTTTTTGTAATTTATTCTAAACTATAATTAATTAAAAATCAAAATTTTCGATTTGTTTTAATAAAAGAATTCCTCAACATTGACATTTTTAATATTTCTTAGATGGATTTATTAAATATAATAATGGGTTTTTTTTAATTTAATAAGAATATTTTAAAAAGTTGTTTATTATTGATTTTATTTGTTTGTTATGTTATATTCATTTATTGAGAAATTTCAAATAGATTAGTCTCTGGCACAAGGAAATTAAAAAATTGTTTTATCTCGATGACAGATTTCTTCAATAATTTTGTTTTTAAAATAAATAATATAATAAATTTTTTGTATATATAATTTGTAAATTAATTAATTTTCTTTTTAAATTAATAATTTGATGAAAGATCCAATTTTCTTTTAGTTAATTTTTTATAATCAAGTTATAAAAATATCTTATTTTTCAATTGCTTTCCGTTTGCTTTTTTCTTATTTATTTAAGGAACATGTATTTTGTTTTGTTGCAGGATTCGGGCTTCCGCTTGACACGTTAATGCTTTTTTGTTATCGACTAAATATTATGTCAATTTAAAACAACCGCTTTTAAATTTGTCATATAGATTGGTTACAGTGTAAGACAACATTTTTTTACGACAATTAAAAAATTTACAATGTTATCCATAAATTACCACTATTTTGGTCTTTAAATTTAATACCCGCCTTCTTACTCTTGCCGTAAATTATGTAAATATTATTCGTGAAAAGCAGTTGGTGTTGTCGTTACTGTTTATTAGTTTAAACGCGTAAAAGTTTTGTAAAATATCATTTTAATTACCTTAATTTTTGTTATGTGATTTTTGTGTTGATTTTTATTTGTAATATATTTATTTATCTTCCTTTTACAATTATTTTTTATATCCAAAAGAGTACATTTGAACAATTTCATAATGAAATATTTTATGCATTGACTAGTTTTTATAAGCAAATTAAAAAGAGTAGAAAAATAATGGAATTCAAAATTTCTCATTTATCATTCGTTTTTAGAAAAATTTTCATGGGGATATTTATTTTAGAATTTTTTTTTAAAGTAAAATGATCTTTGTTATGATTAAAAGAATAAATTTTAAAATTTGTACTCAACATATTTTAGCCTGCCAATGAAAATTTAGTATATTTTAAATTTCTCCTTTATAGGGTTATAGTCCCATAGATTTATTTACATTTTGTAACTAATATTTTCAAGTAATGGGCATAAACTTCAACGTCATACACACCAGCGGACAGCCAAAAAAAGTTTAAATCCTTAAATAACTTTAGAAATTATCAAAAAACCATACAACACAGAATATACAAATAAGAAAGCAAGCGCATTTTTGGAGACCATCAAGATTAAAAAATAAATAATTATAGTTTTAAAATATTAAATTTTTGACGCAAGACCAATTGACACGCGCAGCGCAGAATGGATTGCGACTCCAAATGCTTTACCAGCAGCTGTCTGTAAGGTGCCATGAAATTCGGATCACCCTCAAACTTTGAAATTATATGGTAAGCTAAAGATAATGCAAATTAAATTATAAATTTATAAAAGAATTTAAAATAATTGAAATCTATGTCCTAAAGTTACAGAAACTTAATAAATATCAGATCTTAAAAATAAAAATAATTTCTGTTCGGAAACAAATAAACGACTGGTAAAATGTTAAATATGGCGACGTAAATTAGAGGATTAGCAAATAATATCTCTGTATTATAACAAAATAAAATAAAGTACGTCCGACTTAGCCGATTTAAAAAAAAACAATTAAAATCTGAATGCAGTTATTTTATTCTATTGTCCAAATGCATTAAAATTTTCAGACGAATGCAGCGAAGACTCCTGCCCAATTGAGTGCGCTTGAAATAGCGCGTGCTGAATTGCATCGGTTTTATCAACACTAAGCAAAAACATCGATAAAAAATGTGGGTTGACAAAATATCCAAATGTGCGAGCGATTAATAAAATACGAATAATTAAAAATGAATTTCATTATTTGAACTAACATTTAAATGTGCATTCTAGCAGTTGTAAGTAAGGCTGTCGGTTAACCGAAATTTTGCGGTTAACCAAACCGATAATTTTCGGTTAACCAAACCAAAGCGATAACCGAACCGAAAAAATGCCGGTTCGGTTCGGTTTCGGTTCGGTTCGTTTGAAACCGACAGCCTTAGTTGTAAGCGCAAATTAACCAGATAACGCTTTCAATCATTTTAAATTTGATTAATAAACGTGCTCTATCAATTTGCCCATTCTAGTTTTATTAACCACTTAAATTTAATTATATGTCAACAATGTGAAGTTCGTATTTTAACAATACAAATATTTTCTATGACAACTATTTTTTGTTTTACTTTATTCCAAACCCAGTTAATTTAAACATTGAACCAAAAACCGTTAACATTTGAGTAACAAAAACAGTAATGTAAAAAAACAAAGAACTTATTTTGACGCATTAAAATGGCAACAAACTAAATAAAACACGCATCTAAAATTCACAGTAATTGCTACTAATAGACATCAATTCAGATTAAAAAAAACAATTAAAATAACGATATCTTTTATCAGATAAGCTCAAATAAAACTGGAAAACAAATAAAGTTTTATTAATATTTAGTTTTTACATTTGAAATAGAATTTTTTCAATTTTGTGTAAGAACAAAAAATTCAATTCATACCAGTTTTTATAAAAGTTAAAAAAAAATAAAGAAGATTTTTTATAATATGTACTTGCAAATTTAAATCGTAAAAGATCAAGTATTTATTTAAAAACTTAATAGAATTCAAAAAGAAAATTGCTTTTTGCTAATTTAAACGAATGGAACAAGAAAGAAATATCATAAATATAGAAATTGACAATAATATTTTTTTTTAAATAAAAAGAAAGATTACTGAAAAGGATTGGATAATTGGCTCGGCCAGTGGAATGGAGCAAGGCACGAGTAAGTTGTTTTTTTGTGCAAAAAGTTAGTTAAAGTTAAGGCGTATTATTAAAATAATTTATGTGTTATGAAACATTAGTACAAAAAATTAGAGATAAAATATCTGAAAAAAGATTCTATTCGCATTCAATATAACAATCTTAATGTTATTAACATAAAACTTAATAGCTTTACTCAAACAAACTCACACAACCAATATAGACCTAATGGTCAGTTTATGTTAAGTGCGTGGGTGCACATTAAAGATAAAAAATGAGAACCTAAAAATGATGGCTAAACTTGCTTTGAAATTACTCAAAAAACCAATACATTAATTCGAATATCATCATTCTTCAAATTAAATGGTCGAGATTTAAACACAGCTTAAAAAATGTTTCATATGTATAATGTGATTGTATAATTAATTAAACCGCTTTCCACCAAAGCACCCAATTCAATTCATTCAAAAAGCGGCAAAGTAGTTTAGAGTGCCTTAATTTGACGACAGCAAACACCAGTAAGCGCAGAAAATCGTATGTTTGCGAGTGAGTTTAAAACAAACAAAAAAAGATTTGAAATGACAAAAACTAATTTTTAATTTCAGAGCAATGAAATCTGCATTTTGATTGCTATCAGGCAATGTGCTTATCATAAGTTGCTGTATATATAAATTTTATATCAAATTAGCTAAATAAGTGGCGTAAATATATTAATAAAAATATAAATAAAAAATAAATATCACGGGCCGTAGGCATTTTCTTATACATGGAATATGGGTGATGCAAAAAGTGCATGAGACGTATTTTTTCTTTTGGTAATTATATCCATTTTTTTATGTTAATACAATAACTTATGTGTAATATTTAAAAATGACAAAAAAAAATTAAAAACTGTTAAATCGGATGATTATGAATAAAAAAACTGTTGCAAGAGAATTGATTTAGTATCGGGACACCAAAAGCTCGGATGAGTAATAATCATTATCCATGACGTCGGTTTGAATTGTTGTTATCAATGCAATATTGTTTGAAAAGTTATTTTTTTTAAATGTAAAGTTAAAAAATAATAATACTCTGAGGTCATTGATTCCAACCTTTAGACGAAAAAATAAGAAATGCCCAATGGCAGGCAATTGGAATAAAACAAAAAATATTAATTAAAGTCAATGGAGGTGAGTGCTAAAAAATAAATTTAAAACATTAAATATAATTTAAATTTTTTTTATGGTAATTGGATATCTATATTGTGTTTAAATGTTTCAAACTAAAAAATAATATAAAAATCCAAAAATGACTATAAAAATTGTATTTATACAAATTCGATACTATATAATTTTTCAATAAAACTACTTCTGCTGCTACATGGGTTTTAAAATTTATAACTTTTAATTAATAGAATAAAAAAACCTTAAATTGTATTATAAAACCCTTACAAAATAAAAATATAAAAATAAAGATGGCTGCTAAAGTTTAAAAATAATTAAATATCTAACATTTTCCTTGCAAAAACTATTATAAAGTCATATAGGCATCTAAAAAAAATGGAACTTCAAACCGAGGAAAAGAGTTGAAGTTTTGTATAATAAAGAAAAAATAATGGAATTTAAAAGTCAAAACAACTCTTTCTACCAAAACCATTAAAATTCGTTGTCAAAGTGATTTTAATAATTAATATTTTAAAAGTTCATTTATTACTCCTGGAAAAAACTATACAATTTTTTCTGGAGGGGATGTGCACAGCAGGAATGTCCTACGTTCCGTATTCCGTGTTCCTCATTATTTTTTGCATTCCGTATTCCGTGTTCCGTATTTTTCAAAAATACGGAATAAATACGGAATTTTGATTAACTAATTTTTAATCGCAAACCCCTAAGAATGGGATTTTTCGGCAGAGAAATGCAATATGAGTGGTGTATTGGTGAGTAGTGGGGCATTTAAAGTTGGGTTGGGGTGGTTGTTCAGATCCCAAACTATAAAAGACGTTTTTAGTATTCAAATTAACAATTAAAAATTTATAGTAATTTAAAGTTATTTATTTTTTGGGAAAGTTTATTTTTGGTATTTAGCTATTAATACAACATTTTTTTTCATTGATCCACACCTTATTGTACAGTTTAGAAATCACTTTGTTGGTTAAACTATACATTTATTTTACCTTAGTCATTTCCAGGGTTGCCAAATTAAATATTATTTTCCGTTAACATTTTATTTAATTCAATTTGTTATTTAATTTGTTATTATTAATTTCATCGTATTTTATAAGAATAGATACTTATTTTTATATTTTTTTATAAAACAGTTTTACTGTAAACTATTCTTATAAATAATTAATTTAGTTTGAATATTTTGCAAATTTTAAATACAAACCCCTACCAAGTGAGCACGATCGCTACCATCATCCCGAAGTAATCTAATAGAAAGCCGTGGTTTTAAAATTTTAATATATGTACTTTATGGCTTGCATAGCCTTTAGTTAAATCTTTTCTTGTTTTTCATTAATAAAAACTGCCTTTTAATAAAACAACTATAACTAAAAATGTAAATATTGCATTAAATTTGCGTTTTGTCAGATATAATTGAGATTTGTTCAATTTAGAAATAATAGAAGTTAACATCATACATTATCCCTGACAATTATTATTACAGAGTAAGTGTTCAATAACATTTCAATTTTAAATACACTCTGTAAAAAATCTTTTTGGATTGACGTGTTTGTTTTTTTACAAAAATTAGTGCTTTTTCTATTTGCTTTTTAATGCATTAACATTGAAATAAATTACAAAATACGGTCAAATGAAAATAAAAAATAAAGAAATGACTTTGTCCTTATGTATTTTTTAAAGCAAAATGAAATAAATTAAATATCAAACAAGAATTGGCCGTACTTTGTGCCCATCTTTACCGGATGGTTGGAATGGACATCCAGGGCTGACCACAAGAGTATGCCATAGCGCTCAGTATTGCTTATAAATGCCATAAAAACCATATAGCCACTATACCAACCAATCTTTTGTAAAATGATGAGAACTTTTCTCTTTGTTTTAAATTCAAAAAAGTATAAATAAATTCCTTCTATAAAAATAAAAGGTTAACAAATATAAAAAAATTTTTTGTCGCAAAATTTATTAAAAGAATATCTTTAAATAGTCTAATTGGAAATTATAATAAAAACATATTTTATTACCAGAAATTGAAAAAATATTTTATAAATGCAAAATGATGTAAAAACTTTTTGCTCTCTTTTGTTTGATCGATAAATTAAGTTAACTTATAATTTTTAAAATTGTTAATTTAAAATTTATAACTGTACGTATGTGCCCAAAAATATTAGTATTCCTATGCTGTAGATTTGTCCTAGACATTAATACGTTATTCTCTTCACTTTCGTGATAAGATTTTATTGTTCGTTAATCAAATATTTATAAAATTTAATTTAATTTTACTTTGAGTTTATATTTGTAATATTTTAACAAAATTAACATTGTATTTGATTAAATTATCAAAACTAACATTTTTATTTTAGTTTAAGCTTGCATTCATTTTATATGGTTGACAACAAATGCAAATATGATTTATTGTCAATTTGATTTTTAAACCTCGTCAATCTGTATTGAAGATTCTTCAATAGCAAATTTTTCGAACCTCAATCTGCGCTTTATAAAGTTATATTATTATTGTTTGATTTACAATTTTAGATATAATCTCCTAAGCTCGCGTCACGGCGTGCCCCAGACTTTGACTGAAGAATATTTTGTCAGCTGCCTTTCCACATAAAATCTTAGCAGGCGAATCTGTTAATAATTTATATTATAACTGCTTTAAATTATTTATTTAAATTAATTTTACACCATAATTACGAACCATAAATAACATAAATACATTTGTTTTGGATTTTATTTTGATTCTGTTTATACATTTTTTCTTCGAGAATTAAGGGTGAGACTTTAAATAAAATTTTTTCATGTTAATTGATTAAAAGTCGGATAGAAGCTTTCATCTCTCTTTAAGTCGTCGACTTCCTGATCGTTTTGAGTGGTGCAATGATGCGAAAAGTAGTTGTCGATTTCATTTGTTGAGCCAGCTGCTCATCTAACACAATTTTATAATCACAGGTGTAATCGTTTTTTTATCAAAAAACATAATTTTCAGCAAATACGCAAGTCTAACAAATGTTAACAAAGATTAAACCATCTTTAAAACTTGATTGTAAATTTAACAATTTCGTTGTTTCATCGGCACCTTATTAGCAATCAAAAATGAATAAAGCAAATAGTAATATATTTTTTATATACGACCGTTTAAAAAAAAAAATCGAATTTTATTGTACTTTTATGAAAATTTTTTCAATTAGTGATCTTGGAAAGAAAAATTCGAATATTTTATTTTTCTTATGAGATTGTTTGAAAAAAGTTCTGACGCTCTAAAAATTTTTGTTATTCATTGTAGCAGTTTTCCGATTCGTCTTGATTATTTATTAGCAGTATTTATTTGTTTCCTCACTTAAATGAAAATGTAATTAAATTTTTTTATGTGTAGGCAGTAGAAGTAATCTTTAATATAAATAATTTTAAATAGAGAAGCGTGAGACTATTATCACAATTAAATAATTTTTTTTAGTTATTTTGATTAAACTTGTGAATCTGACTTTTTTCCAGGATGCGCAACAATTTCAAAACCAATAAACTATAAGTTGATTTTAAAATTAATGAAAAGATTTTTCCAAATAATATTCAGAAGCACTAAATACAAGCATTTTTACGCTATTCATCACTACAACTGAAACGAATGGGTATTTGTTTATTTATCTAGTTTTTTGCTAATGTCCATAGTTTTAACTTTCTTTTAGATTTGTCACTTTATTTTGATTAAGAGTTGATCGCATTGATTGTCTTACCATATATGATTTAATATTCAAATGCTGACTTGACATCATTTATCACGGAGTTCGATTTGAAAGTTATTGCCATTTATTTTGATTTTTATATTAAAAAAGCTCGAAATTATTTTTCGGTTCATAAATTTTAATTTTAACTTATCAAGAAAATACCGATCTGTGATGTGGGAGGCGGATATTTATTATTTGGGGACAATTTGACTTATTTAATTTAAATATGTGGCGTTGTGGTACCGCTTTTGACATCCAATTTTCCCTCGTTGGTTATCATATCTTTTTGTTGTGTGGAATTTGCGAGCGCTTCCCTTTTAATTTAATTGCTGTGCTTAATAAATAATTTAACTACTTCGACGCGTGCGGGGAAGGAAAATAGGTTCCGAAACAATCGAGATTACTCACATGGCGCTCCCGGAAGAGGGTGAGTGCAACGTCTTTTTGTGACATCGGGAATTGTTGCCATATTCGCGAGCAATCGAGTAAGAAATTTTTTTTGGGGATTTTTGAGAAGTAAGCAGACGCCGCTAGTGCAATATCCAGGCGATATTGTACTAATAATTGTAGCTGTGTGAAAAGAAGTCGTCGGTGCTATATCTAGGCGATATTGTACCTTGTTGCTGGCAAAATATATATCTAGGCGATATTATTTTGCGCCCTCCAGTGCAAAAGCAGCTCCGAGAAGTCAGCATGCGCCAGCAGCAACCCCAACCGAACTATTTGACACGGAGACGCGCCCACAATTTGCGAGTAGAAGATGCAGCACTGAACCTCGCCGAAATGCAGAATCTGCTCGAGCAGCGCCGTTTGGAAGAAGAACGGGAAGCAGCAGGGCATCAAGTTCGCCCGCCTGCATCCGTAGACCAAAATTTAGAGGAAAATCTGATAGCTCGCGAAAGGGCACAGGACGGCAGAGCTAATGAACAACAAAGACAGCTTCTCCTTTCAGAAAGCATGGAAATGGACGGAATTTTGGACGGAGATCAGGTTTCAATTGCCAGCGCGGGAGCAACCGAACTTTTGGCCGAAGATGGAACGCCACCGAACAATCGGGAAGAGCAGATCAGTCAAGGTTTTCGACAATTTCATCAAATCGGGGATAAGGCGCGTTTGAGAGGTGCGGAAGAACACCAGCGGAATTTCGCGCATCACTTAAACCCGCCTCAAGTCAATAACCCGTTGAACACCTGGGGACCCTACTATGAAACTGTCTCTCTGAACGCCGCGCCGTACTGGGCCCCACCATTCTACGGGATGCATCAGTGGGTGCCGCCACCATGGGTTAGCAACCAAAGAGCGTATAGGGGAGCCCCGGACCAAAATCATCAGAGAAACTGGCAACCCACCAATGCAAACACGTACCAAAATTCGGCGGTAAATCACATGAGAGGCCCCACCGGATCTCATCACATCACCGGACCGGCTGAGTCGCAGTACAACCGACTTGAAGCGGTCCTGATCCTCGATAAACTCCCCGATATTAACGGAAGAGAGGGGTCCGACAAGGTCAAGGCCTTTTTCAGAAAATTTGATCTAAGCACCGAGGGTTGGTCTGACGGGGAAAAGCTACGGGCGCTCCGCTCTAAAGCGGAAGGCAAAGCCGAAAGAGCATTGAACGCCGCATCCGAGTTTGAAGAGACGGCAGCACGGATGATGTCGCGCCCTGTGATTTTCGAACGAATAAAAGTGGAAATGATACAGACGCTGGACGCTTTGGACGCAAGAGAAACAGCGGCGTTTGATGATCTTTTCTCCGGACTTATAAGGAAGCAAAATGAAACCATCGATCAGCTAGCCGACAGAGTGGGCAGAACCGTGCAGCGAGCGTATCCGAATTTGAGCTCACGTGCCATCGATGATTTGTCGACAAAGCACTTTCTTCGAGCGCTGGACAGCCAGGACTTAGCGTTAACTCTGGAAGTGTCGCGCACGCCGAGTATGAGCTACGACCAATTTGTAACTCTTGCAGCGCGTGCCGAGTCCACAAAGAAAGCAGTACAAAAGGCGTCAACACATTCACGAGCACTGCAAAGCGTCCAACAAGTAGGACGAGATAACAACGAATATCGCAGCCGTCAAGCCGGACCAGCAGTAACGCGGGCATGTTATAACTGCGGAAAGTCCGGGCACATCTCTCCCTACTGCCAAGAGCCAAGGCGGAGCGTCCAATCTGCTTACCGCACCAATTATAACACACAATCACAAGTTAATCCGAGAACCAACCAGCCTATGCAGAGAGACTTAAACCAAAACCGAGGGCCGTGGTACCCGCCTCAAAATTTCACGCCGACCCGAACCGGCGCCAACAATTTTCCTTTGACAATGGGGAAGCGGCCTAACATAAAGAATAGTTGGGAAATTTTTTTGACGATCTGGATAATAAGCTAATGGAAAACCGATCCAAAATTATTTTAAGCTTAAAAAGTTGTAAAAATATATTTAAAAATAAATAATTCCTTATTTTGTGAAAAACAGTCAAAGTTTGCTTTTAGTAAACCTATTTACTGGTCCTCCATCCTCGTTTTAACTTTTCATTAAGACGAAATAAAAGCACTACTTCCAGCACGCTTCCATAGAATCGAATAAGGAGAAGATCTTGACACAACAGCTTGTCGCAATGGGTTGTAATACTTGTAATTTACTGAAAACTTTGCAGAAGCTGGCACTTTAGGCACGAAAAATTGCAAAATAGGCACAAAAATAGGCAAATAAAATTTTTTACCGAAGGTTTAAACACAAAAAAAAATAAAAATTAAGCGATCATTTCTGCTTATTGCAGTTACATATCAAAACAAAAATTTTTCGATATTTTCCGGCGTAAAGCGCATCCGATTTGTTACAAACACGATTTAGACCATTTCCTAAACACGTGAGATGTATGAGATTCGGGTAGAAGAGTTTGAGGCCCTAAATTTAATTTTTGTTAATCCAGGTAGCTTTTGCCTTTATTTTTGGCATTTTGCAAAATATCTCAAAAGCCTGAAAAAAGTCGCCAAAAATGGCGAAATAGGCACAAAAATGTCGAAATAGGCACAAATAGGCATTAAGCACAAACACCCCTAAATAGACATTAAAGTCCACTCTAGAAGCTCCAAATAAAGCTAAAAACATGTTTTTCATGCTTAACTCACTGTGCCAAGTTTGCAGAAAAAATAGGCATTTGCCTAAAAGTGCCAGCCCTGGTTATCAGATTCGCATCTACAATATTAAATTACAAATAAAGGGAAAAAATAAAGTAACAAATAGATACAAACTAAAAATTTCAAATATGTTTTTATAATAAATATTTATAAATCCTAATTTTTTTAAAGCGGTTCAAAAATTCTGATTTTTCTATATGTAATACTCCTATCTAAGTAGAACACTTTGCTCGTAAACGGTTCTGTAGCCTTTCATACCACCCCCAAACCGGTTTGGTCAAAAAAGCCAAAAACAGTTAGTTTTTCCGGTTTTATACCGTTTTGGAGTGGATAGCTGCGCGTTACCTAGCTTACCCCAAGCGAATCGGTTTAAAACCAAAAAACCTGTTTTGAAAATGTCGACAGACTTGGCCTAATTTTTCCCAAAGAATGGTGGATAACCAAACATTTAAATTTATGTCCCCTAAATTACCCGTTTGCCAGCGCTAAAAAACGACTATCTCTTTTCAGTTAGCAACCGGAAGACTTGGCCTAATTTTTCCCAAAGAATGGTGGATAACCAAACATTTAAATTTATGTCCCCTAAATTACCCGTTTGCCAGCGCTAAAAAACGACTATCTCTTTTCAGTTAGCAACCGGAAGACTTGGCCTAATTTTTCCCAAAGAATGGTGGATAACCAAACATTTAAATTTATGTCCCCTAAATTACCCGTTTGCCAGCGCTAAAAAACGACTATCTCTTTTCAGTTAGCAACCGGAAGACTTGGCCTAATTTTTCCCAAAGAATGGTGGATAACCAAACATTTAAATTTATGTCCCCTAAATTACCCGTTTGCCAGCGCTAAAAAACGACTATCTCTTTTCAGTTAGCAACCGGAAGACTTGGCCTAATTTTTCCCAAAGAATGGTGGATAACCAAACATTTAAATTTATGTCCCCTAAATTACCCGTTTGCCAGCGCTAAAAAACGACTATCTCTTTTCAGTTAGCAACCGGAAGACTTGGCCTAATTTTTCCCAAAGAATGGTGGATAACCAAACATTTAAATTTATGTCCCCTAAATTACCCGTTTGCCAGCGCTAAAAAACGACTATCTCTTTTCAGTTAGCAACCGGAAGACTTGGCCTAATTTTTCCCAAAGAATGGTGGATAACCAAACATTTAAATTTATGTCCCCTAAATTACCCGTTTGCCAGCGCTAAAAAACGACTATCTCTTTTCAGTTAGCAACCGGAAGACTTGGCCTAATTTTTCCCAAAGAATGGTGGATAACCAAACATTTAAATTTATGTCCCCTAAATTACCCGTTTGCCAGCGCTAAAAAACGACTATCTCTTTTCAGTTAGCAACCGGAAGACTTGGCCTAATTTTTCCCAAAGAATGGTCGGATAACCAAACATTTAAATTTATGTCCCCTAAATTACCCGTTTGCCAGCGCTAAAAAACGACTATCTCTTTTCAGTTAGCAACCGGAAGACTTGGCCTAATTTTTCCCAAAGAATGGTGGATAACCAAACATTTAAATTTATGTCCCCTAAATTACCCGTTTGCCAGCGCTAAAAAACGACTATCTCTTTTCAGTTAGCAACCGGAAGACTTGGCCTAATTTTTCCCAAAGAATGGTGGATAACCAAACATTTAAATTTATGTCCCCTAAATTACCCGTTTGCCAGCGCTAAAAAACGACTATCTCTTTTCAGTTAGCAACCGGAAGACTTGGCCTAATTTTTCCCAAAGAATGGTGGATAACCAAACATTTAAATTTATGTCCCCTAAATTACCCGTTTGCCAGCGCTAAAAAACGACTATCTCTTTTCAGTTAGCAACCGGAAGACTTGGCCTAATTTTTCCCAAAGAATGGTGGATAACCAAACATTTAAATTTATGTCCCCTAAATTACCCGTTTGCCAGCGCTAAAAAACGACTATCTCTTTTCAGTTAGCAACCGGAAGACTTGGCCTAATTTTTCCCAAAGAATGGTGGATAACCAAACATTTAAATTTATGTCCCCTAAATTACCCGTTTGCCAGCGCTAAAAAACGACTATCTCTTTTCAGTTAGCAACCGGAAGACTTGGCCTAATTTTTCCCAAAGAATGGTGGATAACCAAACATTTAAATTTATGTCCCCTAAATTACCCGTTTGCCAGCGCTAAAAAACGACTATCTCTTTTCAGTTAGCAACCGGAAGACTTGGCCTAATTTTTCCCAAAGAATGGTGGATAACCAAACATTTAAATTTATGTCCCCTAAATTACCCGTTTGCCAGCGCTAAAAAACGACTATCTCTTTTCAGTTAGCAACCGGAAGACTTGGCCTAATTTTTCCCAAAGAATGGTGGATAACCAAACATTTAAATTTATGTCCCCTAAATTACCCGTTTGCCAGCGCTAAAAAACGACTATCTCTTTTCAGTTAGCAACCGGAAGACTTGGCCTAATTTTTCCCAAAGAATGGTGGATAACCAAACATTTAAATTTATGTCCCCTAAATTACCCGTTTGCCAGCGCTAAAAAACGACTATCTCTTTTCAGTTAGCAACCGGAAGACTTGGCCTAATTTTTCCCAAAGAATGGTGGATAACCAAACATTTAAATTTATGTCCCCTAAATTACCCGTTTGCCAGCGCTAAAAAACGACTATCTCTTTTCAGTTAGCAACCGGAAGACTTGGCCTAATTTTTCCCAAAGAATGGTGGATAACCAAACATTTAAATTTATGTCCCCTAAATTACCCGTTTGCCAGCGCTAAAAAACGACTATCTCTTTTCAGTTAGCAACCGGAAGACTTGGCCTAATTTTTCCCAAAGAATGGTGGATAACCAAACATTTAAATTTATGTCCCCTAAATTACCCGTTTGCCAGCGCTAAAAAACGACTATCTCTTTTCAGTTAGCAACCGGAAGACTTGGCCTAATTTTTCCCAAAGAATGGTGGATAACCAAACATTTAAATTTATGTCCCCTAAATTACCCGTTTGCCAGCGCTAAAAAACGACTATCTCTTTTCAGTTAGCAACCGGAAGACTTGGCCTAATTTTTCCCAAAGAATGGTGGATAACCAAACATTTAAATTTATGTCCCCTAAATTACCCGTTTGCCAGCGCTAAAAAACGACTATCTCTTTTCAGTTAGCAACCGGAAGACTTGGCCTAATTTTTCCCAAAGAATGGTGGATAACCAAACATTTAAATTTATGTCCCCTAAATTACCCGTTTGCCAGCGCTAAAAAACGACTATCTCTTTTCAGTTAGCAACCGGAAGACTTGGCCTAATTTTTCCCAAAGAATGGTGGATAACCAAACATTTAAATTTATGTCCCCTAAATTACCCGTTTGCCAGCGCTAAAAAACGACTATCTCTTTTCAGTTAGCAACCGGAAGACTTGGCCTAATTTTTCCCAAAGAATGGTGGATAACCAAACATTTAAATTTATGTCCCCTAAATTACCCGTTTGCCAGCGCTAAAAAACGACTATCTCTTTTCAGTTAGCAACCGGAAGACTTGGCCTAATTTTTCCCAAAGAATGGTCGGATAACCAAACATTTAAATTTATGTCCCCTAAATTACCCGTTTGCCAGCGCTAAAAAACGACTATCTCTTTTCAGTTAGCAACCGGAAGACTTGGCCTAATTTTTCCCAAAGAATGGTGGATAACCAAACATTTAAATTTATGTCCCCTAAATTACCCGTTTGCCAGCGCTAAAAAACGACTATCTCTTTTCAGTTAGCAACCGGAAGACTTGGCCTAATTTTTCCCAAAGAATGGTGGATAACCAAACATTTAAATTTATGTCCCCTAAATTACCCGTTTGCCAGCGCTAAAAAACGACTATCTCTTTTCAGTTAGCAACCGGAAGACTTGGCCTAATTTTTCCCAAAGAATGGTGGATAACCAAACATTTAAATTTATGTCCCCTAAATTACCCGTTTGCCAGCGCTAAAAAACGACTATCTCTTTTCAGTTAGCAACCGGAAGACTTGGCCTAATTTTTCCCAAAGAATGGTGGATAACCAAACATTTAAATTTATGTCCCCTAAATTACCCGTTTGCCAGCGCTAAAAAACGACTATCTCTTTTCAGTTAGCAACCGGAAGACTTGGCCTAATTTTTCCCAAAGAATGGTGGATAACCAAACATTTAAATTTATGTCCCCTAAATTACCCGTTTGCCAGCGCTAAAAAACGACTATCTCTTTTCAGTTAGCAACCGGAAGACTTGGCCTAATTTTTCCCAAAGAATGGTGGATAACCAAACATTTAAATTTATGTCCCCTAAATTACCCGTTTGCCAGCGCTAAAAAACGACTATCTCTTTTCAGTTAGCAACCGGAAGACTTGGCCTAATTTTTCCCAAAGAATGGTCGATAACCAAACATTTAAATTTATGTCCCCTAAATTACCCGTTTGCCAGCGCTAAAAAACGACTATCAGAAGTATGGGGCGAAGAATCCCGCCCCAAAATTCTCGCCTCGTAAACGTATTCCTCCTTCCTTCCCGAGCCCCCTCCCCCCATTCCTTGCACACACCTTTCCTCCTTCCCGGAATGGTCAACTGAGCTCCGGTTTTAAAACGGAATCCTGGGATTGAGGCCAGCTGAGCGTCAGATAACCGTAAAGGAAACGGTACGAATCTGGCCCCAAATTTTTGCCCCAAGGAACCCGGGTATAAAAAAAACATTGTAAATCGTAAAGTAACCCTCCCCCCCAGGCACGAAGAAAAAAACACTGCGCAGAAAAAGCACGTACCCCCCCCCCCCTTCCCAATCATACATCATTTTCAGCGTAAACCTCTCATCAGAAACATAAAAAACGTTCGGTAATTGTGCACAAACTTTTAACCGCAGAAAACGAGCCGGCTAGCGTAAAAAACGAAAAAAAAATCGGCAAAAGTTAACAAAAGACAGCCGAAAAAACTGAGCATAAACAGGTCTTCAGGGGTAGCCAATTTTCTGCTCAAAAAATTATAAAATATGGAATGGCCGGGTAAAAAGTACTATAAATAGGGCACGCGCGCCCCTTTATAATATTATATTATTGTTTGAATTAAAATACCATAATAATGTCGACACAAAAAGGCGCGTACGAGGTTGTTTAAAAGATTGAGCAACAAAAAAAAACACTACTTGCAGGTGAGTAAAATAATAGCCTCAAGGGAAACAAATGGAAACACCGAGTATTCTTAAGGTGGACGGTTAGTTAGCCATTTTTTTTGCGCGATTAAATGTCTTTTTAGGGATACCCCGAAGCGGAAAATAGCTGGTAGAGAGGCTTTTTAAAGAAAAACGTTAATTAAAAATTATAGGGTTCACGAGAATCAGACTAATTGTCCGGTGCTGGTGAGAGAATATTGGCAAACGGGGACAGGTATGTCTAACTTTTTTCTAAAATAAATTGTAACATTATTTTATCCCAAAGCTGGGCAAACGCCAAACGGACAGCCACCATCTAAGCCCTAGAGAAGAGAAGGCCGGAAACGGCAGAAAAAAACAACCATTCGTTTTTTTTCAAACTGTTAAATCTAGAATAAATCATATAGGTAAAAGCCAAAATCATCAGAAGATAAATTCAAAAAAAACAAAAATCGCTTTTTTGAACACTGTAAACGTAAATAATACCTATTTTTGATAAACATTTTTCAAATAATATTAAAAATGCGGGTCGGAAGCTTTTATGATTTGGACGGGGAAAATAGCAACCTTTAGGGTAGCGTTTAAAACAATAATTCAACAGCACCTAAAAATTTTAAAAAACGATAAGATAACCCAGAGCCAACCGTTCAAAAAAACCATAAAAACGATTAACATAAAACAGCTAGAAACAATGATGATTTGGAGGAACAAATAAGTAAAAAGCATAATAATTGTTTTTAAAACCAGAATAAACCTCCAAGAAGAATAAAACATTGTTAGAACTAAACCAACTTCAGAAAAATAAGCCAACTGTTTCAAAGCCATAATATATTTAAAAAAGAAAACCAGCTTTTTAAATTATACCCCCGGGTTTTTTGTTATTTTGATCTTTTTTAATTTAAGTATGCGGGAAGAAGGATTGGAAATTAATATTAAATCAATTTTGGGCGCCGCATTCGTCAGAGAAGACGGAGAAGGCGGGCAAGGTCAAAAATAAACGCCGAAGAAAATCGAAATAATTTCCGCGCAAGGAAAACCCAAAATACGGAGAGCATTAGACAGTGAAAGCAAATTTATATTTGCAAGATGTTTGAAACGATAAGAAAGAGAGAGATAAACACAAATAAAATGAGGACACCTCCTTTTATATGAATACGATTCGAAGGGTCGGGATGCTGCTTTTTTTTTTGTCCCGATGTCGATTAGCCTTTTTGGGAAAAACCATAAAATTCTTTCATTTTTTGTGTTTGAAAATTCCTTAACAAACCGAGTCAAAAATTCCCGAACTTTTTTTCGGCTACACATATTGGAACCACAAAACGTGTTTTACCAAATGCTAATTAAACAAAAACTGCGTACAACGATCAAGGATAATCAGAAATATGTCATTTTAAAAACATTCACGCTCATTATAGGTGTTAGGTCAAAATCACCAACGATCAAAATCAATAACGGTCAGAATCCTTAATAAAATCCCTAATAGAGGAATTCCGTTTTTTTACCTTTAAGTGAATTTGATAGGTCCAAACGATAATAAATTGTCTGTTTCGCATTCTTAAAAAACATTTTATTTTCCCGTTTGGGCTTTTGGACGTTTATTGAATAAAGATTGAAGGTGCAAAAATAATGCATTTCTTGGAAGTGTTCGCCACGACGTCCTCGGTGTCAAAATGAATCGAAGTGCAGGATCTCCCAAATCACGTGGCATTTTATATGCTGGAGAATCACCACGTTTTTTGTAGACTCCACATTATTATTGTTCACTTTCATCGACCGATTGTGAGACACTACAACGAGCTCAGCATTCTTCGTGTCTCATAGAAATTTAGAGTACACACGCCGCATGATTTTTTTTGGGGCAGGAACGTTGCCATAGAGTGTCAAAGAAAAATGGTTGTTGAAAAAAGGAGGGGATGATTCGATAATAATTAAAATTTTGGGGTGGAATTTTTTGATATTTCTAAATTAGGCGTTATTCATTGTATTTCTTTAGGCTATTCCAACGACGAAATGTTTTGCTGGTTCCTCTGTGTTTTCTGGCACTTCTCTTCACAGTAGGCGTGTTTGGAACGAACGCTTTGGAAACATTTCGGCTTCCCAAAATACGTATGAATGGTTTTTCCTTGGTCCGATTTAATTCGAAAAATTATCGTAAAAATGAAAATTTTGCATTTTTATTGGAGTTTCTATGGAACAAAAATTGGTCCAAAAATTACAGCTTTCGCAAGAACAAAAAGGGTCCCCTAATGTGGTTTTTGTCGTCTTTTGGGAAGGCATGTGGGCATTTGACCCCTCCCCCCGGGAAGTGTTGCGGATCAAAACACTCATCCCTTCAACAGGTTCAGCCAAAGATCAAAACGGTGAACGAATTTTAAGTGATTGCGCCTTCCGGTTTATTTCTCTTTTTAGGAGAGTTGCCATTAGTGAGTAATTTAGTTTCTACGAATCTAATGATAGTAATGATTTAAGGAAACGGTCCACAAATTTCGTTAAGAAGAACATGAAATTGTTCAGAGATCCGGCAACCCTAACATTCTCGGTAAGATTAGATTATATTTGATGATGGCAGAAACGTTTTCTTTTCATCTTCCGGTGGTGAGACTCCAACATCGCTCGTCAAAGTTGTCAAATTCCAATTATGCAATGTTTCGTCCTCGTCATCTTCCAATTGCGAATCACAGCACCTTTTTTTGTCGGCACACAAGGGAGCGGCGTGTTCATTCACGCTTTCCACACCTATACTTTGGCTCCGTCCTCTTCGGCTACTGAGCCCCATGTGCGGGTTCAGCTCCTGTGTCCAATGGTCAAGGAAATCCTTTACAACACCAAGCACCGATCGCACAAAATTGAATCTCACCCCCCCCCCCCCCCCCAAGTTCTAATCGGAAGCGGCAGTATAGAGCGCATTTCTCCGAAGTATTTTCACAGCGATTTTCTAAAAGTTTTAGCCATCGGCTTCCACTGTGCAATTATTCTACCACTATGCGCAGCGACGGACAGTTGTTCTATTTGAGGGCCAGAGGAAGCGAATTTGAGAGATGTTCGCTGGACAATAGATTTCATAACAATTTTTGTATAATCGTTTTCTACATTTTACATTTGATGTAGGCATGTCTTCAAACAATAGGTATAAGTCCTGAAGTGCCAAAAACATCGAAATATTTTACTTGCTTTTTTATTGCATCCGGAACCGTCATACGTTTGTCCGAATCCCGCATGATTAACGGGGTACGTGTTGCTTGTCGATTTTCTTTTTATCTAATAGTCAAAAAATTTTTTAACCGGAATCAATTTTAAGGACTTTAAAACGACTGTCAATTTATTTGCAGTTCAAAGGGCACCTGAGGTTTGTGGAGGGTATTCCATAGATTAACTGTTTTCAAAAATGCAATTTTTTGAGAATTCTCCTTGACTTCTCTGGGGATGGGGTCTGGAAAATTCAGAATTTTTGAATCAATTTATTAAGAGATTTGCAGCCAAAAGTTTAAAAATTAATGTATTTTTAAAATGCGGGCTGCAAAATTTGTTAACAAAACAAGTCAAAAAATCAAAAGTTCGCTCCGAAATTAAATAGCGGAAAAAGGAATATTCGGCAGGAGACAATGGCTTTAAACTCAAAATATTTAAAAATTCTTATGTTTTATTTCTCTTTTTCAGTGTTGGAGCCACCGCTTATTTTTTCGTTACGGTCATCCATTATTGATAATCACTGTTGTTTTTAAAATCACTTAAGAAAACTTTGGTCTCGTGCCACCCATCACTCGAAACCCATCAGCCGGGTTTCCCCTGCAGGCTGTCACATACCCCCCCCCTCCCGTGCCAGCCTTCTCTAAAAGCCCATCAATCAAAAAATAAGCTTGGACCCCCCTGCGGTAACCGGCCGAAATTTAGTAACGGCGATCCGACTGCGTGCCAGTCACATTTTTGTTGGAAATGCCAACCGTGCGTTTTCTTTAGCCAGCTGTCACTTTTTTCAATCCTATCAATCAAAATCGTATTTTCTTGAGCGGTGCCAGGCATTTATTGTGCAAGAGACCGACCCCTCTTTCAAGGTCATAGCGTCAGCTGTCAATCAAAACGTCCTACTTTTGCGACCGTTCGCTATTTCGGTGCCAAATATGGAAATCTTTTGCCCAAATTTTACCCGGTTTTTTCAAAACCCATCAATCAAATGCCCATATGTTTGGGAGCCGGCGGGTAAATGCCCGCGTGCCAGTCGCCGGCTGTCACCATAATTTCCCTCTCTTTACCCATCGCCACTCATTGCCTCGCATATCCCATTTCCTTTTGGGTCGTCAGCCTAAGCCCCGCCTATCCCATCATTCCCCTTTTAAGGAGGAGATCTGATGCATTTCCTCACACTTTGCATTTTCGTCTGTCCATTTCTAAAATATTAATATTTATTAAATGTCTTCAAAAAAATTCCTCGACACCCCTCATGAAGTTAGGCAGGCCCGAAATGAAAAAAACTATTTTAAAAATATTTCAACGCTGGATGACCAAAAATACTATGAGGAGGTTGAAAGTCACTCAAAAGGTTATGATAAATTTGGAATTAAAAAAATGTGACGCGCTTCTACTTCAAAAAACCACCAAATACTACGGCCGTCGATGCCTTCAAGCACACAATTGAAAAGCTAATAGACGAAGGATGCAAAAAAGAGGAGGAAACCATTGTAAAAATATCACTTAATTTGCATTTTAAGGAAATTTCGGACCCGATTATCATTCCCCCCAGGCCCAAAGACCAAAATACGCCCGACGTCGTCTTGAACGAGCTGATGAAGCTGGAACAGTCGTATAGCGAATTAAATTTGTTTGAGCAAGAAGCGTCCTTCATCGTCACCACCTATTGTCTTCCAAAAGGGACCAAATGAATGAAAATTTTGACTGAAATAAAAATGATTGAATTAGTGTGTCTTTTTTTTATTCGTTTTACTCGAAAAAATATTTTAAGTTGACAAGATTAATCTCCTCTTTTTGTTTAACTTTAGTTACTTTGAAACTCCGCTCTTTTTTTTAAATTTCCAGCTTTTTTTAAAATGGTGCGCTTTAACCCTTTGGTCGAAACTAAGGAGTTGGGACGTATCGCCTGCCCGAAGGGGAAACTAAGTAATAAAAGCATGCCAAAAAAACAATCTTTACATTATAATTTTTAGGTCTTTTTTACGCGCTTGAGTTGGCTAGGAACTATCAAATGATGAACAGGGAGATATCCGAAAAGACAATTCGTTATCTGATGAAAACGGAGAAGAAGCAACGGGCACTGGTTTTTGGGCTAATGACAGCGATGGGGATTGCCGGGACCGAGCGTTCGTACGGGGTCGATCAGCTGGAGGGGGTTCAAGCTTTTTGGGACAAGGAGTACCCGGAAACGTTTCGAATTGTTGCATTTGAGACGGTAGGAAAAATTAAGTTGTACCTAAAAATCAATGTTTTTTACAGAAAAAGGGGCTTAAATTGATTTTCAAGGGAGATGCCGTGAAAAAATACGAAGTTTGTGTGATTCTGGACAATGGGCATTGGGACGGGCTCAAAAGCGTGACACAGTTTTTCAGAGTGAAATATTTTTGCGTGAGCTGTGAGGCCGTTTACGACTGTCCCGAACGACATCGGATTGAGTGCCGCGAAAGATGTAAGAACTGCTGCCGTATGGGGTTAGGGTATCCGTGCAAAAAGGAGAAGAACACAGATCTTCACTGCGACGCTTGCAACAAGGACTTTTACAATGAAGGGTGTTTTGAGGAGCATAAGAAGAAGGCGTGCAATATCTACCATAAATGTGGGAAATGTGGGCAGGCATATAGAACCGATAGAAAGCACGTTTGCGGCGAAAAATTCTGTAAATTCTGCGGCACTTCTCACCCTGGACGCCAATGTCATATCCCGATAATTAAACAAAACCCCAAGCTGCCGAAATACCGAATTGTGGCTTATGACATGGAGACTACTGCTAATGAAGAGGGAGAGCACATACCGAATCTGATTAGCGCGGCACATACCTGCAGCACTTGTTGTGAGGGAAAAATTGAAGATTGTGCATTATGTGTTCAGGGTCCAAGGATGATTACGTGGTCGGCAGCCGATGGAATCGATCCCCTTAGCGAGTTTATTGATTGGATTTTAGGGTTTAAGAGGGTTGACACTATTGCATTTGCGCACTATGCAGGACGCTACGATTCACATTTTGTGCTCGCCGGTTTGATAGATAAGGGATATGCGCCAGATGTAGCAATGAGTCAGTTCAAAATTTATCAAATTCAGCTGGGAAAAATATATTTTCGCGATTTTTGGATGCTTAGTCAGAACAAACTCGCCGATTTGCCCAAGACCTTGGAGCTCAACATCCCCGCCAAGTTGTATTTCCCGCATAAATACAACAAGAATTCAAACTTCGGGATAAGACTCCCGCACCTCCCACCTTTTGAAGATTATGGCCCTAACAAAATGACGGAGGAAGGATTTGAGAAATTCGCCGTCTGGTATGAGGAGAACAAAAATACTGAATTTGAGCTCGGACAACAGCTGAAAGCGTATTGCGAAAACGATGTGGAAATTTTGATGGCGGCGATTTTAAAGTTTAGGAAATTGTTTTTGGGCATTACGAAGGATGCACAAACCCCTCAGGGATTCGATATTTTGAAGCATAATATGACGATTGCGAGCGTTGTTATGAGCGTTTTTCGGGGCAAGTTTCTCAGGGAAAGACATATCCCTATAATCCCGGAGGGGGGTTTTGAGAAGTCAGATAGGCAGAGCGAAATCGCCGTTCAATATTTTGAGTGGCTCTCGTATAGGGATAATGTCAAGCTCAGACATGCAGACAACGGCCGCGAAGTTAAGTTTGGAGGTTTCAAAGTGGATTGCGTAATAGGGGCACAAAAGAAGATTATCGAGTTTCAAGGATGTGTGTTTCACGGATGCCCCCGATGCTATCGCCCCTGGACAAAAGGCGTGGACGGGGAATTGATGGAGGAAAAATTTCAGAGGACAGAGATGAAAATGGCCCGTTTGCGAGACATTTGCAAAAACTTTACGGTTGAGGAAGTTTGGGTAAGTGTCCCAGAATGCTTAAGAAACAGCTAGCCTGGAGATATGTTTTATGTCCGGGTATGCGGTTCATAAATTTTAAAAAATCATCCCGAACATATTCCAACCCCCAACACTTTATAGGAATGTGATGTTAAGGCAGAATTGAAGAGAAATATGGAGATGAAGAAATTTTTCGACAGTGTCTTGGACGGCCCAATTAATCCGAGGGACGCGTACTCCGGGGGAAGGACTATGCCTTTTTGTCTGTATGCCGTGGCTTCGGAGAGTGTAGAGATTTCCATGTTTGATATAATTTCTCTCTACCCCTCCGTGAATTACGACGCGCCTTACCCCGTAGGAATACCAAAAATTGTGAAACGCGATGAAGATGTGCTTTGGTAAGAAATTTATTTTATATTTATAAAATTTTTTTCTAAGGACTGAGCACGATGATGTACCCTACGCCGGTTTGTTGAAAGTAAAGGTCGTCCCCCCGAAGAATTTGTTGTACCCTCTTTTACCGGCGCACATTGATGATATGTTACTTTTCCCTCTATGCGGTGTTTGCGCGACGCGGGCGAAAAAGGACTTTGTAATGGCAAAGGATGAGAAAAAATGTGAGCACGATGAAGAGGAGAGGGCGTTGTTGGGGACTTACACATCGATTGAGCTGAGGAAGGCATTAGAGCTGGGGTACAAGGTCACCCATTTCTTCCGGGCGTACCATTTTGAAGAGTTTGACAGCCAGCTGTTCAGAGGGTATGTGCGAATGTTTTTGCGGATTAAAGTTGAGGCGTCGGGATGGCCTCCAGAAGTAAAGACGGAAGAGGAAAAGCAAGCGTTTATCGATATGTATAGGGGTAAATACGATATTCGGTTGGAGCGGGAAAACATGAAGAAGAATCCGGGTCTGAGGTTGATTGCGAAATTGGGTCTGAACTCATTGTGGGGGAAGTTTTCGATGCGGAATAATCTTAGTGAACATGATATTCTTAAAAGCGGGGAGGAATGGGCCAAAATACTGCAGGATGATCGGCTTCTGCCTTCGGAGCCAGTATTGCAAAAGGATGGCAAGACTATGCGGGTGGCATTTAAGAAAAAGGAGGATTTCGTTGTGGAGCATAAGGTTTCAAATATCATTTTGTCGTTGTGGTTAGTTTTTCCAGAAAAAACTATTCCTAGATAAATTTTTATTTAGGACTACGAGTGCGGCGCGGATTAAATTGTATGATTATATGGAGAAGGTTTATGGGGCGGAGGGGTGCAAGCTTTTGTACTGTGACACGGACTCCCTCATTTTCACTCACCCGAAGGGTGTTTGTCCGCTGAAAGAGGGGAAATTTTTGGGGGAAATGACTCGTGAGTATGCGGACAACGAAATTTTGGAGTTCGTTTCAGGAGGTCCAAAGCAGTACTCGTTGAAGTTTAGGCGAAAGTCGGATGGGGTTGTTTGGCAAAAAACGAAACTTCGTGGGATAACACAGAATAGGGATAATAGTATAGAGTTTGAGGAGCTTAAGAGTATGATTTTGAAGTATAAGGAAGGCGAAAAGATGAAATTCTTCTATGCGGATAAATTTGGGTAAGAATGTTTAGGCTTTTTTTTATCGGTATAATTTTTAATTTAGGCCTAAAAAAGACGGACGTGTTGTTTCGCTGGCTATGTCTAAGGATTATCAACCCGTGCAGAAGAAGGGGATTATTGACGAGAAATTTAATGTTTTGCCTTTTGGTTATTTTTGAATAAAGCTTATATTTGTGCATGTGTTTATTTCTTTTGAATTGTTTTTAAAACGTTTCAAATATTTTTTCGGTATATTTTTTTAGAATTCACTAAAATTCTTGACAGAAAAGAACGTTCACGCCATGGAAAAATATTACGACGTATTGCAAACCTATGTTAAGGAGAACAAAAAATTTGGCATAACTCAAAATGTAACGACCTTTTATTTTAAAAACGTCAAGAATGAAAGCTGTGTAAACATTTTTCAATACGTGATCCAGGGTTTTATTGATGATGCTCTTAAAAAAGAGACGGAGCCGGGGTGGGAAAATGAGAAAATAGCTATAGAATTTTATAGCGCGGCACTGCCATATCCCATATTAGTCCCGCTGCGGCCTTTGGATCAAATCTGTGCGGATGATCTGCTAGGTGAATTCGAGAAGCTTCCACGCCCTTTTGACAACGTTGAGCTGCTGGGTGAACGGTTTACGATTGTTGTTGTAACATATGCGTTTCCGAAGTGTAACAAAGGCCGGACTGGTACGTCTCGTGGATGAAGGTTCCTTTTATTTTTGTTGAATAAATAATTTATACAATGTTTGCCTTTTTAATTTTCCACGTTTAATCGTTTTATATTTTGTAAATCTTGTCTTATTAACGAGGGATCCAGATAAAACTATAAAAGAAAATGTGGTGGAAAAAATTAAAAGAAAAATGAATTATGAAAAAAATGAAACTGCAGCCAATGTGCTGTTGGAATTTTCAAAGAATGAAGCCGAAAGGCTTTGGCGTGAAATTGTCACGTTGTCCGACGAGGTCGACGACTATACCCGGTCTGCTAGGCGTCGTATATTTTGTCAGCTAAAAGATGAACTTTTCGTACACCTGCCGACAAGCGATCAAACATACATAATTTAGAAGTTTCGTCATTAGGCTTTTCTCTCATATTTTTATTTGTTTCTGCTTCTCTTTTTGTATTCTGAGCCGTCACAGCTAGAAATCGCGAGATTCTCGAAACAGTCTTCCCACATCGGCATAGGANNNTCCATTCCGATGGCCCGCCTAGCCGAATAATNGATTATTAATTGTTCTTTTTCCTCTTTTAAAATTTCACAACTTTTCGCAATCACAAAAAGTCCGAATATAAGTATTATTATAAAACCCATTTTTGTTTTTTTGTTTATATAAATTNTTTTTTTTTTTTTTTTTGAATTTTTTAAGTTTTTTCTTTTCTTATATACTATTCCAATAATATTGTTTACATCAAGAATTGCTAATACTTCAGNTTTTAACTGAAGCCAGTTTTCTAGATTCAGAATCCGGGAACGAATACGCCGGGCTTCCGAATGTAAATTTTTGCGGCGGTTTGCCCTTTCATCATATTTTTCTCGATTTAAAAGGTCCATAACGCGATCCACTTAAATCAGTGCTTCTCCCAACCGATTGCCAGTCCGTTTCGGCTTTATGTCGCTCTTCGTTTATTTTTTCCGTCGTATATTTTGTCAGCTAAAAGATGAACTTTTCGTACACCTGCCGACAAGCGATCAAACATACATAATTTAGAAGTTTCGTCATTAGGCTTTTCTCTCATATTTTTATTTGTTTCTGCTTCTCTTTTTGTATTCTGAGCCGTCACAGCTAGAAATCGCGAGATTCTCGAAACAGTCTTCCCACATCGGCATAGGANNNTCCATTCCGATGGCCCGCCTAGCCGAATAATNGATTATTAATTGTTCTTTTTCCTCTTTTAAAATTTCACAACTTTTCGCAATCACAAAAAGTCCGAATATAAGTATTATTATAAAACCCATTTTTGTTTTTTTGTTTATATAAATTNTTTTTTTTTTTTTTTTTGAATTTTTTAAGTTTTTTCTTTTCTTATATACTATTCCAATAATATTGTTTACATCAAGAATTGCTAATACTTCAGNTTTTAACTGAAGCCAGTTTTCTAGATTCAGAATCCGGGAACGAATACGCCGGGCTTCCGAATGTAAATTTTTGCGGCGGTTTGCCCTTTCATCATATTTTTCTCGATTTAAAAGGTCCATAACGCGATCCACTTAAATCAGTGCTTCTCCCAACCGATTGCCAGTCCGTTTCGGCTTTATGTCGCTCTTCGTTTATTTTTTCCGTCGTATATTTTGTCAGCTAAAAGATGAACTTTTCGTACACCTGCCGACAAGCGATCAAACATACATAATTTAGAAGTTTCGTCATTAGGCTTTTCTCTCATATTTTTATTTGTTTCTGCTTCTCTTTTTGTATTCTGAGCCGTCACAGCTAGAAATCGCGAGATTCTCGAAACAGTCTTCCCACATCGGCATAGGANNNTCCATTCCGATGGCCCGCCTAGCCGAATAATNGATTATTAATTGTTCTTTTTCCTCTTTTAAAATTTCACAACTTTTCGCAATCACAAAAAGTCCGAATATAAGTATTATTATAAAACCCATTTTTGTTTTTTTGTTTATATAAATTNTTTTTTTTTTTTTTTTTGAATTTTTTAAGTTTTTTCTTTTCTTATATACTATTCCAATAATATTGTTTACATCAAGAATTGCTAATACTTCAGNTTTTAACTGAAGCCAGTTTTCTAGATTCAGAATCCGGGAACGAATACGCCGGGCTTCCGAATGTAAATTTTTGCGGCGGTTTGCCCTTTCATCATATTTTTCTCGATTTAAAAGGTCCATAACGCGATCCACTTAAATCAGTGCTTCTCCCAACCGATTGCCAGTCCGTTTCGGCTTTATGTCGCTCTTCGTTTATTTTTTCCGTCGTATATTTTGTCAGCTAAAAGATGAACTTTTCGTACACCTGCCGACAAGCGATCAAACATACATAATTTAGAAGTTTCGTCATTAGGCTTTTCTCTCATATTTTTATTTGTTTCTGCTTCTCTTTTTGTATTCTGAGCCGTCACAGCTAGAAATCGCGAGATTCTCGAAACAGTCTTCCCACATCGGCATAGGANNNTCCATTCCGATGGCCCGCCTAGCCGAATAATNGATTATTAATTGTTCTTTTTCCTCTTTTAAAATTTCACAACTTTTCGCAATCACAAAAAGTCCGAATATAAGTATTATTATAAAACCCATTTTTGTTTTTTTGTTTATATAAATTNTTTTTTTTTTTTTTTTTGAATTTTTTAAGTTTTTTCTTTTCTTATATACTATTCCAATAATATTGTTTACATCAAGAATTGCTAATACTTCAGNTTTTAACTGAAGCCAGTTTTCTAGATTCAGAATCCGGGAACGAATACGCCGGGCTTCCGAATGTAAATTTTTGCGGCGGTTTGCCCTTTCATCATATTTTTCTCGATTTAAAAGGTCCATAACGCGATCCACTTAAATCAGTGCTTCTCCCAACCGATTGCCAGTCCGTTTCGGCTTTATGTCGCTCTTCGTTTATTTTTTCCGTCGTATATTTTGTCAGCTAAAAGATGAACTTTTCGTACACCTGCCGACAAGCGATCAAACATACATAATTTAGAAGTTTCGTCATTAGGCTTTTCTCTCATATTTTTATTTGTTTCTGCTTCTCTTTTTGTATTCTGAGCCGTCACAGCTAGAAATCGCGAGATTCTCGAAACAGTCTTCCCACATCGGCATAGGANNNTCCATTCCGATGGCCCGCCTAGCCGAATAATNGATTATTAATTGTTCTTTTTCCTCTTTTAAAATTTCACAACTTTTCGCAATCACAAAAAGTCCGAATATAAGTATTATTATAAAACCCATTTTTGTTTTTTTGTTTATATAAATTNTTTTTTTTTTTTTTTTTGAATTTTTTAAGTTTTTTCTTTTCTTATATACTATTCCAATAATATTGTTTACATCAAGAATTGCTAATACTTCAGNTTTTAACTGAAGCCAGTTTTCTAGATTCAGAATCCGGGAACGAATACGCCGGGCTTCCGAATGTAAATTTTTGCGGCGGTTTGCCCTTTCATCATATTTTTCTCGATTTAAAAGGTCCATAACGCGATCCACTTAAATCAGTGCTTCTCCCAACCGATTGCCAGTCCGTTTCGGCTTTATGTCGCTCTTCGTTTATTTTTTCCGTCGTATATTTTGTCAGCTAAAAGATGAACTTTTCGTACACCTGCCGACAAGCGATCAAACATACATAATTTAGAAGTTTCGTCATTAGGCTTTTCTCTCATATTTTTATTTGTTTCTGCTTCTCTTTTTGTATTCTGAGCCGTCACAGCTAGAAATCGCGAGATTCTCGAAACAGTCTTCCCACATCGGCATAGGANNNTCCATTCCGATGGCCCGCCTAGCCGAATAATNGATTATTAATTGTTCTTTTTCCTCTTTTAAAATTTCACAACTTTTCGCAATCACAAAAAGTCCGAATATAAGTATTATTATAAAACCCATTTTTGTTTTTTTGTTTATATAAATTNTTTTTTTTTTTTTTTTTGAATTTTTTAAGTTTTTTCTTTTCTTATATACTATTCCAATAATATTGTTTACATCAAGAATTGCTAATACTTCAGNTTTTAACTGAAGCCAGTTTTCTAGATTCAGAATCCGGGAACGAATACGCCGGGCTTCCGAATGTAAATTTTTGCGGCGGTTTGCCCTTTCATCATATTTTTCTCGATTTAAAAGGTCCATAACGCGATCCACTTAAATCAGTGCTTCTCCCAACCGATTGCCAGTCCGTTTCGGCTTTATGTCGCTCTTCGTTTATTTTTTCCGTCGTATATTTTGTCAGCTAAAAGATGAACTTTTCGTACACCTGCCGACAAGCGATCAAACATACATAATTTAGAAGTTTCGTCATTAGGCTTTTCTCTCATATTTTTATTTGTTTCTGCTTCTCTTTTTGTATTCTGAGCCGTCACAGCTAGAAATCGCGAGATTCTCGAAACAGTCTTCCCACATCGGCATAGGANNNTCCATTCCGATGGCCCGCCTAGCCGAATAATNGATTATTAATTGTTCTTTTTCCTCTTTTAAAATTTCACAACTTTTCGCAATCACAAAAAGTCCGAATATAAGTATTATTATAAAACCCATTTTTGTTTTTTTGTTTATATAAATTNTTTTTTTTTTTTTTTTTGAATTTTTTAAGTTTTTTCTTTTCTTATATACTATTCCAATAATATTGTTTACATCAAGAATTGCTAATACTTCAGNTTTTAACTGAAGCCAGTTTTCTAGATTCAGAATCCGGGAACGAATACGCCGGGCTTCCGAATGTAAATTTTTGCGGCGGTTTGCCCTTTCATCATATTTTTCTCGATTTAAAAGGTCCATAACGCGATCCACTTAAATCAGTGCTTCTCCCAACCGATTGCCAGTCCGTTTCGGCTTTATGTCGCTCTTCGTTTATTTTTTCCGTCGTATATTTTGTCAGCTAAAAGATGAACTTTTCGTACACCTGCCGACAAGCGATCAAACATACATAATTTAGAAGTTTCGTCATTAGGCTTTTCTCTCATATTTTTATTTGTTTCTGCTTCTCTTTTTGTATTCTGAGCCGTCACAGCTAGAAATCGCGAGATTCTCGAAACAGTCTTCCCACATCGGCATAGGANNNTCCATTCCGATGGCCCGCCTAGCCGAATAATNGATTATTAATTGTTCTTTTTCCTCTTTTAAAATTTCACAACTTTTCGCAATCACAAAAAGTCCGAATATAAGTATTATTATAAAACCCATTTTTGTTTTTTTGTTTATATAAATTNTTTTTTTTTTTTTTTTTGAATTTTTTAAGTTTTTTCTTTTCTTATATACTATTCCAATAATATTGTTTACATCAAGAATTGCTAATACTTCAGNTTTTAACTGAAGCCAGTTTTCTAGATTCAGAATCCGGGAACGAATACGCCGGGCTTCCGAATGTAAATTTTTGCGGCGGTTTGCCCTTTCATCATATTTTTCTCGATTTAAAAGGTCCATAACGCGATCCACTTAAATCAGTGCTTCTCCCAACCGATTGCCAGTCCGTTTCGGCTTTATGTCGCTCTTCGTTTATTTTTTCCGTCGTATATTTTGTCAGCTAAAAGATGAACTTTTCGTACACCTGCCGACAAGCGATCAAACATACATAATTTAGAAGTTTCGTCATTAGGCTTTTCTCTCATATTTTTATTTGTTTCTGCTTCTCTTTTTGTATTCTGAGCCGTCACAGCTAGAAATCGCGAGATTCTCGAAACAGTCTTCCCACATCGGCATAGGANNNTCCATTCCGATGGCCCGCCTAGCCGAATAATNGATTATTAATTGTTCTTTTTCCTCTTTTAAAATTTCACAACTTTTCGCAATCACAAAAAGTCCGAATATAAGTATTATTATAAAACCCATTTTTGTTTTTTTGTTTATATAAATTNTTTTTTTTTTTTTTTTTGAATTTTTTAAGTTTTTTCTTTTCTTATATACTATTCCAATAATATTGTTTACATCAAGAATTGCTAATACTTCAGNTTTTAACTGAAGCCAGTTTTCTAGATTCAGAATCCGGGAACGAATACGCCGGGCTTCCGAATGTAAATTTTTGCGGCGGTTTGCCCTTTCATCATATTTTTCTCGATTTAAAAGGTCCATAACGCGATCCACTTAAATCAGTGCTTCTCCCAACCGATTGCCAGTCCGTTTCGGCTTTATGTCGCTCTTCGTTTATTTTTTCCGTCGTATATTTTGTCAGCTAAAAGATGAACTTTTCGTACACCTGCCGACAAGCGATCAAACATACATAATTTAGAAGTTTCGTCATTAGGCTTTTCTCTCATATTTTTATTTGTTTCTGCTTCTCTTTTTGTATTCTGAGCCGTCACAGCTAGAAATCGCGAGATTCTCGAAACAGTCTTCCCACATCGGCATAGGANNNTCCATTCCGATGGCCCGCCTAGCCGAATAATNGATTATTAATTGTTCTTTTTCCTCTTTTAAAATTTCACAACTTTTCGCAATCACAAAAAGTCCGAATATAAGTATTATTATAAAACCCATTTTTGTTTTTTTGTTTATATAAATTNTTTTTTTTTTTTTTTTTGAATTTTTTAAGTTTTTTCTTTTCTTATATACTATTCCAATAATATTGTTTACATCAAGAATTGCTAATACTTCAGNTTTTAACTGAAGCCAGTTTTCTAGATTCAGAATCCGGGAACGAATACGCCGGGCTTCCGAATGTAAATTTTTGCGGCGGTTTGCCCTTTCATCATATTTTTCTCGATTTAAAAGGTCCATAACGCGATCCACTTAAATCAGTGCTTCTCCCAACCGATTGCCAGTCCGTTTCGGCTTTATGTCGCTCTTCGTTTATTTTTTCCGTCGTATATTTTGTCAGCTAAAAGATGAACTTTTCGTACACCTGCCGACAAGCGATCAAACATACATAATTTAGAAGTTTCGTCATTAGGCTTTTCTCTCATATTTTTATTTGTTTCTGCTTCTCTTTTTGTATTCTGAGCCGTCACAGCTAGAAATCGCGAGATTCTCGAAACAGTCTTCCCACATCGGCATAGGANNNTCCATTCCGATGGCCCGCCTAGCCGAATAATNGATTATTAATTGTTCTTTTTCCTCTTTTAAAATTTCACAACTTTTCGCAATCACAAAAAGTCCGAATATAAGTATTATTATAAAACCCATTTTTGTTTTTTTGTTTATATAAATTNTTTTTTTTTTTTTTTTTGAATTTTTTAAGTTTTTTCTTTTCTTATATACTATTCCAATAATATTGTTTACATCAAGAATTGCTAATACTTCAGNTTTTAACTGAAGCCAGTTTTCTAGATTCAGAATCCGGGAACGAATACGCCGGGCTTCCGAATGTAAATTTTTGCGGCGGTTTGCCCTTTCATCATATTTTTCTCGATTTAAAAGGTCCATAACGCGATCCACTTAAATCAGTGCTTCTCCCAACCGATTGCCAGTCCGTTTCGGCTTTATGTCGCTCTTCGTTTATTTTTTCCGTCGTATATTTTGTCAGCTAAAAGATGAACTTTTCGTACACCTGCCGACAAGCGATCAAACATACATAATTTAGAAGTTTCGTCATTAGGCTTTTCTCTCATATTTTTATTTGTTTCTGCTTCTCTTTTTGTATTCTGAGCCGTCACAGCTAGAAATCGCGAGATTCTCGAAACAGTCTTCCCACATCGGCATAGGANNNTCCATTCCGATGGCCCGCCTAGCCGAATAATNGATTATTAATTGTTCTTTTTCCTCTTTTAAAATTTCACAACTTTTCGCAATCACAAAAAGTCCGAATATAAGTATTATTATAAAACCCATTTTTGTTTTTTTGTTTATATAAATTNTTTTTTTTTTTTTTTTTGAATTTTTTAAGTTTTTTCTTTTCTTATATACTATTCCAATAATATTGTTTACATCAAGAATTGCTAATACTTCAGNTTTTAACTGAAGCCAGTTTTCTAGATTCAGAATCCGGGAACGAATACGCCGGGCTTCCGAATGTAAATTTTTGCGGCGGTTTGCCCTTTCATCATATTTTTCTCGATTTAAAAGGTCCATAACGCGATCCACTTAAATCAGTGCTTCTCCCAACCGATTGCCAGTCCGTTTCGGCTTTATGTCGCTCTTCGTTTATTTTTTCCGTCGTATATTTTGTCAGCTAAAAGATGAACTTTTCGTACACCTGCCGACAAGCGATCAAACATACATAATTTAGAAGTTTCGTCATTAGGCTTTTCTCTCATATTTTTATTTGTTTCTGCTTCTCTTTTTGTATTCTGAGCCGTCACAGCTAGAAATCGCGAGATTCTCGAAACAGTCTTCCCACATCGGCATAGGA
>JAIXHY010000048.1:282081-398680 GCA_020449905.1 Globodera pallida
TCAATTTTTATTTGTAACCTCCTTTGTTTTATATTATTTATACAATTGATGAAAGTTCTGCTCAATTGTAAATGAACAGTTCAAGTAACAAAAATAAAGATGCTGCCATAAAAAACTAAAAGTGCAGACAGTAAAACATTTATATTTAATATTTATTTAATTTATATTAAATCATTCCACATTAAATAAGCAAAAAGCTTACGGTGTAGTATTTGTAAAGATAAAGAAAAACAAGAAATTTTTATCAACTATTAATAAATTCAAACAAATATTAAGAACACATTTATTTTAATTACCAAATAATTAGGTATAAAATATATTTAATACTATTTGCTTTCCTTTCTTTGTTATTCGAGAAAATAAAACTAATTTTTATGCAATAAATATATTGTAATAGATTAACGGATAAAAGATAAACATTTATAATATAATAAAATTAACATTTAATAAAGTTGTTCTAAACCTAAACGGCGACAGCCAATGATTTTAAATGGGCCAGCCCAAGCCAGTTGCTGAACGTGCCGCAATAGTATTATTACTATACTTATTTGAACCTAAATTATAAATATAAAATTGATTTAGTTGGTTGATAAAAATACAATAACAAGTGCAGACCGAGCAGGCAACGAACTTCCACTCGGCAAAATGTATTGGCTCAACTCCATTGTTAGCGTGTCCCACGTGCACACACTCTTCGGGCTTAGAATAGAGACTGGGACGCATACAGACAGACTGTCCTTCCTGAGCACAGGGGCAGCCTGGCACCTTCATCCACTCAAATTTTTTGAGGGTCAGAGCGACAGAATCATATGAATAAATATATTTTTTTAACTATTTTAAAATCTTCTTATAAATCGAATTCTTGAAAAATATTAATAAATTCTTTAAAGCAAAATTCAAAATTTACATTAATTTTTTTTCAAGTTTTCAATAAAATGGTGTGAACATTAATAAAATAAATAATATTTTATGAATGTTGAAATAAGGTTAATAATTAATTAACAGACAACACAAAACACAAGTAATTTAACCCATTTCTTACTCAACGTTATGCTAAACACTCTTTAAAATAAAAACAATAAATTATAAAAGATATAAATAAATACATTTTTTGATACAATTGGAAGGTAAAACCGGAAGACAGACCCTTTTTTGTTCAAGAAGTCTGTAATGATAAGTACCGCTCTTTCTAAAATTTTGTTTAGCAAGTTAAAAAATAAAAAAATATTTATCAAAAATGGATAGCACTAATAAAATACTCACTTCATAAACAATGAAAGCATCCTCAAATTCATAAAGAAGTTATTTTGCATTTATTACGCATTTTTAATAGTTATCAATTATGTAAATTTAGAAAAATAAAATTTAAAATTGCACGAAATATCAAATTTAACAGCGGAAATTATATTAAAATTACTAAAATAAACTAAATTAATAGCACAAATACAGGTACTCGATGACAAGACTTCGTACTTCGATTTCCTGAATCACTACAAGTTTGGAGACAACCCCTCATAAAATAAATTGATAGAAGAATTATACCAATCATTATGTAAATTAATATTACAAACTCCCAATATGATAAATACATTTATAAGTTTATTTCAATAAAGCATCGAAAATTGATTTTCTATAAAATAATCTAGTCTACACAATTCAATCTACTCAATCACGACCGCCCGGTCTAAAGATAAATAAATAAAAGTTTAACATATATTTAGAACTTTTCAAAAAAATAATAAAAATGAATTAAGTGCTTTGGTTTATGTACAAATACCAGACACTTTAAAAAATTATTTTAATTTAACATTTTTAAAATGTCACATAACGGGAGCGCAGGCCCCGCCGCACCCGGACAACACCCACAGGTTTTACGAAGATGCGCACGGCAACTGGATTGAGCATTTTTGTTGACAAAAAATTTGACTAAATATAATATAATTTAAATTCTAAAAATGATGAGCGAAAACGTGGATTAATCAGCGTAGACGTCATTTTGTCCATCACAAACTATAAGTGTGGTGCTTAAATAATTCATCAAATAAATAAATAATTTAAAAGATCACTTTGTTGCTTAGTGACAACGAATTCATTTACATTTACAAACTTACTGTGAAATAAACGGAATCAAATATAAAAAAAAATTAAAGATATATTATTATTAATTATTCGTGCCAATTATTTTAAAATTATTGTAATATTTCTAGCAAGAATCTAATTTTTTTAATTTATTGAAACATATAATTTTTACCAATTTAAAAACTCATTAAATTAACCAATATTTTATTAAAATACAAAAAACTGTTATTATAGTGTGGAAATACATGATATTCAGTAAATATATTAAATTAATTGAGAAACCTGCTTTGATTGCATAAATTTACTTCTCGTATTGCACGCTTTTTTGCAAGCCAATCCTTAATTGGCATAACATCATTATAGATGCCGTTTTATTAATCTTTTTATTTTAAAATACTATTTTTTAAGGGTGTTTATTATATAAAAGTTGTTATTATGTTTCAGCCTTTGAATTTTGGTACTAATTTATAAAGTGTTAGCGGTTTATAATACGCAGTATATATAATAGAAACTATGAATTTATGTGATAGGTTTTTTAGTTATCACGATAGCGACACAAGAGTTTTTTTCCCGCTGCACTGACACGCTAAAGAGCACGACCACCGGCAATGGCGCAAGCTTGAAAACTCGGGTTAACCACAGTCGATGAATAAGTAAATAAACAATAAAAACCAAAAAATACTAACAAAGCATAGTCAAAACCAAAAAGACCCAGCGTTTCATTAAAACAGAGTAAAAAGAAAATTCCTACAAACAAAGAATTTAATAACATACTTTTAGATAAGTTACATTTTTTTGCTACAAAATTCAATTAAATTAAAATAATTGGGTTAACTTTAACAATAAAAATTTTTTGAATAATTTTGACGTGGACCACACAGCGATTACAAAAAAAAAAGATGATAATTAAAAACTGACCCACGGTGGACTATTTTACTGACAAGATTGTGTCTCTCTGGAATGACTAATGTAAATATCATATTAATGATAAATCATAATAAATGTTTTACAAAACTTAAAAATATTTAGTATTTCATTTATTGGCCTAAAATGGAAACGAAAAATATTAGTGTAAAAAAGAATTAACTTCAAACTAAATTGCAATGAAAAATGAAATAAAGAATTGTTAAAATACTAATATTAATAATTAATATTGGATGTTTAGATGGCATAAATTAATATTCAGGGTTAATCTGTACAATTAAAAGTTTGGTCCACACAACGTATTTGGATTCGAATTTATAATAAGGGAAAATTCTGGAAAAAAAATTATTTTTAGAATACTTTAAATTTAGATACCGGCTAAATTACTTAGCTAAAATTAATAAAAAGTGATCAAAATAAAGCAACAATTATTTACTTTATTTATTCCGTCAGATTTTTTAAACAAATGACATTAGTCAACAAACTTCACAGTTAACCACACGCAAAATTTTGTTGACCCCATCTTGGAAATGTATTCAATTTATCATTAATACCAAATAAGGTTTTACTCAAAAAATTAAGAAAAAAGTTTAATAACCCATTAAAAGAAGTAAAAAATATTTCAAATCATATAAGTACCTATAAAATTATTGAACTAGTACAAATAAATTAGTGACCGAAAAAACAACAAACGCTCTATTACTTTATGATAAGTTGCACAGCTGGACAGCACATGTTACATGAGTACAGCACCCCACATGTGTGTTGTCAGAAAAAGCGAGCGATAGTGATTTTTTTATTAAAGGGTAAAAGGTTATCAATTTTTAAACATTACAAGAGTAAACTTGGATGAAATCGATTAAAACAAAAAATAATTCACCAAATTAAATTAATTTAACAAAAATCCTTTATCATTAAACATCAACGAGACGCAATAAAAAAATTCAATAAAGGATCAATGGCACAACATAAACATTAATTGTTATTAAATGGTAACTTACCATAGCGCCTTTATCGCCAAGCGCTGTGCTTTTATGCTCAATAAAAACTAAGACAAATAGCATATATTAATAAACATTTGCCTTCTGTATTACCACTTAAACAAAACAAGGCGGCTAAAATTTAAAAAACTACAACATGCATGCGCATAAACATTTGTTTATAATTTTGAATTTAATAAATAAAATTTAACAGTAAAAAAATAAAAATTTCAATAAGAAAGTGATTTGAATATGATTGGTATTTAAAGTTTATTGAAAAAACTTTTGTAAAATTTTCAACTTAACTAAATACTAAATCCAATAGCTACTTCTTGCGCCATAAATTTAAGAAGTTAACAAAAATAAATTAAACAAATAATGAGATTAAATAAATTCAAGTGTTGTTAATTTATTACTTTTATATATTTTACCACATGCCTCATTTTAAAATCAAAATGATGAATAAAAAATTCAAACATAAAGTTCTTCTACTTATTACAACGAAAACAAAAAGATGAAGCCACTTCTAAACTGATAAAAAGCCAACCTACTCAGGTTATGGCCATAAAAACTACTCTACTGCGGGAGGTACATCGTCCGATGGTTTATTTTTGTCCGATGGAATGTAAAAATAAAAATGTTACGCAAAGATTTTTGAGTGGAAAGGGGACGAATCGTAGAGTGACCGAAGACGATTCCGATTCCCACTGGATCCAAAGTAGTACCCATTTCTCCATGAAAATTTCAACTTAATTTTGAAAATAATACTATCTATCCAATAATTATAATAAGTGTCACGATTAATGAAAATAAAACAATATTTTATATTTATTTTTTATTTCAGATAAAAAGTTCTATTTTATACAAAAAACAATTATAAAACGGCAAAATGTAATTAAACCTAATATGTGTCACTAAAAATTATGATACAGTATAAAAGCTGCCTGCAAAGAAGGAATAATCATTCCTTGCGACGCTAAACTAAAATATATATTAACCAACCGCTGATACGTATATTATATTTTTAAAATAACCATATTGTCAGTCTAAACTCGATCTGCAAAGCGTGCAAATTATTTTTATTCAAAATTAAAATATCTCATTTTAAAAATGTAGTTTATAATAAATAGCATGTATAAGAATCGACCAATAAAATTTGGTATTTAATATTTCAAATAAAAAAATAATTCTCTGACCAATTTTTAATCGGCTTATGCTATTTGGAAAAATTAAATATGTTAAAAAACAAAAATTTTTATTAGTTTAACTAAAACAATTTAATATTAATAAATGTCTTATATATAGCGATTTATATAAACTTGGACCACCAAAAATACTTTTAATGCTAATTTTTTAACTTATTTTCAAAAATCTAATTTATGTTAAAATAATACCTAAAAACACGTTATATTTAATTGCAAAATCGTCATCATGTTGTAAAATAAAAAGAAAGATAGTTTTTATCCTTCACGTTGCTACAAAAATAATAGTGAGCAAACAGAAAAAAGAATTAAATTAATTAATTATACGAATAAAATATTCAGTGAGCTGGGAAAACATAAGAAAAATGCAGTGAGGAAATCATAGAAAAAGTACACAAAGTGTGCGGCCCGTGGAGATATTTTAATTAATATTTAAAACATACTAAAATTTAATTTTATTTTTAACCCCGCTTGCCAATGCTCGCCAAATCTGAACTTTTTGTTAAATTTACAATTTCAAATAATAATGAATAAGCTAGATGCAATAAAAAAAAGTTAATAAAAATTTTACAATGGAGAAAGAATCAATTTGCTAAATTATTTTAATGATAAATTCCTCTTGAAACGTTAACTTTACGTTTTATTTGCTTATTCTGTTTTATTTGTTTTGCTCACTAGTCAATTTTTTTTTAAATTTTATTAAAATGACACAAAACGAGAGATGGCCGAAAGAACCATAACACTTTTAAAGCAAAAAAAAAAAACGCTGCGTTATTGAATTAATAAATCTTCTTAAAGCGTTAATAAATAACATACATTAATTTTTTAAACATCAAAGTATTTACTCCAACTTAAATTAAAAATTGTATTTTAAAAAATTAAATAAAAAACTTTACAACACTTATAAAATTACCCCGAAAAATTATAATAAAGTATTATCAAAACCCGGTCTAAAATCTGCTAAACTAAAATCAAAAATGTCTGTCATTAAGATAAAATTCAATAATATTTTAGAGTTTCTTAATCTTTATAAAAAAATAATTTATTTATTACAACAACAACACAAAAAACAGCTCCATGTAAAAATCTGTTGAAGCTTCTACATAAATCGATATATCCAAAATGCTAAATAAAGCTTAAAAAAAGTTCAATGTATTAAAATGCGGTCAATGAATGACTCAATTGAATAAATAATGCTAACTATAGCTCTATATATTTGTCAAAATTGTCACAAAGTAACTTTGTATCAAATTTTAAATGGCCGAAAGGATGTTTGAGCAGTTCGATGCGGAGAAAGACGAGGGAAACGAAATATCAGCGATGTATCGGTTGGTAAATTTTGGTGGAATAATAAATTGTTATGCTTTTTTGTTATTACAGAAATTTACCTATTACGGTTCAAAAAAGAAAAAATATTATAAAATATTATAAATATAATAAAAATTTATTCATTCCCGCAAAAATATACATTTAACAATTCTTGAATTTTATTTTTTATTTATAACTCTGTTTAAATTATTTTAATTTTTATTGAAAATAACAATTTATAAACATTAACAATTTTTATAAGAGAAAAATATATATTTAGTCCGACATGCAAATTATGTTCCTCACGTAGATAATTCGTGCCATGTTGCAGTCGGTCATCTACTCAGGGACCCTTTAAGCGGGGAAGGCGGGCAACCCATTCTTAGAGGGAGTACCTAGGGTCCCCTCCAGGGACACACACCCGGCAAAGGCCCCACCGGGACTAAAACTATTTGGTCTTTCCTAGTTATCAATTTATAATTATATTTAATTAATAACAAAATAACTTCTTTTTTCGAATTTATTTTCATGGCAGGTTTCTTCATGATTATTAAGTTCACCGAGTTATGTATAAGGTTCACAATTTAGAAAATTAAGTTGGCTAAATAATAATTTATCTTTTTTTACTTGTTATACTATTATAGTTTGAAAATTTCTTTATTAGAAGTTAATATTGCATAAATCAACATCGCTTCTTTCAATTTTTATTCATTAATAAAATTTTATGGATGAACCATCAAATTCACACTTTTTTTTAATAATGCTGGTTGAATTTGTCAATTTGATCTTAAATAAGTAATTTTAATTTTGCAATTGCCTTAAGTTTTACATTTATATAGAATTAACTTGCGTTTTGGTGTGTTGTTCATATTATGTAAAAAGAGTTGAATCTCGCTGGAATTTTTTTTTTAATTTGGTCTTAATTAATTTATTTTATATTTAATGTTTTTGGATTTTAATAAAAAAATAGCAATTATGGGATTCTTTTGCGCTGGCCATGCTGAGGCTTTTTTATGTATTTTTCTTTATTGTTATAGCAGCTTTGCTTCTAAACATAATGTATAAGTGTAAATAACAATTGCATCAAATTATACATATCTTTGTATAAAAGATTGCATGCGTCTCTTATGCAAAAAGAGACTAAATCATATTAAAAAATAAGTTATTTATTCTATAATTACTCAAAATGCTTTTTATCTTTATTTGGTTTTAAACGACATTTAGAAACGATGTTCTTCAAACTCCCACTCGCACCGAACATTGTTGTATTGCCCATGAAGGTGTACATTCCATATCCCATCGTGTGCCCCTTACACCAAATGCACTTTTCTTGAATAATTTTCAAATAAAATTATTTAAGCAATATTAGAGCATTTCGACACGTTTTTTTATTATACTTTTTTCTTTATAAATCGCTAAATCTTCATTGTTGTTATTAATTATCTTTAACACAGTTTCTTACTCTACTGGTTTGATCTCCGGTAGCATATTATCTTTGTGTTTACAGATTCGAATAATTTTCATTGGCACTAAACAATTAAATTTATTTGCAAATTAGATGCTGATTAACAAATAAATATGAATATTAACTAAGTTATTTAAATTTTTTGACCTTTTTTATTCAAATTGTTCTTGAAAAAGAATATACCACAGCTTATAGCATGATAGAATTATTTCAACAGTTAATTAATTTTATATATTCTATAAAAATTAATAAATTTGAAATTAAATCAAATAACATAATTTTATTTTTTTTAATTTTACTCAAAAAATTTAATGATAAACTAGAATCGGCGAATGGTTTCATTAGAAAAATAAAGATTATACAATGAGGAAGCCAATTACAAAAAATATATAAATCTTACAATGTAGCTATCATGCTCGCCCGATAAGCGCGATGGCTATTAATTTCGAGTATGACTTTTGCAATACAAATATGTTAAAATTCCTATCGTCATCTCGAGAATTTCACCATCTTTAACTAAAAAAATATAGATTAAAACTAGGGTTGTCACCCCGACACCGATAAAAAAAAATTTCGATTTACTTTCGATTTTCGATGTTTTTTTCCTTTTGATTTTTTGATTTCAAACTTTTCAGTTTCGATTTTCGATTTCGACTTTCTTTTTAGTTTCGACACAGCCCTGCAAACTTAAGGTCAAAATGGACATAAAGTGTATCAAATTATTTTATTATTGAATTAACATGAATTAAAATATAAAAAAAGAATATAAATTTTTTATTTTAATTGCATTTTTTTAAAATCATGCAGAGCTGAATACAACAAAATATTTGTGGAAATTTAAAACAAAAAATAAAAATATCAATAACTAAAATAAAAAAGAATATAATAAATTTTAGCCCCGGTCGTCTTAAAAAAAAACAACGATGTTATCAAGAATTTACTTCTCAATATTGCAAAAAAATATTAAAGATGAGAGGCATTAATTTAAAGTAAAAAGCGGCAATATACATCAACTAGCTAAATATTATTGTTGGACCCATTTTCACCTGGCATTGGTCAATTTACAAAGAAATACGAGATGTGCGCGAAGACTTGCATGCAACGCTGCAATAGACATAGACACATATTTTGCTTTAACAATTTTTTTTATAAAACCTAAAATGTCTAGTGTATACAAATGATGTTGATGAATTATGTGCGACAAAAAATAATAAAATTAATAAATGAATCGCAAATTTCAAAAACATACATAGGAAATTTAAAAAGCGTTGGCGGTTTAATGCGCAATTACAGTTAAGCTTTTATTGAAGTTAAGTCACTAAAATTGCAAGTTTTTATTTTTTGAAGAAATTCACAAACCTTTTAACTAAAGCGTGAAACGATTTAATGGTGTACTGCTATTTCCTAAGAATTAATATAAACGTATAAATTATACCGAACTAATAAATTTTAATAAATTCTACTCCAAAAACTTATAAATAATCGCAATTTATCAATATTTATAAAGATTCTTGTTCATAATTAAATAAATAATTTATTGTTTAATTAATTTATTAGTATATGTCTCGGTTACATAGATGCGATTACATTTATCATTTTTTGAATATTTCCGTTTTTTCAAAATATTTCCGCCAATCTTACCTTCTATTGGCCCTTTTTGGGCTTTTGTAGCTAGCTTCACATACGGTTGGATTGCCTATAATAAAGTAAAAAAAAAACATTTTTAATTAAAAATTAATGGGTATCGGTTTAGCGACATTAGCTAAATAAGATATTCTCGCATGATTGAGCTTAGGATAATAAATAATTTTGATAAAAGCAAAAATTATAATACCATAAAAAACCCGCTTTTTTGATTTTTCATAAAAGAGTGCAACCTTTGATCATGTTTATAATAAGTTAATAAAAATTCTTAACTAGCAAAATTTCTGTTTTTTGATTTTTTAAACATAAAAATTTTAAAGAGCAAATACTTATAACACGCAAAGTTAACTTATAATGAACAGCAATTATTGACCCAGTGCTTATAAAAAGGTATTTTTAATTATTTCCAACAATTAATTGTTTCCAGCAATTTGAAGGGCTCTATTTATTCTGAACAGGGTTGACTCCGCAAAATGATATTAAAAATATCAATTTCTAACTTGTTATTGCAAATTACCAAAAAATCGTCAACTTCATTATAAAATATAAATTTAATCTTAAAATTACTATATTAATAATAAATTAAAATACAATTCGTTAGCAATTCCACTAAAAATTAGTTAGAAAAATAATTAACATTACATTATTGGTTAGCTCCAGCAAATCATTATGTAAAAATAGCCTCTGAATTCGTATTAATTAAGTTTTTTTTCATTTTATGCATAGTCCTGGTTTATGCTTTAAAAAAAATGTAATTGTCATTGTGGCGCCATGAATCATTTATATTTAATATTATATATATTTAATGTCAGCACTTCCGTTAAATTGTTAATCTATCAACCAATACAATGGAATAAAAAGAGTCAAATAAATAATTGAATTAAATATATCACCAGAAATCGTTAAACTGATATTCTTATGTTTTTGCCCATAAACTTGTTATATATTATTAATTTCATCGCAACCAATAAATTCTTTAAAATACGCCAATTAGATTTATAAAATAATATAAACACGCAAAAATTAACAAAACCTTTGATCAAGTGCAAAAAAATAAAGCTATAAATATATTTAATTTTTTGAAAAAATAAAAACCAAAAGATGAATAATGATTTAAGAATTATTAACAAGCTTTTATTAAGCATGATCTTGAAAATCATAAAAGAAATCTGAAGATCAACAGCCATAATAAATAAAAGCATGCTAAAAAGGTAGTATGCATAAATCAATGCTTCGTTATACAACTAAAACGTTTAATAGATTCTAAAAAACTAAAAAAATTATTAATAAATTTAAACTTATCTGTTAAATATTTAGAATAGGTACATCTTTTAAAACATAAAATAAATATATATCTAAAAATAAATAAATAAAATAGTAAAGGCGCAGTCAAAATAAATAAAAGTTAAGGGCGGAACCCCGTCAATACGGAAAAAATGATTAAATAACTATTTATTTACTATATCTTTGAAGATAATAAAATCTCAGACATCCAGAATAATAAATATTATTTTAATAATAATCTATGACAAGGCAGCGAAAAACAGTTTGATTACGATGCATGCAAAGTTTTCGTAAAAAATCAAGAAAAAAAAGTAACCAATGCAAAAAATCTTAAATTGTGTCATTCAATAAAATGAAAGAAATCAGCAACAGCGGGGAAATCACTCTCACACGATCGAACAAGTTCAAAAATTCCGTACTTGGAGCGGCGTTGCAAAATTCTAACTCCATAAATCAACAATGCCCAATGCAAACTTTTGCTCAAAAAAGGCAAAAAAATGACTCACAAAAATTTAGGAGAGAAAATAGTAACGCGAAAAATAAAGTAATGCAAATTGAACGAATGCCTGCCTATCTCAGAAACAAGAAACATCGATAAATAAAACTGAGTTGCAGCTTTATCTAATTCAATTAAACTCAAAAATATATGTAATTCAGTTGAAAGAAAAGAAAGATGGATAACTTTTATTTTTGCGTGAAACTGTGTTTTCTTATAATCATTTCAAAAAAATGTTTTTGAAAATTGAATTCTGAAAAGTTAACAACATAAAGACTGATCTCAAGATGCATAAAAAAATAAATTAATTATTATTAAAAATGGTAAACATTTTGTTGCACTCTCTGAGATAAGATGCACTCATCCCCCTCTGATTATTAAATTAATAAAGAAAAAATAATAAGTTCGTCTAAATTACCAAATTAAAACAAATAAAATGGTATAAAGTGAAAACTATTAAAAAATCTGAATATAAAATTAATTAGGAAACAAAGCATTCAATTTATGTTATAATAATAACTAAGAGCAACAAATTTACATAATTTGCTTCAAATATTAAATGTCTAAACAAAAAATATCAATCTTCACACAAAAAAACATTAAAATTGAACAAATTGTTAAACACAATTAGAAAATGTCGTGAATTTTCTTTTTCAAAGTATTGAAGAAGTCTACAATGAGTGCTGTGGCTTTGGTTCCAATGGACTTCTTTAAAAGTTTAAGTGCAGCAAGAATAAATAAATAAATTGATTGAAATAAAAAATCATAAAAATAAGGCTCTAAAATTAAAAACATCTTAAGAAATATATCTACCGAATTAAATTGAAAAAAAGTTCAATAAATTTTAAAAAATTTAAATAAAGCTTTAATTAATAAATAACATTGAGGCAATGCTTATTTTAATTCTCAATGCGTCAAATTTATTCCATTAAATTATTGGGAATTATTCGAATAGATTCAATAATTTAAGGAAGACATCTTTTTGCAATATTCTAATTATTTTTTATTCACAGGCGATTTAACCTTCCTTTAATCGAAAAATCTCTCCCTAAATGACAAAGGACAATTTTATCCATTTATTTATGCTAAATCATAAAAATATTAATATACTTTATTATAGATGGTTTGAACTTCACGGCGGCCGATAATGATCAATATGTGAAAACAAAAAATGAATTAAAAAGTCATTATCTTTTTTATAAATATTTATCTTTTAAGCTACCTCCTATCTTAAAAATATTTTCATACTAAAATAATAAAATCTTTTTTTCCTTGCGCTTAATGAAAAGTATAAAATTAAATGCAAATGACTTAAATCGGTAATCGATATAATTATGCATCAAAGAAATGCAAAAAGCGTAGGTTATGTTAAATACAAAGTCTATAGATTTCATGGCCATGACCATGGAGTAAATAACTTTAAAAAATTTCAAAACTCCTTAATTAAGCTAATTACAATAGCAAATTAAGTCTGCAAATCGCGAAAATTGGCTAAACTTTTATTAATTTGCATTAAAAAAAACTAGACTATGCATAAATAATTTTTTCTTGAGAGTTTGTTAAATCCCCAATACAATTTTGGAGAGCTGAGAAGCAAAATATAATAATATAAATTACATCTCTAGAATAAATTATAAATTCTCACTTTATCAAATTTATATACATTTGAATTAATCTTGCTAAAATAAAAAATAATAATTACAGAATTTATATAAGCAATAAAGGAAGTAAGCTGCCATAGACACCGAAAACTCGCGACACCGGAAGTCAAGGATGCAATTAAATTGTTTCCTTCTAATCCTTAAGCGCACCTATTCAAAATGCCTTTTAACCCAAAATCTGGATAAAACTGGTATTTAAATCAAATATACGATTATAATTATATATTTCATTAAAGCAAAAAACTAGAATTATTTTGAAAATGTTTTGCTTCGCAATAGGGCAATAACAATTTTTGTTAAAAAGTGGAGATGGAGTTCCAAAGATAATCCGGCATTATAGGTTGCGTAAAAACTAAATTTCTCAGATAAATTTTAATACTTAAAATGTCAAGCAAAAAAAAACAGGGGTGGGTCGAAACCTTTCGATTTCGATAATCGAGGTTTTTCTTTCGGTTTTCTTACGAAAATCGAAAAAGAAAATTCTTCGAAATTTTGCCGAAAGAGAAATTGTATCAAAGAAATTTTGTTTTTTTGGAGACCACTTTACCACATTTTTCGTGCTTACGGCAACTGTTATGTTGGCTTATTGGTCTGTGTTCCCGTCACACAAAACAGGTAAAGGGAAAAATTAAGAAATTTTAACTTATTTTTTTTAAGAAAATTGCTTAGGAATTTCACATAAATTTTTATTTTGGTTAAATTCTTTGAAAAATTGAATTTTAATTGCTTAAAAATTTAATAAAATTCAAATACTTTAAAATCTTCAAAACAATTTTCTTTCTCATTCCTAAAATGCTTAAAAAAGTTACCGTATATTTTAAAATTTCGTTGCAAATCATCTAAAATTTATAAGAGATTGTTTTAATAATTTGTTATAAAGCAAAAGAAAAAGCGTTTAGCTAAAAAATATTTGAAATTTGTTCTAAAAAACCAAAAATATTTAAAATTATTAAATTGTATAACGAGATGTGAGCGACGCTCGAAACTCAATGTTTCTAATTCTGTTTTATTACTTGATTATTCAATATGTGTCTTCTGACAAAATGTATTTTCTAATACCTTACCAATGGTGGAGCCTAATGATAAACTTTGTCTGGGTTTGCACCTGCATTGTAGTGTTTGTCGGCTTTATTCTAACAAAAACTTTAAAAAAATATATATATATTATACCAAAAATATTATAAAATTATAAAAACTAGATGTGCGCCGCGGCGGCTTTATTTTAGGCGTCGACGGCTTTATTTTAGCTGTCGACGTCTAATTATAAAAATATATATTATTTATTGTAACAATATGTGTCGACTCGGTTTCTTAGACAAAAATATTATACAAATATAAAAACAATTCCAAAAACATTAAAATTGTAACGAGATCTGTGCGGCGACGTCTTTATTCTACCAAAATATTATAAATATATAAATATTATACCAAAATATTATATAAATTATTATATTGTCAGCTTTATTCATATACAAAAGGAGTCATGCTTTTCATCATTGATTTTGTCAGGGTTTACTGCATTGTATTGTTTGACGGCTTTATCTAACAAAAACTTTAAAAAAAAATTTATATTAAACCAAAAAAAACTTATTATTTATTGTAACTATATGTGTCGACTCGGTTTTATTATACAAAAATAAAAATTTTCCAAAAACGAAAAATTCAAATATATTACCACATTTTTCCGTTCGGTACTTTTCGGGACTCAAATTTTGTTTGGTCTGTACCTTCGGTTCTCAAAAAGTTTTGGTCGGTTCTTTTCGGGAAAGTATCGAAAAAGTACCGGTACCGAAAAGTATCGGTACTTTTCGAAAAAGTTCGGTTGGTACTATTCGGTAACGTACCGAAGCCTGAGTACCGAAAAGTACCGAAAAAGCGTCGGTACTTTCCCGTACCGACCGAACACTAGTTAAGACAATTTAAAAAACTTTACTAAATTAAAATTTATCTTTTTAATTATTTTATTTTGGTTTTTTACTTGGGTGAAATATTAAATACTAAAGTCACACTAAATTGGCACATCTAATATTTATCTTTCTGAATAATTCGGTAGGAAATAATTAATTAATCTATTAAAAGCATCAAATTAATTAAAAGATAAAAATTCAACTGCATCTCTGTAAAAGTTGACAAGGAAAATAAGATAGATTGCGGGAACGAAAGAAAATTGGGCATCCCTGATAATAACGAAATGCTTTCTCTACCGTAACTTAAATTCCGTTCATGCTGGATGTGGTGGCCGGTAACAGATTGTGTTATACGTCAACGGAAACAAATTCGATAGTGTGGCTACTACGGGGGTGGACATGCAAATGCTAAAGAATTATTTGAAAATTTTTGCGATCTCAAGTCATTTATTATTTTGTGTGAACAAACCTTAAGAGTTCTTGTTGAATTTTGAAAAAAAATTATTAAGCAACAACATTGTTAGAAATAAAACAGTATAATAAATATTAAAATGACAATTTTCAATTATAATTGAAAAAAGTTAATTTGTACCCAATTACAAAAAAAATATTATGCCTTATCCAATAATTTGATTTTTTTAGTAAAACAAAATGAAAATTGCATTTGCGCAACATCTGTTACCGAGCGCAGAAGTCGGGAAAAAATGACTTGACAAAAAAAAATGTGTTTCGTACGAATTAAGTAATAATATAAAAAATAATTTCAAATATTGTTATGAAAAAAATAAACTGAATAAGATTACCTTAAAGTAAGCAAATAAAAAATTTGATAATTAGTGAACAAAGCATATATTATATTATGAAAAATAAATAATGTTCACCCACCGTAAAATTCGACCACTAAATAACTTTAAATTTATCGGATAAAAAACAATGGACGACACAATCATACTTAAAAATTTCGAGTGCGCGCAAATTTGGTTGTGATGCACGAATTATTTACATGAATTTATTACCTAATCATTTAATAAAAATTACTAATGAAATAACGAAATAAAATAATGTGTAAACCAATATAAAAACATAAGACAGTAATTTTGCTTAAGTATCTTTAAAAATAAAACATTATATATGAATTAAATTACCTACAGCCCCACATACGTGCTTCTTAATCGATTCAAATCAATAAATTGAAAATAAATTCCCAAAATTAACGATAATCAATTCCCCGACACGCCTTAAGAATCGTTCCGGGTCGGAAACATGGGCGCGCTAGCTTAATAATTCGAAATAATTTCAAAGTAAAATTTTATCAAATTTTGTTTTAAAGAAATATAAAACAATGATACAAATGAAAACGTTTAAAAAAATATTATAATAATAGTACAAAAAATATAAATATTAAATAATTAAAAACTTTTTCGATAAAGTAAAAGGATATATACTCTATGTAAATCTAGATTCATCTTATTAATAAAAAACAATAAGTCATAATCTGAAATTCCATACATATTAAACGGCTGGTATTGAATTTAAGTAAGAGCTTTTTAAAATGGGTGACTAACTGATCTATAAATTAGAATTAAATCAAAATATTTTGACTTCATTAAATGTTTAGTAAACTAGACAAATTGTGGATAAAAGTGCTTTATATTTTTAACAAAAAATAAAATTCCACTATAAATTTTGTTGAGCATTAAAACGTGTCTCAAACAACAATAAGCTTCTGGTGTTATATGGCATGGCTAACGGCACTCATTACATGGGAGGAGAACAATAACAAAAAAAAGAAAAATGTTGGGAACCTAAAAATTAATTGGGTGTGAAATAATTAATTACAAATAAGCATCATATTACAAGATTTCAAAATGTTTGAAAAGACATGACTATTTTTTGAAAGTACATAATCTATGCAGCTCCGATTGGCACTTTGGCCGCTCTTACCGGGAGAAAAAATAAGTGAAAACCCAATGATCGGCCTCGAGACAAAGGGAGACTAGAATTTGTATAAACTTAATTTTAGATATTTAAACAATTTTAAAATATATATATATATATATATATATATATATATATATATTATGGATATTTATAAGCACTCCTGTGAACTAAAATCAAAATCAAATTTGACAATTAAAATGTTCTTTAATCCTTCAACATTGAATAACTAACACAATAAGAGGCGGAAATTGCATTCATTGGACTTCAATAAAATTAACGAATTAATTTTTTAAAATATCACTAATAATCAAATGAATAATAAAAAAAATAAATCCATGAAATATACAAGCCAATATAATAAATAATTTTTGTCTTGTGCTTAATCTATTTGTTTTAAAAAAATGGCGCAAAAAACAGGTCGATTTGTCATTCGTTGGCAGTCGCTGCCGTATTCGCTGCCCGAATTTTGAGGGGTATCCCATTTTATACATTGACGCGGTTATTAGTACGGTTATTTTACAATTTAAATGTTAAAGGATGCTTCTCAACTAGTATATTGTTTTTATAGAAATTCTGCATGAACATTCCATTAATTAAATAAATCTTATCAAAAATAACAGATAATATTAAAAAAAAATCCATTAAAATAACGCAGGAATAAACCAAAAAATTTAAATCGAATAAAAAAAGCAAATTATAAGATTACTTGGATACTCCTAAACATTATTTAAAATATTTATTGTAAATAAAAATTTAATTACGCTTTTGTGGCTCAAATAAATGCCGTCAAGAAAAGCTGTAATTAACATGTCGCTTTTTAAAGTTAAAAAATTTTCATTAATTATTTGAATAAACTAAATTAAGCGATTCCCGTTAGACTTGTTGGCGCCGGGAATAAAACACTTTTAAATTAAAAAAAAATAATCGAGAAAACGATAGGAACTAAAGAGTTTAAAAGATTGAAGGTTATTGCACGATTTTTATTTTTAATGATATTGTGTTTATACTACTTAATTATTTTTTGTAAATATTTGAATTTCTTGTTTATGTCTCTAAGAAACATTTATTAAGTTTACTGCCTGCTGCACATATAAAAACTTATTAGTGATAATCAAGATGTGTATAAAAAATTCATTTTATCAAAATTGAGTATTTTATTTGGACGCATAAATCATTTAAAATTGAAACGTTCATTTATGGATAATTCCAACGATACACACGGCCAGTTAACGAGAAAACAAGTATTATTATTTACAACCAGGTAAAAATGTCATTTAATCGAAAATACTGTTGCACGATTTAGTAAATTGGTTATATTTTCTTTTAAGAAAAATTATACTATCAATAAATATTAAGTTTATAACAACCAATTGTTTAAAAGAAAATAATTTAATTAAATTTATTTGTGACCAAATAATTATTAGAAAAATAACAAAGAAATAAATTAAATCTTAATTAAACCAAATATTAATAATTAAAAAGGCAATCAACAAATACAGATAATAAATTACACAAATAATAAAAATAAATAAGTTTCAAAAAAAATTAATAAATATATTGCTATTAAAATATTTTTGTATAAATAAATTAAACAACCAAATTCAAATGAGATTTTCCAGACCATAGAAATAAGATTGTTTTTGTAAAAAACAAGAGTTTCATAAAAAGTTATGTAATTCACAATATATAAAGTATACTAAAGATTTATATGCACACTTAACAAATAAAACCTTTATCAACGGAAACCTAAAGACGTGTGAATGAACGTCCTCATAGTCAGGGTGAGATTGGAAAATGGCGCCTAATGAATTGATTGTTTAGGGCAAATTATAGAACATAATAATATATTAAATAAATGCTAAAATCTTTTTGGTTATGTTAGTTTCATTTTATTACATTGGAGGATTCCAAAAAAACTCCCCAGACTCCAAACCACAAATCATATCCCAATCTGTCTGAATAAATTTCAAATTTCCGTAAGGTAAATACATTTTTTTCACAAGAGTGCCATTTTAGGTTTCTGGCAAAAATTTTTACAAAAATCCGCTTGCGCTTCTTAGCTGCTTATCACGCCTTTTAAAATTGAGTATTCGAGTCATAAAAGCAGGCGAATACATTTGAAAAATTATTCAATTATTTTTTAATTTTCAATTTTTTACCTTACAATTTTGGATAAACAATTTTTCATAGGATTTTACAACGGGTGACATAATTGCTTGTTCCTTTTCAGTTTTATTACTTTATTAACGTTTTTTGGCGATGGATTTTCGTTGCATTTTTTTGTTCATTTTTATTGCATTTTTTTTCTAAATATTATGAGCTCTATTTTAATTAAGAATTCTTTTTAATTTATTTTATTTTACAATCTTTAATATGGGACCTGGATTTATATAATAATGATAGCTTGTCATCTTTTGTCAGCTCCTGTGTTTGCTGACCGGCCCCGCAAAAAAAGTCGCTTCATATTTGGTAAATTTATTAAACAATTTTTTTACAGTAAGTTACCGGTTGCTGGTCATCCACATCATTTACCAGTTTTTTTTTTGTTTTTTTTTAATATTTGCTTTCTCCTGATTGTCTTGAAACTTCTCCTCATAACGTGGTCGAACGATCAACCGATTTTTGAACTTTTTTTGCTCGTTGTTTGTATAAATTAATTCTTTAGTTTTTAATTTATAACTAATCAATATTATAGAACCTAAACTGCTACTTTTTATTTAATCGTTTAAATTGTCTTTAAGACATCTGCTATTTAGTTATTTTGTTTCGTATGACCTTCATTCATTTTGTTTTTACTTTTTTCTTTTCATTGATGAATTTTTTTTAGGTTGAACAATTAAATTTTAATTTGAAATTATTATAATCCGAACAATTACGACTTTTAATAAACTTTAAAGTTCAAGCCTTTAAATAAATAAACGGATTAAAACAATTTTGATTAAAGATGAAAGCCAGCACGTAAAAAAGTTAATATTGTACAATTGTTAAATTAAGACAATTTACCAAAATCAAACAAAATGAAATCTTGCATATAATTTAAAATAAATAAAAACAAAGATAAATTGCAAAAAAATATTAATTTACTTATGTTATTAATCGCAGTTTACGTTATAATAAACGATGGTACCATTCGTAACATCACATCACAACATTAATCTGCCCAGACATCAAGCCAAGTACCGCACGTGCGCCATTGACGAGAACAACAAATAAAAGCATCGTTATTAAATATTTAAAAATATATATAATCAAATAATTGGCTATGTTTCGACAAAAATTATTTAATAAAAAAAGGAACACAACAATTTTAATGGAGGATTATAAATAATACTAAAATTATTTAAAATAAATAAGCTTAAAGTGGGCATATTCAAAGGCCTTAAATCAATTATGTAAAAACGCTAAAATTACACGATGCGATCGATCAATGATGCAACACCGGTCGAGAGCAATTTAAGAAAAAATTAAAAGTTCATAAGCTTTTTTATATGAAAAATACATTGGCTAAACCAAGTTTTTAATTATATAGAAAACATATAAATTTATTAAAAGACAATAATAAACCACGATATTATCAATTAACATAAACACAGGATTTGCATAGATTCCAATACTTAGTTCATGCGTAAATAATTTACATAACATCATTTAGCCACAACATGAATCGAATTCGATGCGATAAATTAACAAAAATATTTGCGGTGCACGATTTGAATGCTTAGCTTCAAAAAAAAATTTTAAATTTCAAATAAATATAGCAATGGATTTAACACCAATCTAATGACTTTAGTTATTATAAAAGTTTGCATCAAAAATATATTAACTATTTTAATTATTGATTTAATATTTTAATATAAATATATTATTAAAATAACTAGGTAATAAAATCTTAGTCGATGTTAACTAAATCTTTTATTTTTAAATTATATGCATTATCTTTGTTTGTTCTATTTTGAATATTTTTTAATACTTCGTGCATTGCTTGAACCAATTTATTATTGCTGATTTGTTATAAAGTACAAATTCACAGTTGATTTATATTTGGAAAAATTAAAATGTAGTCTCAATTCTGTCTAAATCAATTGAACAAGTGACGCGGCCGAACATTTTCAAGCAAACATTTCATTCTCATCATCTTCTTCTAAAGCATAGATGTGTGAGAATCTGTAAAAATTTTCCGGACACGGACGTTTCAGTGCCGCCGTTTCAGTGCCGCCGTTTCAGTGCCGCCGTTTCAGTGCCGCTATTTCAGTGCGGCGCCGTTTCAGTGCCGCCCGTTTCAGTGCCGCCATTTCAGTGCCAGTTACAAATGCGACTTTAAATTTTTGCTTTTTTTCTTTGTCTATGGATACTTTTCCGTTATACGACCCGCTCCCCAAATCTGCTGAAAACATCATATATGGGTTTCCAAGGGCGCTGATCACGAATCTGACAATATTTTTAAGATGTAACAACATCTAAGATTTTAAAAATCTATGATTTTTGATTTTTTTAAATTAAGGAAAAAACAACTAAGTAACTCCTAAGCCGGATTGGAGTCCGCTGAAATTTTTGATTGTTCCATCGTTTTCAGCACCTAAGAAAACCTATAAAACCGGTTTTGGGTGATTAATGGTAAAAAAATAATAAAAACATTGATTTTCAAAATCTTAGATGTTGTCAGATCTTAAATGACCCCTACTCCCTTTTCCTTCCTGAGAATAAAATTGTTACAAAATGGGAAATCCTTTCAATTTTGTAGTTTTTTAAGTGTTGGCACTGAAATGTCGCATTTGTAACTGGCACTGAAATGGCGGCACTGAAACGGCGCCGCACTGAAATGGCGGCACTGAAATGGCGGCACTGAAACGGCGGCACTGAAACGGCGGCACTGAAACGTACCGCACCGAAAATTTTCTTTAGTATTTTATGAAATTTAAAAATTTAATTGATTCCTTCAGTTTTGTTCAAAAAGCTTTAGAGTTAATAATTGGTTTAACTCAATTTTACGTCGGCCCAATTTAAAAATTTATAATTTTTGGTTTAAAAATATTAAATTTATGCACTCACAATGGGTCAAGCCCAGCAGCAGACAAAAATGAACGATGCGTCAAAATTTATGCCATTTTACCGCTAATTCAAAAAATTAACCATGCGGCAGACAGCATATTGTCAGACACTATATCTAAAACTAAAAGCATTCATTTTATATGAAAAATAACCATATTAAACTCAAAATAAGTTAAAGAATTACAGAAAATAAATAAAAAGCATAACTTGCAAACTGATGCTGCATGTGATCTAAAAACAATAATATTAAATGGCAAAAACGACAAACGATATGGAAAGGCAAAATCGACAAACGATATGGAAAGGCAAAAACGACAAACGATATGGAAAGGCAAAAACGACAAACGATATGGAAAGGCAAAAACGACAAACGATATGGAAAGGCAAAAACGACAAACGATATGGAAAGGCAAAAACGACAAACGATATGGAAAGGCAAAAAACGACAAACGATATGGAAAGGCAAAAACGACAAACGATATGGAAAGGCAAAAACGACAAACGATATGGAAAGGCAAAAACGACAAACGATATGGAAAGCATTATAATAAATATTATTTGAAAAAACAAAATGTGTTGATTAGTAAATATTTTAAATTCATCAAATTAATAAAAAAAACATTAAAGATCCACAATAATTAATTTTAGTTTTTCTCATCAAAACAAGTAAAATTACTAAAGCCACTTTATATAACGAATATGAGGTCTTGATTAACATTTTTACACAAAAAAAAACTTTAGTTTGAATTTTTTTCAATAAGCAGCGACTCAGATGTCTCTACAACTTAACTAATACTAAATAAATATTTATTTTAAATACAGTAAATTAAATTAAGCCTATTAGCCATATCTTTTTTAAAGGGTAGGTTTTCAAAATTTAAATGATTTTTAATTTTTAAATATACGTTATGTCAATATAATGAATTACATTATATACATTCACATCAGATTGACTGTTTTAGTTATTTTGGAACCAAACAGAATAAAAGGGATTCCAAAAACCCCCGAAATATGTTAAAATATGTAATTTCAACCTTGCCCAAAAAAGCTCAAAACAATGCGAAACAGCTATTTTTGGGCTGTATTCATCAGAACATAAAAGCACGAAAACCAAAATCCTGGCCCTATTTATCAGTCTCCCATTCACTTTTAAAATCTCATAATATTCTCGTGTTGCTTTTCGAGGATATCAAAAAAATCCAAAAGGATGAAAATGAGAGTAAATAATTAGAAACTATACAAAGTAGGGTTGTTCCCAGGGGGTGCCCGGAGAAAACCGGGGATCCCCGGCCATTCTCATCCCCGTTCCCCGGTTTGCTCTTTTACAAAACGGGGATCCCCGGGGTCTCTGCGCTGGGGACGGGGTGAAATGCACCCTTATAGATGGCACTTTCCGGTGAAAATTATTTCTTGGTCTGAGATGATAAAGAAAATTGCACTCTGTGGTCAAATATTTTTCATAAATCTACCAAAATACTATGGCCTTACCTGGTAAGTGCTGTTTGACTTTTGATTTTAAGTCCGGTGATTCGGCCCCGTGTGAAGTAGTGTTTAGTTTTAGCTTTTCTGCTGCCTCAGAAGTTGCACTAGTCACATACTCTTCCCCCATAACAAAAATGCAGTAAAAATTTTCATGGCTTGGCAATTAAAACATTCTAAAGCGTTTTAAATAATTTATTAAATTTATTTAATAAATTTAGGTGATTTATTTTTATTTTTTTTAATTAGTATTTATAACGTGAATAGGATTTTTCTAATTTAAAAATTATCATGGGTTATGGATTTAAATATATAAACTTTGATTTATTTTATTGGATAATATGAATATTTTAAAATAACTTTTCATTAACTCTATACTTTAAATAGTTTTTATTAATGTTATTGTAATATTAATCTTTTTAATATATTTAATAAAATATTAATATACCGCAGCTTAGTATTTTTTTATTCAGCTAACCTGATTTATTTTTTATAATTACTTTAATTTTTATCGTTGTTTTCTTTAATTTAAGTATTTAAAGTTTTAACACTTTTAAATTTTCACGTATGAGGTAAATGTATTTGATTTAGTAAAAAATAAAATTAAATATCGTATACGCGCGAGTGCCCACAGGATGGCCGTAGAAGAGACAGGCCGAGCATCCATACTGTTCCAACCAAGGAATAATAAAATGATTCATTTCATTAATTTGGTAATCATCTCAGTTATTTTAAATAAATAATATCTTTAAAAATATTATTATATAATTAAATATTATGTAATTTATGTTTTGTTATAAATGTGCAATGGAGAGAAAAATCATTCGTCGATGTTAAGCGACCGAATTATAATTTAAACTTTTTTCCAACTTCTTTAACTACCTTTTACATTTTATCAATTTATAAAAAAAATAGTCAGCTATTGCTACACAATATTATGGTTTAATTCCTATTGTTTGATATTTGGTTTCATTTTAATTCTCATTTAGTTCATTTTATTTGAATTATTTTCTGGATACTTTTTATATGTAAATAATTTTGTTATAATATTAGTAAAGGCAAAAAGGCAAACAATTGAATGAGAATATTTAAATTGGATTCAGTTCATAAGTTTTGATCATTTGCCATTTATTTTTTCCAAAAATAGTTTTATTTTGGGAAATTTTTAATTTATTTTTACTTTCCATAGTTAGTTCATCAATGACTAAATTTTATTTTGTTATTAGCTTTCTGACTATTAAATGTTTTATATTAATCTCAAAGCGTAAAAGTGGCTAACCGATTTCAGTATAAGGATGTCAGAACCAAATATCCGTTCGATATTATAGACATTTCCAATTTCACGGTTCCATTAAAGCTTTAACAAAAATCTTTTAAATTAAATATTGAATCTTTTTTAAATTAATAAAAATTTTCATTAAATTACTTCTTTTATTACTTAACGTTCGTCATTTAATTTTTTAATTTAATATTTAATTTTTGATTGAAATTTCTTTTTATAAAATCTCAGTTTCTGCGCATTTAATTCACTGACATATTGAATACATTTTAGCTTATTTAAGTTAAATATTACTTTTATAACGCTTGCATATTTCTTATTTACTAAAAGTTGTGCATCAGCTCTTTAATAGTTTCTTTAGTCGTTTTCATTTCATGGTTTATTCTTGTTTATTGCATGTTTAAAATTTTTTTTAGTTTTATTATCCACAAATATAATTGTCATGTTTTAATGCAGCACCAACCAAGAAAAGGCAAAGCCATAATGTTTTATAATATAAGAAGAAATACGCCAATAAGTTAAATATTCAAGTCATTTTTATTACAATTCTTCATTAAATATAATTCATATTAAGGAAAAACTTTTTACCACTGCAATGATTTCCAAATTCGTGTACGGGCCAATGTTCTTATCAAAAAAATTTACCGAAAATCGAAATTTGAATAAAAATTGCTTAAGAAAAATGTAATAAACCCCCAGTAAATTTAATTCAAATATTTAATTCAGCCTCTTTATGCGTGCAGCAAAACTAAAAACAATAGTACTGTATATGTAAATTCATAAAAACCATTTTATTTTAAAATGATAATTACAATTGGCAACCAAGTTAAAAATATTTATTGATTATATATATGTACACTATTTTCAAGAATTATATAAAAGAAAATTTAATTGACCTGATTACAATCAGTATTTTAAAAGCCATTAAATAGAAATAACTGATTTTTTTATTTTAAAACAATTTAACGCTTATATTTTATTATCATCATTTTTCATTAAAAGGTTCAGGAGATTCAAAATAATAATTATTTAAAAAAAAGTTAAAATTGAGATGCCATAATTACTTATAAACAACACTTTCGTATGGAGAAATTGACATGGCTGATGCTACAAAATTTAGAATTAAATTATTACATTAAAAACAATTTGTGAAAATTAATAAACTTACTGTTAGTACCCGAGTACGATGATGACGACTGGAATTATGATGGCTTGCATATCAAAGGTATCGTAAACTTACTAAATAAATTTTTAAAAAGAGATTATTAATGGTTATTGAAATGAAATCATAGAAATTTAAAAGTTTTAACTACTAGTATTTTGTTTCTTTAAAAAAAAATAATGTTAAAAGTAATAATAATAACAAACAAACATGGCCAAATAAAAGAACAATTTTGATTATTTTGAAAAAATTCGTTAAAAATTTACAAATTTTTACATTATAAAATCAATGTTAAGGTAAAAAACATAAATATGAATTAAAAGTAATAAAATCTCAAAAATACGTATATAAGCACAATAAGTTAAATTTCTTTGAAAAATGCGCCGTGTGATAGCTTCCGCTCGGTGTGCCGATGATTTGTTGTTGCGAAGAAGGCGAATGCAAGGCGTCAATTAATTAAAACTTATTTTAATTAATTTATTGAAAAGCATTTCCATTTAAGACTTTTGTGGACGCACGCATTAAACAAAAATAAATTAAAATAGAATTTTTGACGCGGGCATCATGATTTCCATTCAAAAAAGATGAAACTGAATTTTGGGTTTTATTGTTTTTCTATAATTGTTTCGTTTTAATTAGTTGGCTTAAAATTGGTACTATTTAAATTTATTTCTTTTATTAATGTTTGAAAAGTAGGTCATCATTGCAGAAAACCAACTTCGTTCGTTTTCGACTATCCTAAAAGCAAGTAAATATTGGTGTTTTTATTTAAATTTTTCAAATTTGTTTATTTTTCACGCATTGTTGTCAATTTTTGCTGTTTTAATAAATTACGTATTTCAAAGTCGCAGGCATTACGCTGAAGTCTTATTTTTGTTTTCAAAATCATAACTGAAACTTTAGTATGCTTAAACAACTCAAAATTTAAAATATTTTTTATTTGCCAATACACAATACATATAGGTTTATCAATAAATATTCATAAATTAATATTTTTTACATAATAATAATTTTTGGCTTTACTAATTTATCCAATTAAATTTTTAAAAATTTAGTTTCTTATAATATAGGTAAAATAATATTTTTTTTACTAATATAATATTTTTAAAAATTCGTGCGGGCTCCTTCACTTTCCCATATTTTTGTTGATGTCAAATTTTGCAATAACCTTTAGTTTTCAATTATATAGATTTAATTTATGTTTTGATGTGTTGTCCATATTATGTACTGTTGATTTAAAGAACTTTTTAAAAATATTAAAATTAAAATATTATTATTTTCGAAACGAAATAAAAGTGGTTGCCAATGGATTTGCTCCTTATTTCAACAAAAGTCTTTATTATTTTATATGGCTGAAAACATTTAAAAAAATTACTTAATAAAGTTTAATATTATAAATTTTTTGAAAATTAATTAGTTTAATTATCAGATGTTGTTGAGAAATAATATTATTTATTTGCCACCAAGTTTTTTTTACAGATTTTGCAGAATTCTGAGTCATGTTGGCATTACAGCCCTTTTAATCGCTCGTTTGTATTTAATAAATGAACTTTTTATTAATTGTCTTTCACCCACACTGTAATGAATTTTTCCTTTGCATTTTTGCGATAAAATTATTTTATGTATTAATTTAAAACAAAATATATAATGCTTGTTCGATTACCGCCAGATCTTTATTATTGACCGTAATTATCCCGAAATTAGCAATTTTGGCTAATATGGTCGGTATTCTTAAATAAAGAATGTTTGAAGTTTCAGTTTTTGACAAATACAAATGCACCGCTTTTGAGTGTGTGCTAAATGTCGATCATATGACGTACGTTGATTGATTTTTAGTTTAAAAATATCAAAGAATAACTCTCGTTTAACATAATAATGGCTCCTTTTTAATCACAAAAAATATAATAATTAAAATAGGTTAAATCAAAATAAAAACGCTGCTTGCATTCTTAATATATTTATTGCAAATAAGTATATAAAAGTTATTAAACTTAATTGTTATAATATAAAATACCAGCGTTAGACATAATCAATTTACAATTAAAAAAAACTCAAAAATTTATTAAATATCTTACTAAAAGATTATTCATTAATTAATAAAATATATAGTCACTATTAATCAAATAAATTTGAGGTCACACCACAAATAATTTAAAAATTGTTCACAACATGCAATTTTTGAAAAAAATGCAGCAAAATTAGTTTTTATACTTAAAAGTTTCAGAGGTGTCCAACAAATGAAAATTTCTTTTATGAATTTGAATTCACTGGTGTCGTCAAGCTGCTTGATTTTAATGAAGATTTCTCATAAATACCAATATTAATATTTATTGAATTTTATTAAATATAATTTATTATTTATTAGTCTAGAAGCAAAATAAATATCTAAACTTATATTCATTTTTTAGGATTTGATTTTTTGATCTTTAATTGGCCGACACATTTAAAAAAAAAAATCATGTTCTTTTATATATAATTATTTAAGTCTCTGAAATTAGAAAATTTGTTTAATATTGGGATTGATTTTAAAGTTGAATTTGAATAGCTGAAATTAATAAATATAAAATTAAAATTTCTTTTTTGAAATAAATTTATAAGAGATTTTCTTCAACATTTAGTTTCAATTAATTAAACAAAGTTTATTGTTGTATCATGTCTTCTTCGATTCTTTAATTGTTACTAGTGCTGCACGAGAGTCTCGGTCTCGAGTCTCGACTCGAGAAATTTCTCGGGTTTTTTGGGTCTCGGTCTCGAGTCTCGGGTACTTGGTCTCGAAAATCGAGACTTTTTTGCACTGGTAAAGATGGCATTTTTGGTGAGAATTCATTACAGAACTGAGCCTGAAAAATCGATAAACCATTAGAAATCGTCCATTTAATATCTTTTGCACGGTACAACATGTGACAGTCGTTGGCTCAGTGGTTGAACTCTGTCTCATAGTTTATTTATCGTAGGTTCTATTCTCCCCTACTGCGAACCGGTTTTATTTTTTTATTTAATGAATTGTTCTTTTTTATTGATTCTTATTTGTTAGTCAAAACCAAAAAAAATCACTCAGAAAACCTTATGAAATGGTCTGTTTTTTTGCAAATTTAGTTGGGTTATTTCGCCAATTCAATTTACGTTCTAAAAAAAGGATGCAATCAACCACTAGTGATCATTTAGGCACATTTTCCTAACTGAATTCATCACTAAACTCTTTTTTTCCCCGGCGGCGCTTTTCGGCACCACCGGGCGGACCCCTCCTATTCCTAAAAAGCTTCAAAAAATACCGCATTTTTAAAATTTTGGTTGCAAATTTCTTAACAAATTGAGTAAAAAATTCCAAATTTTCTCTGGCGGCGCCTATCGGCACCGCCGACCCCACCCCCCCCCCCCCCCCCTAAAAGTGAAGCAAAATTTGTAAAAAACCCGTATTTTAAAAATTCCTTAACGAAATAGCAGTAAAAAACGGAAAATGCACCCTTAAAAATCGACATTGAAAATTTGTGGAACTTAAAATCAAAATTTTTTTTAGTGAATTTCAAAAAAAATTCGAAATTCTCGGTTCTCGAGTCTCGACTCGAGAAATTTCTCGGGTTTTTTGGGTCTCGGTCTCGGTCTCGGGCCTCGGTGTCATTTCTCGGTCTCGAGTCTCGGTGTCATTTCTCGGTCTCGGTCTCGACTCTCGAGTCTCGGTAAATTTTGGGTCTCGTGCAGCACTAATTGTTACTATTCCTCAATTGTCACTCGCGTCACCTTCATTCGCCATTTACCAAGAAGTGTGCGAAACAGCGTAATTATCATTATATTGATTTATTGATTTGCTGAAGCAAAAAGTAAAAGTAAAAATTGAAATGTTTTTCTCAATCTTAAGAAACAAATACCAAAACAAATAAAGTTTTGATTTTTAGCCTCGCATTTTGTTAAATTTTTGTTTAGTAAAAGCTAAAAAAAGATTGAAAATCAAGGCTGCGATATATGCTGCTTTAGCAGCTTTTTGTGGGTTTTAAAAGGCCCATGCTGTTTTTTGTTGAAAATGCTGTTTTTTGCTTACTCCGTCACCTGTTTGCTTGAAACAAGTGCCCCAAAAACTTTCAGCACCTGAAGTTGACTAGATTTTGTTTGAATTTTTTTGATTTTTTGAAAAAAAAAATGCTTAAAATTTGAATATTTGGCATACTCTAAAATGCAGCAAAATTTGTTTTTATGAGTATTCCTTCCAAGTTAAAGGTTGCAAATCTCTTAACAAAGCAAGTCAAAAAGATTCAAAATTTTCTCGACGGCTCCTATCGGCACCGGTGGTAGATCTTTTAAAGACTAAGTTTTTAAGAAGCATAAACTATTTTCATAACATAATATAATTTTCGTGTTAAATAATCAATCTCTTAAATTTTGCAACCTCTGTAAACATTATTTTTTTAAATATTGCAACAAATATTTTAGTATATTAATGGAAAAATTTTTCTTTATAATATTAGTATTGGCACACCTGGTAAATTAATTAATTTTGCTTCCTTAAGCGTCATGTTAATTTAATAACTCTGTAACAACCGCTTTTCACAATTTATGAACAATTGTTCCATTTGTCGTCCATTGTTTTTTATCCGATAAATTTAAAGTTATTCGTATTTAGTGGTCGAGTTTTAAAGCTGGGTGAACATTATTTATTTTTCATAATATAATGTCAAATTTAAAAATCGATAAATTAATAATATTTTATTTTGTCATTACTAGCCTTTATCGTTTCGTCCTCTTGCCGATCAGCTTTACTTCAATTTACATTTTCATTTTTGAGTTGAACAGCTTCCAATTTTTTAATATATTATTTTTTAAATAATTGTCAGAAAAAAATTAAAATTAGTGATTGTCTTTGTTACATTATAGTCATTTGATGTGTTGTTGATCATACCTTATACTAAAAAATAATATTTTTAGTTTAATAATTGTATCACTTTATTATTTGCCTAATTGTGTTACTTATTTATGCTTTAACAAATTTTAATGTATGCTGGAATTTATTCACTTATGTTTATTAAACCAATATTATATTTTTAATAGAGCAGGATTATTATAAAATATATCAGTTACGTCTTTGTTTATGCTAATTAAAATGCAAAAATATTTAGCGCTTTTTGCGCAAAATTTTCTCGCTTTTTTATCGTAGAAGTACATCGATGTTTTTATGTTTTTGCAGTAATTTAGTGTGACTTGTATTAAAATTTACTTTTACGCTGAAATATTTGCAAAAAAGAAAATAAATTTTAAAATAAAATTAAAGCTTCAACGCGGATTGCGACAGACATCTCAAGCTTAATTTTAAATTTAAGAATTACAAAAAAATAAATAATGAGACTAAATATATTTTAAGAGTTGAACTTTATATGGTAATCAATTAAAGCTTTATATATTTCACAGTTGTTACACAAGCCTCATTTCCTTAAAATTATAATTGGTAATAAATTTAAAAATTCAATTATATTCAACTTATTACAATGCTTTCAAAAAAGCATGGATTACGAAAGGTTGTTAGAAAATAAATAGGCTATCAAAAATTTAAATTTTTTGTAGAAAGGTTAAGGATAAAAACTATCAGTCTCTTTTTATTTTTACAACATGATGCTTGAACCGTGAACAAAGGAGAAACGCTTTACTAAGTTTTATTATTCTAAAATGTTAGCAATATTCAAATATTTATAATTATGAATAAATTATTAATGTTTGGTTGTTAATGTTTAAAGAAGGTTTTATATTATTTTAAATTATTTATTTAAATAATAAATGAATCTAATACAAATTTAATACCTTTATTTAGGATGCTACTTTCAACTGGTTTTTTATAAAGCTAATGCATTGACCTTTTTTTTGGATTCTCCTTTTACTTTTTCAAGAAAAAGAACAGCTAAATCATTTTGGAGACAATTCATGAAGTTAAAATTAATCATTTCAAAATTAAATTTGATTTTTTTTTACAATATTGTTCTTCATATTAAATTAATAAATTTATTTTATTACCTTTATTTTTCATTTTCTGACATAATTTGATTGATTTAAATAATACTGAGATAAGCAACATTGGTACATTTTTTTCAATATAATAATTGGATTATTGTATAAACATTATCTTTGTGTTTGTTATTTACATAAGTTTAGCTTATCATTTTTCAAAGTTTAATCTTTTAACGTTGTATGCATTATTTGTACATACCTTTTCTGGTTTTATTCACTATTTCAAAATAAATTAACACATAATCAATTAACGTTTTGGATATTTTGTTTTATATTAGAGTAAAGCGCCTGGGCCCATGGGCATTGCATATTGAGGCACCTCTTCATATGCAAATTTACTCTATTTTAATCTTTACAACAATTCATTTTAAAGTAAATCTTTGCAGTTAAAAACGCTTTTTGTATATGCTTTATTTTTTCTTTTATTGGTTGCGTGCAACTTTTTTGAAAAATATTTGTTTTTTGTATAATTTTATTTAGTTTATTTGATTTGAATTTAAAAAATTAATTTCATTATTCAAGACGATAAAATCATGCCGAACTCCTTTTTGGGATATCTTAGATGTGCTTCGGTGCTGAAATTTGAAATTTCGTTAAGCATTATTTATTTAAATATTCATTCATATTTTGAACTTTCGGATTTAAACAATTAAAGGACTTTTCCAGTTGTTGGTGTTTCCTTTTTTTGGTAATCACGGTTACAAGATAAAACATCTTTAGGCTATTCTTTTTAGGGTTACTGTCTTCTTGACGAACCATTATATATTAATGCAAAATTTGCGATCTATTCATTTAGGTACATATATTTTATAAACTCTTCTTAACGATGTATTTTAAATTTCTTTAATATATGTTCTGAAATTAGAATTAAATACAATAATGGAAGTATAATGTAATTGTGTGGCTTTAAGTTGAGAGAAGGATTGGTAACAAAAAGGTCTCTGTTGAGAGAAGGATTGGTAACAAAAAGGTCTCTCTTCTGATTGAATATTCTTTATTATTAAAAATCAATATTTACAACTATTTTTCTAAATTAATCATTGTATAACTTACACCAGAAACGCATTAACATCCTCAAGCCTGATCTTTGGGTTTCTTTTTTTTGCCTCTTCTAAAATCTTCGGAACACCTGCAAAACTTGCTGGAGATTTGAGATCATAATAAACTTTTGATTAGTGTTTTATCTATGGGTTTGCTCATTTTTTTCAAATACTTTTTCTATGTTCCTATTTATGGGCTTCTTTTTACGTTCCAACGCGTTGAAATTTGCTAAAACTCTCAAAGAGCTGTCTGTACTTAAAATGCCCTTTAGCCATTAAATCTGACCAGCTTTTTATTGGATTACTAAAATAAATTTATTATTAGTGGTTTCACCATAGTGTTTTATTTATTTTAATATTAGTTAATTGTGTTTTTTTAAAATTTATATATAAATAATAAAATAAGTCACTGGTTTCATGCCACTGTGGATTTATTTTATAGATTTTAGCTTTTTTAAATTTTTGAGTAAAATTAACCCGAAAATCTATTTTAAATTATTTTGTTAGATGCTACCTTTTTATTTATTTTCTCACGTGCAACAATACCTTTACAAAAACTTTAAATAGTAGCGATCTTACGGCATGCTTTGTCGCGAGAGCGAATAAAATAATAAAGTTAAAAAATAAAAGCTATAAAAATCTAAAGGTGGAAAGTTATGAAATTAATAAAACATTTTATTGAATTGAATAAAATGAAATAAATTAATGTCGGAGGAAGGAGGCTGTTTTATTTTATTAATATGTTGTCGAATAAACTGTAACATTATTAATAAGGTCGAATAAACTGTGGATTGTGAATCTTTAATTTAGATAATGAAAATAAATTATGTAAATTATTATAAGAATAAGCTTCAGTTAAATTTTAGTAAAATAGTTAAAAGCAATTATAATTTGTTATTGTATGAAATAATATTTATCATACAATGATAGATGCAATAATAAATGAATATAAATAACAAAACTGCTTTTATGCACCCATTAACAACGGGAATACTATTTAAAACCTAAAGTTTTATGTAAAGATTGTCAATCCTTAAAGAAAATATAGTCATTATTAATGTGCAAAATTAAAGTAAAGTAAAATCAGATATTTTCCTAATTAGTTTTTATTCATGCTACATAATTATAAATTTAAAATAATCATGAAATAAAAACAAAATGATTAAAAAGGTTTTTAGCAAAAATTTTTTCATAATTTTAGCCCCCAAAGTCGATCAAACTTTTTATCGGTTCACAGAGCATTGAATAAAAGAAAAAAATACATCGGTGCAAGATTAATGATAACTTGAATATTCAGCGACTTCAAATTAGCACAAAAATAACTTAAATCATAAATAACTTTCAAATTTCCGCAGAGGAAGCTTATGTAAGGTACTAAAAACAAAAAACTAAGAAAAAAATATATACGAAAATTTAACGGAGATTAAAAATCACGGTCTAAGTAATAATATGAAATCATTAAAATCAAAATAATTTGTTTAAATAAGTATATGTAAATATTAAATCATTCAAAGTTTAAACGAATTTGTCTCGCTATACTACGCGAATCAAGGAGAGAGATAGTCAGCGCTTGAAGAAGGGTTTTTGAAAGTTTTAACTTCAATGGCGAATCTTCTTGAAATAGGTCTTCCTATGCAAGAAAATAAACATACAATTCAAAAGGCAATTTCATTTAAAAAAAACAATTTAAAATATTTAAATATTCAGGAAAAATTCCTTGCTTAAATAGTTTTTTATATCGTAATAAAAAAAATAAAATTTTAAACCTTGTATTTTAGGCGCGCATAAAAATTAATTTTTAATAAAAGCAATTAAAAGTCAATGTATTGTATATTTATAATGTGGGAATTTGTATGAGCTGTGGTGATCTGAAAAATTGACGTGCAAAAGAAAAATTAAAAAACAATTACGTCGCGATAACTATAAAATTGGATAAAAAATTTGAAAACCGTCTCGATCGATTAATCCTGCCGGTCTCTTACATACAAAATCAAAAAACATGAAAAAACATTTTGTGATGGTATAATAAGAAATTGTAAATATGTCTATTCTCATCGAGGTAATCCAAGACTCACAAACAACACCAATTAAACTCCATACTTGAAACTTTGACCACTGCATTTTGTTTTGAAGTCGCAGTTGAATGCAACTAATAAAAATAAATAAAGTTTTACGTTAAATTAACCACCTACAATTCAGGTGGTGAAATTATTGGTTGACCAGAATGCGAGTTTCACTCTCAGGGCATATTGTTATTTCATAAAAGGATGATTTTATTTGTTTTGGCCACCAAATTATTAAGATTTTGCGTATATTGTAAAAGTTCATTGCTCTTTACAAAAACTTTAAATTTTGATTTAATTAATATTATGAAAACAAACTCTGGAATTCAAACCAAATTCGCAAGAAATAGATAGATAATGCCTCTTATTTTATGGTTAAAAGAGCACAATCACCAGCTGCGAAGGAAAAGAACTAATTAGTTAAATAATGTAACATTTGTTTGTTCAAATGCTATTTTATTTTATCCAATTCATCAAATAAAATAATATAAACATTTTAAAAATGAATAGATTATTCAATAAGATGACCCATTTAATTAAAAGACAACGGAAAGTTATTGCCCACAAAAACTAATTAAAAAATTAAATATTGATTAAATCTTTTATAAATATAATTCAATATTTGAGTTTTAAACGAACAATATTTATAGCTTAAACATTAACTTCGTTTTAATTATTAAAATAATTTTATATTATAGTTTGTAACCATGCTACAATATGTAATAAACAAATTAATTGTAAAAATATTAATATTGAGACCAATATATTACTTCTTTACAGTTTAACATTTTAGAATTAAATAATTAAACGAATCCGACTTTTAATTCAACTTTTTAAAATAAAAAAGGTGCCGAATAATGACGAACCATTAATCAACAGCTGCATTTTTTATATCCTACATAAAATATGTTATACAAATGTATATCAACAAAAACGGTTTAAATCTATTCCTACATTTGGTTTGAGCCTACTTTAAATATTAATATTAATAATAAAAAAACAGTAAATTTGTTTAAATAACGAAATAAATAACTTTTTAAAATTCAAACAGCTGATTAAATTTTTAAATAATAAATATTTTTAAATACAAACAATTTTAATGATATTAATAATTTTACATTGGGAAGCTAAAAATCTTTACATTGCTAAAACTAATTAAGTAATATTCAAAATTATTAAGCTTTTAAAATAAATGCAAAATAATTGAGCGATATCGAGTTTTTCAGCTGTCCTATGTGACATAATTGAGCAAAGTTCACTGGGGATTTTGTGTACGAATTCAAACATTTTAACTGATCAATTTTACATTTTAATTAAAATTTTATTCAAAATTGGAATTATTGGGACCTTTAAATAAATAAGTTATAAAAAAGTAAATTCAAAATAATTATGCTGACTCAATTTTTTAACACAATCAAGCTCAATTTAAAAGCTTTACAGCTAATCTGCACTTCATGGCTAATGAAATGGATTTGTTCGTGCCTCGCTTGGTAATTAAAAATATATTTAATTAACTACCTTTTGCAAAAAAATCTAAAACAAAAGTTATTAACAATTGTATGAAATGATTTTCGTCATAAAACTACTTTATTTAAGACCAAAAAATAAATTATTCAATTTATCTTTAAAATTATTCAACCCAATTTTGTATAGCTTAATACCGCCAACTAAGGTAAATCAAAAATTGAGTCTCGTGGAATAATAGGTAAAATAAATGCTAAATCTTAAAAAATATATAGAAATTAAAGAAATGAAAATTTGATAAACCGTGAAATATGGAAAAGTGCCAACTTAGCTCACAACATGTCAATACGCAAAATTCACAACATAAAGAAAAATAAAACATAATATTACTTTATCACCTAATTATCCTTTTCTGTTTTGGTTTACTCCGCAAAATGATAAACTAATTATTAAATTTTAACAAACTGTTGTAAATATTAAACAATATAAGTTTGCCAAATAGTAAATAAAGCCATTGTATTTTAGTGTACTATACAAATGCCCCCGCCGTACAGCGTTGCCAATTCACGATGCAGTACATTTATCCTTAAACCGAATAAATACAATAAAAAAATGAATAATGTATAAATCAACCAGAATATTTTAAACCAGGTGTGATTTCCATATATTTCCATTACATAAATAAATAGCAAATTATTAAATAAATTTAAAAAATTAAATATACTAATGTAAAAAAACTACAAATCATTGAACGCTAATATTCGAATCGACAATTATAATAAAACACCACAAAAAAGTTCTTACAAAAACGTGAATGGTGGGCACCTTTGGAGATAAACGAGCAGAGCTCCTCTTTTTTGATGAGTTCGGGCCATAAGGTTTAGATGATGCTAAAAATCTTTTATTGGATTAAAACAAATAAAATAATGTTAAAAAAGTCCAACTAAATAATGTTCCTTTTTTAATGATAAAATAAAATGGGTTTTGAACATTAATCATTCTACTTTATAAAAATAATTATTAGTTTTTGCTTACGTTTGTTATCTATATTGATAAAGTTTTCAATGCATAAACTGCGAATTTTATATATGAATATTTGCTGTTCTATTATTTCTAATAAAGTCATTTTAATAATTTATAGTATTTAAATATTTTATTTATCCAATAATTCAAATCAAAAGAATAAAAATTTATAAAATTTTAAATCGCATTGCATTTTTATAAGTATTTGTATTAAGATATTATTCAATAAAGTGTAAAAGCATATTTCGATATCTTTTGAAATAAAAATAAATAATGTGAATTTCACGAAAATAAATTAGAACAAATGCAAAATGAAGAAAAAAGAGTAACAGGTTAGCTTTTGCGTATTTCGGGTATTTAAAAGAAATAAAAAAAAAGATAAACCCGCAGGGGCGGAACGGAACGTTTTATTCAAATAAAAATTCTCTATTAACAAGAAACTTAAAACAACCCTCTATTATTGCGAGATATTATAGACCAACCACAAAATGCAATTATTTTTAATACAACAATTAACTCCAAATACAAACCTAGTGCTATTCCTCAATGATTAAAAAAATGATTAATACTGGAAGATTGCTTAATTATTTAAATATACCGCACACGCTATAATACATAATTCTAGATTAAAAGCAATTCGATTATATTCAAAATTTTTAATAGCAAAGATTTATTAAATTACTTTAATTATTATTTCCTATTTTTTTTTTTATGTATTCTAATGGTTTATGTATAAATATAGGCCGATATCAAAATTTATTTTATAACAGAGTAAATTATATAATTTCATTCGGTATACCTCATCGTTATTTTAATATTATATTGTGGGTTGTAGATTTGATCGTATATTTTAACAAAATCATTGTATCATTATTGTTATCTAAAAATCTTTGAAAATTTCAAAGCTTGCTAACGGCCCTCCTGCTTTCCTCCATAGACTCATAATACGTTTTTTATCAATTGAACAAATGTATGCTCACTTCCGTGAAAACAACAACAACGTGGCAATCCAAGCTGTGGAACGCATAAGTTATGATGGAAGAAAAAAATTGGCCTTAAACCAATTCCAACTTTGTAATTCAACAAAATTGCTTGTCAAATTATTTTTTGTGCGGATATAACAAAACACAGTAATTGTTCACATAACATAAAATTAAGGTACATATTTTAAAAAATAATAACAAAGAAAAACAACATTTTTTATTATATAAATAGTTCAAAATCCTGCTTAGCGTATATTACATCGCGCCTGAAACAAGAAATAAATTATTCAATTTAAAATTTTTTTGACATTTTTGTTAAGAAATGCAAAAAGATTTCTTGCCGTGGCGCCGCCGAGTAAACTTTGAATTTTAGACTCAATTTGTTAACAGATTTGCAACCAAAATTTTAAAAGGCGTGGTAATTTTTGAAGCTTTTTAAGAATGGGAGAGGTCCCTCGGGGGGAAATTTTTGAAATTTTAAAGGATATTTGCTAAGAATATTGGTCAAAAAATTACTAATTTAGAAACTGCGCTGATTCTGTCTTGACAAGATTTTCAAAATAAACGATAAACCAGTTTTTGTACGGATTATACTTATAAGGAAATTAATGTGTCCATAGCAAAATTTGAACCGGTTCAAAATCGAAATGAATCGAAAACATTCATTTATTAAAAATGTCTGCAACTGCAAGATGCAGATACACAGCAGACTCAAAATATTCCTAAAAAATTATTAATATAATTTACAAATCAAAGTGGGAATTACTAAATTTAAATAAGATGTTAAACCCAACATTTAAATAGCAACCTCGAAGCAAAAAAAACTATATAAAATGAATAAATACTTTAAAAAATCAATGCAACATTTCATAAAAATCAATTTAGCAAAGCATCAAAAGATAAATATACATTATTTCGCTAAAATAAAATGGCTTTCATGGATTTTCCAATGTGAACATAACCCAACACGCAAGTTCATAATGTTCAATAACAAAATTGTATTTTTCATTATTAAAAGTTTCAGATCAGATTAATAATTTGCATCTTTTATTTATAGTTAGTCACTTTCTTAGCGCTTGGCAATTGATTGTACTTAGGCCTTTTCGTTCCTTTTTATTTTTATTAACGTGAGAATTTTAAATTATTTATGGTTTTTTTTTGCTGTAGCAGGTTTTTTCACGGCAGACCAATTATTTAAAATTGTGTGCTCAATTAAACAGATCCATAAACAACCAAATTTTTTATTCACGCACCTTCATGGCTTGAAAAGTGAAAGAAAATTTGTTGGTTTAAACTTTAAACCTTGTTTAATTTTTGTTGCTAATTATGTATATATTTATTTATATTTTTTGTTAAGTTACTTTTTTTAGATTTTGTTGTTCTTCTTTTGTTATTTGCTTATCAATAATTATTTACTTTTATTTTAAATTTAATTCAAGCTTTAGCCAACACTCAATGTTACTCAGTTATTTTTTAAATATCGAATTTTTAAATCAATTTATTTGGTTCATTTCTTTCAAAAGAATAGTTTCAATTTATTTAATTTGCATTTAATTTGTCGTGATCTGCGCCTCAAAAGTCAACAATCTTAAAAATTCCTGTTCTATATTTTGCCAGCAAGAAAAATTTGATTTGAGTTATATAATCTTTTAGAGCACATTATGATAATATACTTATTTGTGATAAACTATTTTAAATATTTGCAGAGTTCTAATCATATTAAATTTTTTTTAATTAATTAGATCTTCATATTAAACAAAAAGCTAATTTTTTCGGACCCGGTCGCTCCGTTTGGGGCAAAATATGCAACGTTCTTTGATATTTACAAAAAAAAGTTATAAAATTTGTTGAACAAAGCCACAACGCCACTGGGTCGAATTATTGTTCTTTTCTTAAGTTAGAAAAAGTATCGTTTAATTTATTTAAACAAATCTTGAAATATAACGCTGTTCAGAGTGCGTATTAAATGATTTTTTTAAATTACTTTTTTAACTATTTTATACCAGAAACGTCTTTTAAATTACTCTATATTATAAAAACACAAAATATGATATCCGATCTTAATACGGTTACAAATTGATTTGATTAAAAATCTACTAATATTTGTTTCGCATGCATAAAGCCGTAATGCTTAAAACTTAAAGCCCAAGTAATTCTTTAACAAACACAAACTAAAAGCTAGAATTTTCTATCATAACCTAAATAATTGAGTTCTTGAACACAAATAAAAAATGGCCCACGACAATTTAATTAAATAAACAATGCTGATAAATTAAAAATAATAAAATCGTATATAACATAATTATTAATACGGAGCATTTAACAAAAAGCTAAACTCAATTCTACATTACTTAATTAAGCGAAAGCAAACGGCAAGCCTATTTAAGCAGCCATAATCCTTTTTATTTATTTTATGAATAACAATATAATTGATTAAAGATGTACCGTAATAAATAATAATTTTATAACAAACAATTCAAAATAATAAGCATAATAAATAATATAGCTTCTTTAATACATCGATATGCACATGGAAAAGAATGACCTGAATTTAGAATGACATAGAAAAAATAAATGATCTAATTTTAGCCAAATCCAAAATCGAAAAAATACCGATAGCAAAAAATACCGTCTAAAAAAATTCGGTCTACCGACTTTGTTGTGGTCAATATTAAATGCCGCGCTTCATAGATTAATTACCAAACACGTAGCGGGATTCCGTAGCAGTACAACAACAACCATGCGCATAAAAAAGCAGTAACATTTATCAGCTTAATATTATAAACAACGCAGTTACAGTACAACTCTTGCTCTTAAAACAATAGCGCATGTCATTTTTATCAAAGATGCACTATAAGCCAAAGCAAAAAAATAATATCGCAGCTTAAAATGAAAACTTTATGAAATATGATAACATTGTAACTAAACTTTAAAAAAAATTCAAAGCCAAAGATGTATACATTATAATATAATTAGAAAACCTTGCGTTTAAAAAATTAAAATTCTTTTATAAAATGCAGATTTACATAAATCTCAATATGCCCCCTTCATAACGATTAATCAAGTTATAACAAAATTGTCACTGCTTTATCATAAATTTAAATTTAAGCTAGCTATTTTTTTAATCCAAAAGTTGCGCAAATGAGTCTAAAAACACCGTTAATGTTCAAAAAAGCCTGGCTAAAAAAATCATATAATTTAAAACTATATAAAACGATAGAAACTCCAATTTGATATAATAGTAATTTAAAATAATAAGCATATAAAAATACAAAATCTAATTTAATTATTTTATAATGTTTTAAAGATTTATACTAATAAATAAATAATAAAAGTTATTAGAAAAGTTTTTTATACTTTAGATACTGGACCAAAAAATTGTGAAGTACTAATTTTTATATTTTTGGCATCATTAATTTTTAAAAATTTGCGCTTACTGCTTAATGCACATTTAATTTTTAAATAATATAAACTCATTTTTAATTTTCGTATTATCAATTGCTGGTCAATTTAATATGATTTTATGTAATTTATGAGTATCTTTAGACATACATTATTTATTTATAAACTTAAATAGTTAACATTTATCAGTCTGTAGGGTGTTAAATGAATCAGAATGGAATCAGCCTTGACACTCATATTTTCGCCAAGTGTTTATGCTCAGACATTTAACATTTTTTTATTTTGTTACTAATGTATTTGTTATTAAAAGTAATTACAATCCTAAACAATATTCATTTATAAAAAATCCTTGTTTTCGTGAATTGACGGCGGCGAATCTCACTCGCCAACTGTTCATTCATATTGCTTATTTCTTTCAGTTTTTACTTCAATGTTTTTTAATATGTTTTAAATTTTATATCAGTATTTAAATATACTTTTTAATTTTATCATTTTTTATTAAATTATGTTTAAGGCTTTAATTTATTGAAGGTTTTGTTTTTACATTTATAGATTTTTTAAAATTAAAACCCAAAGTTTTTAATGTTGATTTTTGCCTTCAGCTGGGCGCGCGTGTAAACCACGCGCCGTTCAGAAATCTGTTACGCCCTCATAGTCCATAGACCTCGGCACGATCGTCGTCTAAAAGCCATAATTATTTTCAAAATTTAATTAGATAAGGGTTATCTGTCTATTACAAATAAAACACCAAAATTTATTTTTAAAATTATATAATCCGTCTTTCTTTCTTAATTCAGCTTTTGTCAAAGTTTTACGATGTAAATAATTTTCTTAGTGTTTACATCAGGGTTGCGATACGTCCTTGGATGCCAAGGGCAGTCCTTGGAAATGGACCCTCGGTCTTGGAAAATTGAAAAAGTCCTTATTTCCAAGAATGTCCTTGGAAAATGAAGATTTGGCTGGAAGTTTAAATATTTGTAATTTTAAAGGAGAAATCATTTTGGCATTGCGTATATTCAAATTTTCAATAATAAATGGCTATTTATCAAAAATGAGCCCTCTCAAAACATTGGATCTCTTGTTCATTTTTACATTAATTTTGGAGCAAATTTCTTAACAAACCTTGTTAAAATCTTCAAAATTTTTCCCGGCGGCGCCTATCGGCACCTCCGACCCCTTCCATTTTTAAAAAGGCTCAAAAAATACGGCTATTTTTTAAAATTTGGTTGAAATCTCTTAACAAATCGAGTCAAAAATTCAAAATTTTCTCGGCGGCGCCTACCGGCACCGCCAACCCTATTTGTTTAAATTTTTACTAAAGTAACAACCATAGTTATAAACAGTCAGACAAATTTTTTAGTTTTTCAACAATTCAATTATGATTTTATTTTAGATTTTATTTAAAATGGTCGAGACGCTTATCTGTGGCCAATTTATTATTGTAAAATAACTAAACTATTTAATAATTAAAACTAAAATCTTTACGATCTGATTATAAATTTTCATTCAAACTCAAACAACTTTGAATAGCTAAAAATTGTTTTATTTAAACATAGCTGAGACGAAATGCACACTCAAGCCTTCAACATCTGTAAGATGTCTTGGTCCAGTACAAAGTAGCCTAAAACCAAAGTTAATATTATTAATATAAGTTGGTAACTGAAATTTAAAAATAATAAAAATTATATTTTATTGTAATTGCGGAGGAGTTAATTTTAATTATGTAATTTAAATTTGCAACATTACGTTAATCAACATAATTATTAAAAAAACAAAAAATTTAAGAAAAAAATTAAAAAATTAATAATAAAAGAAATGGCGCTAATAAAAAACAAAAGTTAAGATATTTCTTGAATTTAGGCTCCATCATTGCTCGACGGATGCAAAACTTGTCGTTCCAGTGCGACAAATGTAAACAATGGGGCGAATGCCACCCTCCAGAAGGATTCGTGGGCAATGTGTGCTGTTAATACAGCTTCAAATTTGTGTGTTGAGAGAAGGCAATTTTATTTTTGTTACTATTAATTAAAAGGTAAAATACTAATTAAATTATTCTTTTGTTATAATTTTTAATTTCCTAAAGAAAAAACGCTCAGAGTCATTTGTTACCTTTTTGTAATAAAATTGCATTGTAAGCAATGATAATTATAAATAATTTAAAAACATCAGCTTTAATACCAACAATAAAAATTAAATATACTTTAACTTTAATCATAAACTTAATGCAGACGGGTTAAAAATTAATATAGAAACTTAATCAACAATATTAATCTTACAGAGGAAAAACTCAATAAACTTCATTCTCGCCTTCGGCCTAAGAAGCATCCATTTGATCATGAAGGGTGCTGGCACGAGTCGTGGGACAGTTATCTTGGGGTCATGTCTTATTAAAAAACAATTACATTAATTTAGAGCGATGAATTTTTAAACGCGCAAAAAATATTAAAACATCAAATTGGAGTTACCTAAATACATTTTAATTTGCCCAAAAAATTTTAACAAAAAAAACATTATTTGATACAAATTTGGAGCGCACTTTACCGGGCTGGAACGCTTTGTTTAATCGAGAGAAGCACTAATTAACATAAAAAATAATTTATAATAATTAAAAACTATCAAAATAATCATTTTGCAAAACAAGTTTGTAATCATCGTCGTTCTACAAATTTTGAACCAAATAATAGCAAGGAATTTTTAAATTAAAAATAGGGAGTATAAGATATTGTTTATTCCATGTTTAAGGTCCAATAGTACATAAAATTTTATTGACCCATAATTAAATATTCTACCCAAAAATTAACACATAAACTATTAAACAATAAATTAATTCAGGGATATGAATAAACAAAAAAGTTTTAAATCGGGACAAACATGTACATAATTAAAAATGAATAAAGTAAACTGTCATTTAAAAAAAGTACAATAAACCATTGATATGATGCTTCCGACAAACTTTAATGTTTACACAATTCAGGCCGCGACTTACAATAGCGGATCAAATTTTTAGCAGCCAAAAGAACAAAAAATATATAGTTAAAAGTTATAATAAAAATTGTAAATTTATCTGGATCTCAGATCCATTATCAAACCGTTCAACTCTGATTCCGTCCGTTTGCCCGACCCGGTAGACTAAACGTCCAACGCTTCCACAACTCAGGATCGCTGAAATAAATACTAAGGGTCAACAATCCGAATGCAATCAATTTAAATAGGCAAATTAAAAACTATAGAACATTATAATTTGATCTAAAGGGCCTCGATTTATCAAAAAAAGTTCAAACTTTATGTTTTATCCCATAAGTACAAAATCGAGCATTAAATTATTATAAAAATAAATATCTCAGCATTTTAGGTATGAAATTAATAAAAAAAAATCATAAACTGTTTAATACTTAAGTAACATTATGCGTTTATGTTGAGGCCAAAATAAGCTAAAATCTAAAGTATCATTAAATGAAGTAATAAACCAGTAATTATCGGCATTAATAAACAACAACCTCTGACATAATCACAATGATAAAGCGATAACTCTACCTCTGTGCAGTATTCTTTCACCAAATCTAGTATTTTTCTAGTATTTTATTATTGTTAATTCATTTTATGGTTTTTACATTAATCTTGATTTTTTTTTATAATGCAATAATTTGGTTAATTTTTAATGAATTAAAATTAGTTTTAATTAATTAACGCCTTGTAGTATCCGCCTCATTCGGAACAACAAATCATCAAATCATCGGCACACCGAGCGGAAGCTATCACACGCCGCATTTTTCAAATTTTTAAATTATTGTGCTAATATAAGTATTTTTCAAGTATTTTATAATTAAATTAAAATTTATTTTTAATGCATATTTATATTTTTTGCTTTAATCTTGATTTATAATGCAAAAATTTGTATAGTTTTCCATTTTTTCAAAATAATCAAAATTGTTCTTTTATTTGACCATGTTTTTTTGTTTGGTATTATTATTACTTTTAATATTACTTTTTTTTTTAAAGAAACAAAATAGTTAAAAGTTTTAAATTTTATGAATGTCATTTCAATTAATTTAGTAAATTTACGCATTTTTGATATGCATGCCATCATAATTTCAGTCATCATCATCGTACTCGGGTACTAACAGTAAGTTTATTAATTTTCACAAATTGTTTTTTAATTAGCATCAGGCATGTCAATTTCTCCATTCGAAAGTGTTGTTTATAAGTAATTATGGCATCTCAATTTTAACTTTTTAAATAATAGATATTTTGAATCTCCTGAGCCTTTTAAATATTTAAAATGGTTTACAAACAGCCAATGTAAAAATCAATACTTTTTTGTATTATAGTTGACTTTAGATCTATAGTTTTATTTTTTTCTATCATTTAATGAAAGTAATTTAGTTATGATTTAAATTTGATATCAAAATAATATAATTATCATATTGTATATATTTTGTCGACTTTTATTAAACCTTCAGCCTTTAACAGTCAAAGTGTCTGCCTTAAACCGCAGTTTCATACATTTAAGGAAGAGTTGTAAATGTTTGCTTTTTTTAAAATTTAAAATAAATTATAAACTTGTTAAAAAACTTCCTAGTATTTGAAACTTTATAATAATTTAAAGCACTATGGTTTGTACTTAATTTATGGAACATTGAGAATTTAATAAAAAAATATTTAAATAAATCAAATTACCTACCCTCCATGGACGGATTCGTGCTGGGTCGTTTCGTAAAAACTGCAAATGGGGCGCTTTTCAAAAGTTTTTTTGTTATAACTTCTTTCAAAGCTAACCAAATCAAGCAATATTAGTATTATTCAAAAGCATGCAATGGGTAGAAGCTTACAAAGGCAAAGCTAAGCGATTGGACAATTCTCAAAAATGTTATGGCCAGAAAACGCTTTTTTGGCCACAATTGGCCTTTAATGTTTGGTCAATAGCATAGCTTTTGCTTGCTAATAGCTTCTCCTCCTCCTAAGCTTTCGAATAATACTAAAATTGCTTGATTTGGTTAGAAAAATGTTTAAATTTCCAGGTCAATTTTATTCAGGAAATTTTTTTAATTTTGTAAATGTCAATCGCTAAAATTCCAAATGAAGATTACCAAACAATACTTAAATAAATAATATTTAAACTTGTATCTTTTCCTTAAAGTAAGAGATCGCGTAGTTAAAGAATACCAACAGTATCATCATGTCGGGGCTCGGGGAGCAACCCTAGTTGAAAAATTACTTTATTTTTTTGAGAATCTGCTAAATAAAACCAATTAAAAACGTTAATGTTTAAACATAGCAGGTTCAATTTAATAAACAATTGTAACTAAAAATCAAAGTTTACAAAGATAAAAACTATAAAAAATCCTGCCAATTTTTGTAAATTTCCAGATTTTTTTCCATGATATTTTGGCAAAAAGTCCGGGATTCCGTACCAAAAATGACCGTAGTAGGGTAGCTCCCCGTCCCCAAACCCCGACTTTTTTTAGTCGGGGGTTTCGTCCCCGACCCCGACTTTTTTGAAATTTTCGGGGGTTTTGCTGGGAAATACCCCGAACCCCGAGTTTTTTGGTCGGGGACGAAAGCCCGACCTCGACTTTTTCCGTGCCCGAGGGCTCGGGGAGCTACCCTAATTTGTAGAATAAGTAATCATTCCTTCTTTTTCCAAATTAAAATTGTTTTATGTTGTCATAGTTTTATTAATATTACATAAGGGCTTTACATGTTGTTTAAATAGCAAAAAATAAAAACTTTATTGTTATTATATTCGATTAAAAAATAATTTAATTTTTTATTTACATGTCAAACCACTTTGATTGTGTGAACTTTCTTTTAAGTTAAATTAGGGTTGAAATCCCGACGTCGAGGAGTACTTTTATTAATAGCATTTAAGATGCTTATAAGAAAACTCAAACCATAATTTGTATAATAGTTAGCATTTATCAATCTTTTCTTTCGAAGAATATGCATTACGTATGTTGAATTATGGTTTATTTTATTTTTTTAAATACACGAATTTAAATACTAGGATTTTATTTTTTAAATTCCTTTTTTAACTAGAAAATTCAAGTTCAAATGTCGACCTAGGCTCTCCGCACCATTGGATACCACAGAACATGGTAATCCTGTCTTGTTCCCCAATTTTTTTTTTGCTTAGAAGGCTTTAGGTAATGATTATTTTAACTTTTTTACTTCACGCGTCGCAATTCTCCCACATCCCATATTGATCAAGCCGTTTCATCTCGGCCCTGAAACGCAGCAGGGCCGGATAAAATTATTCAAAAAGTCGAATCAACTAAAATCGCCACCTTGTTGTTTTATTAAAAAATTAGTAAATTTGTCTAAATAAATTGGGTCATTTACATTTTTTTATATGTTGTAATCATTTTATGTTAATCATTTGCTGCATTCTCGCAGCCGTGTCTGTTCAGAAGGTTTTTTGAGAAAAACATTTTAGACAATCCTAGCAACGATTGAGAAAGGCTTCTTGTTTAAAATTTTAATTAAATTGTGAATAAAATTTTTTTTTATGTGAAATACAACAAGTACGATTCGTCTTGTTTAATTTTTAAACGTTTTGATTATGAAATTATATTAATAATCGATTTTTGTTTTTAAAATGCACAATTTTTTAATCAATTCTTTAAGCATATTGTCGAGACAAATTTAACTTTAACGTCAACTTTTTATGTTTTTCATCCAATCTCTAAGTTTATTTCGTAATTTTATCATGACTATTTATAAAAAATAATCCAATAATAACAAAACGGAGTGTTCGCTGTTTTGATAGTAAATTTTATATACTTTTAAATATCTATATATTTGATTTCGCATCAATTAGGGTTTATTATTGTTTTTAATAAAACTTGTGATATACTAGATCTTTGGTTGATTTATTAATACATTTTCTACTTTAATAAAATATTTTTTAATTAGATGAATCTTGAGAGACATTTTTGTAAGTTAGGTAGAAATGAAAAGTGTTCTCTTTAATATGCACATTTGATTTATACCTTTTGCAATTGAAAGGTATTTTTTTTTAATTTTTTGCCTTATTTTTTTATAATTTTTTTTTAATTTAAAAAATTCATTTGATTAAGTTTATTGCTCAAGCTTTCGGTTTTACCGAACCGAAACCGAAAACCGAACCGAAACTTTCGGTTAACCGAACCGATAACCGAAACCGAACCGAAGCTTTCGGTTTTAAACCGAACCGAAAAAACGAGTTTAGCCTCTTTCTTTTACTTTAGAGAAAAATTTAGTTGAACTTTATTATGTCTCTTCGGTCAGGCTTTTTATTGCAAACGACAATTTTATATTTTGATAAATTTTGGAATGTTTGACCGAAAGGTTGTAATATAATTTAATTTCCCAAACACATAAGAAACGTTCTTTCAGCAATTCAATTATTTTTACCATTTTTGCAAAATTTAGGGTTGTTAGCACAAGTTTTACTTTTGGAAAATAGCATTGGCAAAGGAGAGAGTCAAACGTCGAAAGTGATTGATTTGAAATGAGAGAATCGAAACCGGGATTTAATCTAAAAATGACCGGAACCGGGATTTGAAATGATAGTATCGGAAGCGGGAGATAAAATGATGAAACCAGAACCGGGATTCAAAATCGCGTATCGGTGCAGATAGATTATTTTTACGAAAGCGGTTAATTTTTGTATGCTTAACTTACGCCAAAGAGGATTTGTTTAAACAATTTTTTTCTTCAAACAAAATTCTATTACATTAAAAATGAACTTATTTTAAAACAATAAAATGATTTATTAATTGGTAAATTGACAAAAAGGAATATTGTTAAAACTAAATAAAGCAAATTGCAACATTATTCACGACTTCGCATTTAAATTAAAAACACAAGGATTATTGTGATAAATGACTTTAAATGATGTGTTTTGTAAATTTTAAATTAAGACTTTCAACCACACGAATTTATTAAAGGAAATAAGTTTAAATTTGATCGTAAAACTGAAAGATGAAAAGTAACTGTCAAAGAAATGAGAAAATTTATAAAATTTATCAAATATTTAAAATAATTACATTTCCATCAACAAATTCGGCCCGCTCAGGCAGCACTTGAACCGAAAATCAGTGTTTCAAGCTCATATATTTTGAATTAATGGGGAGCTCAAAATTTTTTTGTGTTTTTTTTTGCTCATTGATGAGTAGCTTTTTAGTGCATACATAAGCATATTTTTCTCATTTCTTATATTGATTTAAATATTTTGTTGAATGTGCGTAAAATCTTTTTTTAATGTGAAATTGTTTTTTTGGGGTTCTCAAGGATGTATCATTAAATTTTTTCATTTTCATCCATAAGATACCGATAAATAAATAGCACGTTTCATTATAAATAAATTTAATATATATTGCAATTGTGACTAAATATTTTTATTATATGTAAGTAATTTTTAATGGTTATTTATGTATGTAAATATATGTTGATCAATGATTTGTATTTTACTTTTCTAGTTAGTTTTTTAATAATGTTTGAATTAACAACAAAATAAAACAGGCTGTTCAAATTTAAAATCTTTTTGTATTTGAAATGTGCTATTTAAATTAAATTAGTGACGAAAGGTAAACGCGCATAGCCGAATTGAAGTATGCTAACGTGCGCAGCCTTTAAACGTTTTATTGATAGGTAATTAATATGTGAATTCAAGCATTTTTAGATTTTTTGAACACTGAAAATAAATCATTTTATAAATGTTATTTAATTTTGTATAATTAATATCAATTTTATTTTTGGTTTTTTTAAAATTAGAATTTCATTTTTGCACATAATACATTTAAAAGTTGACAGTATAATTATGCTTTTATAATTTAAACAATTTTCATTATTTTTTTTATCTCAGTTGGAAAATAGTTCTTGGAAGATTGGATGTTTTCATTTGCTGTCACAATGTTAAGCTCATACTCGTGGATTGTAACAAGTACGGGCGAGAGTCTCTCGGTTGTAGCCCAAAGTTGGTAATTTTAAGTTTTGTTATAATTTTAACAAAATTGTAAATCTTTGGATAAACCCAACAAAAAATTTTTCACATTCAATGCAAATAAAACATTAATTCTTGAAGTTTAACTAGACTTTAAATTTTAATTTGATTAATATTAGTTGTTAAATAAACGATTTGTATTCAATACTTTCAAACACTTCCTATTGCAAAATAAAACAATTATCAATTGTATTGTATGTATATAAAATAATTTATGTATTCATTGGCTTATTGTTTTTATTTTACGATAAAAAATTAAATTTATTTTATACAATTTTTACGTTTTATTTATCGAGTTTTAATTGCTGGATTATTTAACTATAATTTTGTTTTAAAGCAAATAATTTAAAACTGACATTTTTTTCACAGTTGATTTTTAAATTAAAATATTATCTTATTTTTGTTAAAATTGCCGAACGGTTTCCAAGTTTTCTCGGACCCTACCCCCGTTTTTGTAGTTATTTACTTTATTTAATTCCTGTATAGTGTATTTATACAAAATCTTTCTTAATTTTATGAATTATTAATTTTTTATGTTTTGGCTTTTAATAACTTGACAATTTTAATTGTTTGTTAATATATTTTATTGCGTTGAAAAACTAAAATAGTTTTCAGCCCTTTGTCGCCGACGTGTTACTGTTCTGCATGCGCATGACCTTTCACATTTCTTTCAGCAATTATTATACGGCGCCCCTTAATTAATATATTTACGTTTATTTTAAAGCGTATTTTATTTTCTTTTAAGTTTTGTTTACATTTTAAAACAATTATTTTTTATCATTCTTTTCTTTTTAAAAAGTTTTGTTTTAAAAATTTAATTGATTTGGTTTGTTTTGTCAAGTTCAACTAGATATTGAGTCTTTCAGAATTACCGTATTTTCCATTTTTTTTTGTAATTTTTTAACTACAAATTCACTTCATTAAATTAAAGACATTTTTCTTTGCAATGTTACTAAGTCTTAGCTTTTTTTTCTGAATCTTTTACATTTTCACATAATTTATCTTTAAAAAATTGACTCAATTTTTTCGTAATTTAAATTTTTTTATTCATTGATTTTTAATATTTAATAAAATTTAAATAAAAAAATAATTATGTTTTGGATAATTCTATACTTTTAGAGCTGGTAAGTACTTACATATATTGTAAGCCTTTCAGATTTACTTAATCAAAATTTGTTTACGTATTTATAATTAAACCGTTTCGTTTCAGTGCTTGAAAACGTAGGCGGACTGGTTAATTTGGGGGCGGGGAGGGAGGTCAATGCGAATTGCCCGATCTGTAACAAAATTTCAAAAACAAATTGATTTTCAACGCAATAAAATATTTATAATTAACAAAAAAAAAAATTGGCAAACAACAGTCGTTGAAGGTCAGAGAGGCAAAAAATATTGACAAAATAATTACCTAAATGCCCAAATTAATTTAGAGAAAATCAAAAATTGTTGGAAAAATATAATAAAGAGTATTGGTATTAGAAAAATTACCAAATTACTTTTTTTTAATATTATAATAAAATCCCAAAATGGCGTAATCTTTGACATGTTTTTTAAAAAAAGCTTGAAATTAGAGAATGTTAAACTGTTAAAAAAAACTTTGCTAAAAACACCTAATCTTCTAAAAATTGTTTTTTTCTTAAAGACTAACAAATCATGGCTTCCAGGATTTGTTTGAGCCTTAAATATTATACTCAAACCAAAAGCTTGAATAACTGCTGCAATAGGTGCTGTGTTGTCGTACCCCCCCCCCCCCCCCCCCCCCCCCCCCACCCCCACCCCGGAAAAATCGACGATTGATTCCTTGAGGGGCGCAAAGCATTCGCTCTTCACAATTTTGTGGCCAATTGGTCTTGTCGTCCCATTTTTTATTTTGTTTTATCCATAAATTTAAATTAAAAACTTTATTAAAAAAGGATTTTAAAGTTGAATATCCCTAAAAATAAAATGTATCCATAAAAGGTAAACCCAAATAATTGTATATTTAATATAATTTTAGGAAAAGGTGGAAAAACATTATGTCACATGCTATAATTACCATTGTGATTTATTTAATAAAAGATTGAAATATATTAACTGTGACAGTTCAAGTACACACATATAATGTATAAATATCTTCGTTTCAAAAATAATATCAATGAGGAAAGACGATTAAATTAGTATAAAAATAATATTACAATAACTAAAATGTTGATCCAGATCAATCGGTTGTCTTATGTGTAACAATAAATAACATTGAATGACATGCCAAAAGTCAAACGTTTACAGACACTTAAAAGTGGCGTTTGCTTTTAAAATACTTAAAATTAATTTAAAAATACTATTCAAAAATTTCACATTTTTTTTAATATGTTAGGCAATTAAAATTAAAATTAAAACATTTTTTAGTGGCCGATGATGCGTTGACACAATTTATTAATTGGGTTTTTGGAAATAAATGGCAACATAAACCAGCTTAAATAATTATTAATGTATTTTTTTGCGGACTTGAGACGGTTTAAGGTTAATAAAATTTATCCAACTGTTTAAATACAACAAGAATGACAGCACTATAATAGTGTGAAAACTGATAAAAATAAATAGAATTAAATTAAACTGTGCAGCTAGCATAGAAAAATTAAAGTAAATTTCTGAAAACATTTAATAAATAAATATGGCTCAACTAAGATAAATCGGCCAATGCAAAATGTAAGTGAAAAAAGGCATAAAAAATATTTGAACTCATTAATAAATATTTCATAAGTAATTTTTCTCTTAATAACAAAATTGTAAAATTTGCTAAAAAATTAACAAATAAAATGTTAACTCCATATCCTTTAAAACAATAAACAAAGAATTTTGACGTCAACTATTCAATTTATAAGCATCAATAAAAACAAATAATCTATTAAATATGAATGAATGGTGCTGATGAAAATCATCTAAAAAATATATAATTTATTTTATAAAATAAGATGAATAAATTAGTATGTTAAAGCGTATGCCATTTTGTATTTTAAGGGTTGTTGTTTATAATTTAACGATTTTCAGACCCAGGAAAATTACATTTAATCATTTGACTTTTATTTATATGTCTTTTAGTTTATATTATTTTATATTTGTTTGTAACACTTATTTGTTTGTAATCGAATTTTTTTCATCAATCCCATCATTTCAATGTTTTCTTTTTTAATATAAGTTGTAAAGGTTAAAAACTGACATTATTTTTTAATTGCAATATAATAAATAAAAATACTAAAGTAAAACATGTTGTATTTTCTATTTAAAGCAACACTCCGTAATTTTTAATACAAAAATAAGAATATTTAAAATAACACTAAAAACGAAATGATATTTAAGGAAAATAACTTATGTGATATAGACTAATAGCTGCACATTTTGCATACCTTTGTTAAAATAAACAACATTTTATATATTTAAATTTTAAAAACCCGCAACGCATAAAAGCAGCACGATGGAACAATGACTATGTGCTTGTAAATTCAATAAATATTAAAAAAATTTAATTAGAATATTTTGGTTGTTGATGTTTTTCTTCACGAATAACGTAACAAATGCCAACAATTTCGGCAAAAAAACAACAATCGAAATTGCGGACGCAAAAAACGAGCACAACAAGTAAAACCGAAATTTAATAATTTAAAGCTGAAAAACATTAAAAAAAGCTAGCAATTCAGCTACGTAAACATACTACAATATTAATAAATTGATTTTTTCTAAAATGATGAATTATATTAATTGTTCGTTAAAACATCGCTAATCCTGCCTATGAGAATTGTTGACGACGACTTAAATAGGGCGGAAGCTGACGCTGCAGACATAATTTTAAAAATAAGACATTAACTAATTTGGTTTTTTATTTAAAAATTAATAAAATTCGAATTTAAAATATCACGATTCTTCCTCTTGGCTATAATAACGTTAAATGAAAATTGAAAACAAATTCGCGCATATAAAGCAGAACACCTATCAAAATTAAGTGCCGTGATAAATGCGAATAAACAAAACAGCCCATTATTTGCAAAATTTACGACCATTCATCATTCGACCATTTTTTAACTATGAATCAAGCGGAATAAAATAAAAACACAACAATTTTGTATTATAAAGGTCAAAATATTTGAAAAATTAATATTTTCACAATCAATAAATTGTCTAGAGGCTTGAACTTATATGATCATTTCTGGCGTAGTTTCACTTAAACAACATATGTATGGTTAGGCCAAAAGTCTATAATGTGCCATCAAGTGGCTGATTAAAATAAATATAAATTGTTACTAATATAAAATATTGAAGGTCTAGAAATTATAAATCAATAAATAAAGCAAATTTTTTAACAATTTGAGTTTAAAAATTATATGCAAACGAAATGCAGTAGTAATCAATGCATTTTTTGTTTAAATCCAAACCATCATAATATTTTCCGAACCAAATAATTACAAACAAGTTTTAGAATGGTAGAGTCGACGCATTTGATTTGAGATTTTACTAAAAATTTTAACAAACCAAAACCAAATATTAAAATATTATTTACCAAGAAAAAATTATTTAAATGCAAGTAAATTAAAATTAATAAATTATAAACAATATATTTTTGTAAACAAGTTTCGAAATAAAGAGAATGGGTGGTGGGATGAGCCAGATCGGTTAAAAGATAAAACTACAAAAATAATTTAAAGAAAATATTTAAAAAAATATTATTTTGATACTACAAAATTAAAACTTTTGGTATTCGATAAAATTCTGTGCAAAGTTTAACTTGAAGCATTCGGAGATGGCACACATTAAAATATTGTATACTAGTCACTGAACACCAATAATTAAATATCAATAATGCTAATAAATATGTAAAAATTCATTAAGTGATAACAAAGCAAAATGTCGGGCGGCGGAAATTTCGACATAATTTCAAACGAATCAAACAAATTTTGTTGAGATTAAATATAAACAATAATTGATTAAAATTAAATATAAATTAATAATACTATTATTGGCCGGTGATGGACAACTATGTAATTGGCTGCATCCGGGATCAAATCTTCTTTTTTTTAGGTCGAACAATTTCGTTGTGTCATAAAAGCTGCTATTACCAAATATAAGTAATTATTTAACTTACCCGTGTAGCGCGAATAAAGTAAATAAAAAAATGAGAATGGCGCCAGGTAGAGTGCCGATTCTTCGACAATCTTCCGAACCGCTTTGAGTTTGGAAATAATATTTTGTTTTTAAAAATGAGCCTTAATTTTCACTGTATTTATTGCTTTTTAACATAAAATTATTTGATGCGTGTTCTATTGGTAAAGATCACAAAGTCGAGAATTTACTTAGCGTAGGATACGTGCAAAAGGGCTTTTGTAGAAAGCGAGTGTCAGGAAATAATATTAAAGTAAAAGCATAGTTTAAAGTATTTTAAAAATATAAATTTATTTTATAAAATTAAATATGCTAATTACTAACTGTTGAAAGAAAAAATGTTTAGCAAGAGTACAAAAAAGGGACGGAATTGTGCCTAGCCTAAATGTCCAATACTAAAACCAATAAATTATTAGATATGACAATCAAAAGAGATAAATCAGATTACTAAAAGTAAACTAATTCATGGTATCAATTAATAAATTTGAATTTAGATTAAAAATAAATTAAAATCCAGGACTCATGGAACTCCGTACAAGACTCAACCAATTTTAAAATATATTCTTAAACCTTAAATTTTTTAGTTAAAAATTAAAGAAATCACAACAGATTTTACGGTGGATTCGCTCTTTTACCTCGAACGACAACAGTAGAAGAAATAACATTATAATGATGTGAGTAATGTTTTATAAAAATGAAATTATAAACAATATAAATAAAAAATAATTTCTTTCTTCAATCGATAGCAACGATTAACAAAATGGAAAAACAAAAAGCAAAAAGTAATAAATCTTTTATTGTTCAAACATCTTAAACTATTTTTTTGCTAATTTCAAAGCAACATTTTAATTTATAGCCAGAAGCCTGCTTCAAATATTATTTATAAAAAACTTATAATTATTCTTCACAAATTAAAATCGCAAAAAGTCAAATATTACTACAAATTAATACGTAAAAGATTTCGGGCGCACGATTCCATTAAAGTTACACTAACAGATGCATTGATTCGCCGGTTATTTAAATATTTTTTGGCAAAATAATTCAATTCTTTACAGCCAAGCAAAATCAACATTGAAATTTAAAAAACATCATTGGGCGAGCGCGTTTATTGATAAACAAATCTATATTTAGCGTCTTGACTTTGTGTTGCGGTTGAATGCATTTTATGCATCCGCAACAAATGTTTGTTTAAATTCATTTAACATTTATATTAATTTTAAAATTAATACAAAAATTATTCGCTTTATTAATAAGATTTTAAATTTACAAAAACATGCTAGCATTAAAAAGACTCCTTTAAATGAAATTAGCCATCTGTAAAATTATATTAAAAGCCAAGCAAGAATTATGAAAAGTGGACCCAGGAGAGAAATAAAAACTCGCTTTTTTTTGGAACGCTCGTTGAAGTGTGCGTGCGTGTAAAAAATCGTTTGCTTCAAATTAGTTTATTCTTTAATTAAAATGTAATTTGACATATTTAAAACATTTTGTGCTTTTAAAAATCTTAACATTTGAAGTTTATAAATTTATTTTTGTTAACTGAATTTTCGTTTATCTTTAATTTGGATAAATTTAGCTATCTATTAAAATTTAATTTTGTATATTTGCTTAATTGTGAACATCGTTTTTAGGCTCGCGGGTCAGTTTCTTCAGAAGGGTCACGCCACAAATGTGATCCTTTATTATTTAAATTTTAAATTAATAAATTATAAAACGTAACGGCACCAGTCAAAAAAGAATAGTGTATATGAGCGCTAAAAAGAATTAAACAAGAAATTAAAGAAAATTATTTATTAACGTGTTACAGCGCTTCCTGAGACAGTGGCGCTGCGTCGATGCCAACACTAAAAGCCGGCAAAGATAAACTGCAAGATTGGTAATCACCTGCTCTGGACTGATTGCTAATAAGATTGTTCAATTATGGACTCGATGAGATAAAACAAGCATTAGTTTATTTTGTTGTATTCAAATTATTAATTTTAGTTCGGGTCTTGGGCTTGTCCCTTCCGGTATCCCTACGGAAAATGACTTTTAACCACCATTCCTTCAGTTTCTGTGACATCTTTAGTGTTTAAACTGCTACTAAAAATTAAGGGTTAAATCGTCATTTTTGATCAAATGTCTTTTCTTATCGTCTCCTCATTGTAACGCTAAGTGCAAATAAGCATTGGATGAATTGCTTATTTAATTTTTATTGTTCAGCTTTATTAGAACTATGAGCGCGTTTCCAGATTGATATTGGCAAGAGGTACGCATCTAAATATTTAATTAAGTTTAAAGGTTTAAATTTAATATTTTAAATAATTATTATGTAATTTTATCCTGGTTATTTAATTTTCATATTGTTTTCATATAACTTAATGTTTTTAATTCAAGACTTAATTTAGCTTGCCAAGTTAGTTTATTAATTTTGCAATTTTCTTCTGTTATGTCCTGAGGGGTTTTTAAATTATTATTAAGCAAATTAACTTTCATACTATCTTTTTTGAACCAATATCAATCTTGAACCAAAACATTTACTAATATTTTGTTGATAAACTTTCAACAACATTCGGATTTTTATTTTTTTTAATTTAAAGACGGAATTTAATTTTAACATAGGTGTTTTATTGATTGTTTTTTAATGTAATATAAATTGTTTATGAGTTATTCTACCGTAAACTATGTTTAATTTTTATGATGTCGAGAAATATTAACTATTTGATTTGTTATTTATTTTTTGATTTAAAAAATTACTTTTTTTTCCCTTTAATATTCACTTTTTGTAGCGAGAATAGCATGAGCGTTGTATTTATTTTGACAATTGTTTTTCAATAATGTGGAAATTATTCCATCTTCTAATTTGTTATTTCTTTAAATATAAACATTGACTTCTAATGTATTTAATGCATACCTTTTTTGAAATTAACGATCAAAAAATCATGCCAATATTGAAAAAAATGAATATTTGTTTACATAGCAAAGGTTTGATATTCACTAGTAATTCGAATGCAAGAATTTAACAATTGAATAGAATCGATCATACGAACCGGTATGTTTGGTTAGTGTTTCAATAAATTTATAAAAATTTAATAAAAAGTAACAACATCGATTTCTTTATCAGAAACCATACGCAGGACCAACATTTACATCGCCATCTTCAGTAGGGCCTTATTGATTAAATGTTATTAATATTTTTAATTTGTATGAATTAAAATATTTACTTTAATGCATTAAATTATTCAAAAACGCTTATTGGCTCATTCATTATATATTTTGTTTAATATTTAATGTTTACATCTAAATTTTCTTCGGCTTTTTAGTAAATTAATTTCTTATAAAACTTATAATGTGCACTTTCAGCTCTGGCTTCGATTGCCGGTGGCCAGTATTTTTTTATAACATTCTTAAATTAAATTTGTTTTTACGTCATTTTTTAATATATTTTTATTGGGTTTTGGCGAATCTGAACAGTCGCTAAGCCTTTTTTGTATTTTCTTTTATAGTTTTTGTTTTGTCGCCGGCTTTCAACTTTGCTTTCATTCAAAAATGTTTCATATTAGAAAAGTATACAAAATTATGATCATTTATTACTGTATAACTGTTTAATTAGTATATAATGTATTATAAAAAATTTAAATTTATTATATTCAAAATTTTTTTTGTTGGGGTTGTTGGTTTAGTTTCCATTTCGTGGCCACCCCTTGATCTAGTAAAAAGCATATGTTAAATTATGGTTCAAAAATGATTAATTCCAATTTTTCCATATTTTCACAAAATATTGTTAATTCAACAGAAGATATTTAACAATTACTGCATTTATTTAAATATAAATTAAAACAATTTGTTTTTCAGGTCATTTTGATGAATAGTCATTTAATTTTATATGCTTTTTTAAAAATAATACATTAAATAATGCTTTCCGGAACCTGCAGCCGCATATTTTATTTGAATTATATACTTTGACGCTGACCCGTTAAACAATATTTATACATGTAAAATATATCGAAGTTACCGTCTATGAACATAAATAAAATACAAATACTATGATTACCTAACATATATATAAATAGTTATGTGATATATCACAAATATTATACCTTCATAAAAGTGCATATATAAGGAAAAAATTTTAATCTGATTATAGCCAATTTAAATGAAAAATAATTTGAGTATTGGTCTGAATAAGAACTACGGCAGGAGCACTAACGTACTCTTTATATAGACATATTTTTTTATCATAATATTGTTTTCTTTATTTCATATAAACGCAAAATTTACACAAATTGCCGGCGAGTGCCCACTCCGGCAAATTATTCGTGTTTTGTTTCATGACTTTTTGTTTTAGTTTTACGTAAGCTTAAACCTTTTTAAATAATATGCAAATATGTTTGCTTTTACAGAATAATGAAGTTTTTCTTTGTTGACTTCTTTGTCTTGGGTTTTTTAAATTATTTTTATCTTTTATAAAAATTAATAATGAAATTTTCGTTTATAACAGTTTATTTCCTATTTTTAGTCCCTTGATGCAGTGGAGACGAACGACATTTATTATAAGTTTATTTTCAGTTATTAATAATTATTAAAATTTCTTAGTTGGTAACTCAATTTTTGATGTATAAAAATATTTTACAATAAATATAGATTCTCTTAATCAGGGTCGCATTATTACCAATATAATAATAGGCCTATCTTTAGATTGAATATTTTTTATTATTAAAAATCAATATTTTAACTAATTTTTCCAAATCAATTATTGTATAATACCAACCTATCGATCCCTAATACCTTCAAAATAATTACTAAGCAATTTCGTATTGGTTAAAGCTTGAATTAATTTAAAAAGTAAAGTAAATTATTACTTATAATGTAGAATGCTGTTCCTAAATAACAAAAGGTGAACTACAAATATTAAATAAATAAAATAATAACATAAAAACCCCAAAAAAATGATGTTTTTAACTGTTGTGCAAAATAACACTCATTTGGTTTTCTTGTAAAACTATTTAAATAAGTCCGTAAAATGCTTTTAAAGAAACATTAAAGGGAGCGATAAAGTGAAATTAAGATAAAATTTATAAAATCAGCTAAAATACAAAAAAAGTTGCTATAAAAAACCCATTTCGCAGGAAAGTAACAAGTTATTATTGCTTATAATTAATCAATTCAGCAATAAAATAATTTATGTAATTTTCGTTGAAAACATAAACTAACATAAATTATAAACAATTAATTTGCTTTTACAAATGTGACTTTAATTAGAAAAAATAAGGTAAACGACTTATTTGCAAAAATTGTCGTGTTATTAAAATATCCAAAAATCGAGTATTGCTAAACTTTAAACGCACCGACAAAACTAAATAAAAGATTTATCACTACATACTGTCGGAAAAGCTCAACTCCGAATATATTGATGTTTTTAAGCCTTGCGATCTCCATTATGTTTAATCTTTCATGAGTTGATTTTTTTAGTTTTAAAAATACAATTCTCAAATTAGAGATTATTTTTGGAATTTTGTTTCCTTAGTGATTATATTTAAATTAAAAATTATTTTATATTTTTTAACAAGATTTCATCGGTTTATTTAGCTCAATATTTTAAATTCTAGGGACTTTTATTCGACTTCATCTTTTTAGTTGTAAATACATAATTTTCAAAGTTTTTCATCAGAATACTTATAAAATTGTTATAAACCTTCTGGGTTGTGAGCTTGATCAATCTCCTATAACGCTCGGTTGTCTTCCCGCAGTTGGTAACAATTTTGATAAAAACAAAAAAGAAAAGATAAGATGCATATTTTTAATAAGTTTTTATATTTGAAGCTAAAAATTAAATAAATTTGTTGCTAGGATGCCTTTACATTGATATATCTATTATTAAATTATGAAAAACATTCGTTTCTTTATAATGGATGCAAAATAAAGTTTTCATTTCTAAATTGACGCAACAAAATTATTTAAAAATATAGAAGCCAAGGCCTTTGGCGAAATTGTGTTAATTATTGTAATGTAATAACTTAATTTTATATTTTAACTTCGGCAAAATTTATTTAATTTTTCAAATAATACATTAATTTTAATTTTGATATTGATTGAAATAATAAATTTATTTATAATTTTCTTGTATCTTTTTACTTGTTAATTGGTGCTTTTTTTAAAATTAATCTTCTGAATTCATGTAGGTAGTTAAATTTTTTTTGACCGGAATATCTTTTGGACAAATATTTTAAATGAATAGCAATTATTTACTAAATACGCTCGAGAGCTCGAAATGATAGATATAACTTGGTAAACCATTATAAATTATGTTAACAGTATTAATGAGTTGTTTTAGCTTACCATTGTCATTCCAAAATGTAAATATAAGTACAAACCCATATTTAACGATAAATCCAGATGTGAATGACTTGATTGTATTTAAAACAGTTATTATATATATATTTTTAATAAAAACTTAATTTTTTATTCGTTTTAATAATGGGTAAAAAAATTGCCAATTTTTGGAAATGTTTCTTTAACTATAATTAATTTTCGTTTTGACTTAAATACCAATAAGATTAATACTGTGTTAAACAGAAGTAAAAGTGCTGAATATAATTACAACTATTTTTCAACAATGTCATTTCCTATTGATAGTGGCAATTTTCTCAAAATTAAATTGCTTTTATAACGTTTTAGATTCTTGATTATATCATATTTGGCCACTTAAATATAAAATGCAAAATTTCACTGATTTATAAATTTAATAAATATGCATGTTATTCTGCACTAATCATTAAACAATAAAAGAAACTACGAAAATTGTAAATAAATTAAGTTTTATCATCAATAAATTTTTAATATGAAATGATTAAGGTGAGTCTGCGATTGTTTAAGGAAAACAAAATCTTTTGCATTTAAAACTTAAGTGAAAATAACCAACATAAAAAATATTTTCAAGACCCCGATTTAAAAACAAAATGATATATATATGTTAAAATTTTATTTAAACAAATAATAATAAATCAATTCAATTAAATGTCCTCGTTTGCGCTAGATCATCTTAAATTTCATGTTCCAATTCTATATATTTTGATGACAAACTATGTATTTGCAAACAATGACTAAAGTTTAATTATTGTAAAAATTATCATTGATTAATACACTAGATGTTTTTTTTGAAAATATGCAATATTTATTTTGAATTATATTCAATTAACATAATTGTGTAAATATCAGATCGGTTATAATTTGAATGATAAACTTGCCCAGCCAAAATGATGTGATGCAACTAATATTAAAAATAAAAAAGAGCCGATTATTTACCTATGAAATCCCAAACGTAAAAACATCGCGCGCATCCAAAACCCATCGCGGTCATCAGACGACGGCTTCAAAAAAACATGTCGCAAAAACACAATACCGCCGGCTAAATGAAAAGAATAAATAAATAATATTTATATTCCCAACTAAAAATATATAGTTTCTTGAGTTAACTAAAACAATGAAGGCTTTAAAAAACTTAATTTTAATTTAATTTTAACGAAGCAAATTAAATAAAAACTGGTATAATAAAAAAAACAAATAAAATTACAGATTACAAATTATAAAGTATAATTTCAAATGCATTAAAAAAATTTTAAAACCCATAAGAACCAAATGCACAGAGTTTACTTTTATAAATAAATATTGCATTAGCTAATGTTAAAAAAAGAGTAATCTTGTTGTGGGAAATCGTTCACTAATTAGCTATTAAATATCGGTTTTTATTCAAGAAATGCTTCAATGTAAAAAGCTGACGCAATAAATGAATTATTATTTTTATCAACCTGTTTAAAAAATAATAGAAGAATAATTATGAAGTAAATTTTAAATTACTATTCTCGGTAACTTGAACAACAAACACGGCGAATAATAATAAAAGCAATAGCAACTTGATACCGTGCCCAGTGTAATTTTCAATTAAAGTTTTAATAAATTTAATTGTTTATATTTATTTTTTAATAATTTTTCATTTATTCTTACTTTTTTATTATGCTACGTTCAAGTAAACCAAAAAGAGGCGATTTAATTACAAAGTTATTCAACAAAAATTGAATTTTACTAAGAATATGTTATTGTAGTAAACAAAAACAAAAAAAAACATTAAAGAATAAATAAATTGGTACAACAATTATCCAAAAACGAATACTATAACAGCAAATCAACCAATAAATTATAAAACTATGACTATTATAAAAAGTTCATTTAACGAGATGTGCGCGGCAACGGCTTCATTCTACAAAACTATTATACAAATTATAATATTACACCAAAATATTATATTTAATGAGATGGGTGTGGCGGCGGCTTTATTATACGAAATATATATAAAATATCTTATACCCAAAAGTGTTTTATTGTAACGAGACGTGTGCGTATATTTCTGATCAATACATTTAAAAAACAAAAAAATAATATATAAAATTCTTTAGAATTCTTTGGTCACTTCACTTTTTAACTAATAAAATAAAGAAAAAAAATTTTAAACTTTTTTGATAATGTTGTGTTCATCTGTATCCGTCCAGCTGGGCCGTAATTGCTCAACACAATTTGGTTTGAGCTGCTTTAATTTTTGTTGTTTTCAGATTAATTTGAAATTTAATCTTTTTAAAACCCAAACTTTTCTTGTAAATTCAGCACTACTTTTTATAAATTTGCTCCATAATAAAAAGTTTTGCTTATAAAAAAATAAAATTATATAACCAAGATTATAAAAAATCATTTATTTATAAAACTGATAAGCTATAATTTGAATAATATTCCTTCAAAGTATGATATCGTAAACTATTTGTTACATAAAAATGACCATCGTTTTATACAAGGAGGTTAATTAATATCTGCGACATAAATTGGACGACATAATCATATACGAATTAATCACGATAGAGTAGCATATACGAAATCAACTAATATTAGTTGGCAATCGTTGAGAATTACAATAATTTGCAAAGATAAAAGGTTATAAATTTATATAAACCCCATTTTAACTTTATAATCAAAAATTGTAATTTTAAAGATGAATATTTAAATGAATTAATAATACGCTGATTTTAATGTATAAATAAAATTATATTCCTCAGTTTAAACATTCAGCATAATATTTAGACTTTAATTGAATAATTTCATATTTAAATTAATATTTAATTTTCGCTTGCTTATTATGGCATTTTAAATTTAAAGTAATTTATGCGCTTTTAACTTCGCCCGAAAAATTTAATCAGTGTAAATTCATATAATTTTTAAAAATAAAAAAATTTATTAACTATTTATTTCTTATGCTATAAAAAATGTGTTTATTTGTGCAATTTATTGTTAATTATTCTTTTGAATATATTAATATTTTGGTGTTTTTATAAAATTAATTATTTCCACAGGGCCCATCCAAAAAATTGAATGTTTTGATCCAGAAATTGATTCGAATCAAAATTCTCATACTAATGCTTGAGACAAACCAAAATAAGTTGACGGGGATACTTTTAAGTTAAAATAGATAATTAATGACCTTCAATCATTTTTAAGTGTTAAAGAAAGAATTCACAAAGCATTTGCAACAATTAATGTCAACTTGTCCATTTTTACGTCAAATTTGTTACCATGTTGATTGCTGTAGCACAATGAGACGACGGAGACCAGCTTTTATTTGCAATTTAATATTTTACTCAGCGTTTTTGTTGAATATGTTAATTTTGCTGAATTTATGCACTCCGGTTTCATTCTATATTAATTAATGTACATATAATTTTATTTTGAAAACATTTATTTAACTTCGATCCAGTTCTGACGGGTTACAATTTGCTAACATATAATGTCCAATAAACAAATTAATGCATTACACTGCACATAATAATAACATAAAACTAAACCCCTAGAATACAAATAAAAGAATTATAATGTTTAAAGGAGTATATTTAGTCAAATATACAAAATGGAATTAAATCTAAAGAAATAATGAAAAAATCTAATTCATCAGGGGACGAAGCAGCATCGAATTGTAAGCCCAAAAATTCTCTAATCTAGTTCTGCAGCGAACGGCTTCCAAACTCGAATCGTTTACAAATACGTGGTCCACCGCATTGAAATGAAAAGATTGTCGCTGTGTGAAAATTTGAAAATTTACTTAAGTATAATCAATTAATTAAAACAAAATATTTATTATTATTATTATTATAACCTAAAACATTGTCATAATGATTTTTATTAGCATTAAAATGCAAAATCAACTTCATTAATTAAATAAATGTGTCATGAACACCGCCAAATTGATTTTAAAAATTAAAAACAAGACGAATCGCACCGTATTCGACAACCTTTATGTTTGTCCAAAATTAAAAACAGCTAATCAAATATAAAAAAGCCTCCAACACCAAATAAATCAATACAATTATATATAAATGTAACAAATTAAAGAGCCCAGGGTGGATAACAAAATATTTAATAATTTAATCTTTGCTTTTTTGAAAATCTTTTGAATCGAAAAAATAAAAATAAAATGTTGGCTGCACAAATTTATTTGAAAGATAAATCTGCCGTTAGTGTAATAAAAAGTTTGCATTCTGATTCTAGCAATTGTAAAAACGATTAGCCGTCCGTATACCGTCGTCAACTACAATGAAAGGAGCGGCGTACCAATCATTTACGTAAATTTGGTGATTCACGCATTATTTATATTAATTTATTACAGAATCATTTTAATAAAAATTCTAATGAAATAACGAAATAAAATAATGTGGAAACAAACCAATATAAAACACACAAGAAAGTTTGTAATTTTGCTTAAGTATCTTTAAAAATAAAACAATTATTAAAGAATTAAATTACCTACAGAACCACATACTTGCTTCTAAATCAAATCAATAAAATTAAAAATAAATCCGCAAAATTAACGATAATCAATTCCCCGACACGCCTTAAAGAAAATCGTGTCGGGCCGGAAACAGAGCGTGGCTAACAAAAAATTCGACATAATTTCAAAGTAAAATGATATCAATTTCGAAATATAAAACAATGATACAACATAAAAACGTTTAAATAAATATAAATAGTACAAAAAATATAAATATTATAATTAAATACGTTTTTTTTCAATGAAGTAAAAGGGTATATAGCAATGTTGAAAAGTTATTATAATAATGTAAATATTTTCTTGATACTATTTGGTATCACTATAAACAAAGCATAAAATCAAAAATTTTAACTAACAATATATGACAATAATTAATTTATCTATAAAACAAAAAATTAAATGTATTGGTCCAAAAATTGATTCGAAAAAATTGAATATCTTGATCCAAAAATTGATTCTAATCGATATCGTACTAATGAATGAGACAAACCAAAATAAGTGGCGGGGATACTCTGCATACATTTCATTAATATAAATACACTTTTAAGTTAAAATAGATAATAAAAAAATAATGAGACTCAATTATTTTCAAGTGTTAATAATTTATATGCTAATGAATTCTATGTGTATTTTACAGTTGGTTGATTTCACAAGACTAATTTTCTTAAAATTATATTGATAAAAAGCCAAAGCATAAAAAAAATAATTAATTTAATATAAAATAAAAGAAAGGTGTCAACCTATAACCTCTTCTGAATCCCAGCTCAATGGAAGGATTTTGAACACCCTAAAATCCATGGCTAAATTTCATTCAAGGCTTATGATTGGATGCCGGCAGGCGTGCGACGCGGTGAACGATGAAGGAATCGTTTATGGGGAAAGCGGGAGCGCTGTGGGAAGAGGGCAAGGAATTTTAAACACAAAATTACTATAATTAGAATGATCTCTGAAAATATTTAAATGAATAAAAAGAAATCTTAAAATTGAAAATAATAAAAAAAGCTAAAAACCCCAAAAAAATAATAGAAATGAATAATAAAAAAAATGGAGAGATAAAAATGTGAAAATTTCTTTTTAAACTTGAAAATTTTATCTGCAAATTAATAACGAAAAACAGCTGTAGCAAATTAAATTATAATAAATAATGTATCAAAGCAAATTTTTACCTAATTAGCGGAATAGGCATTAAAGTTTGTAATGACATTTTTAGCCTTGCTTATTTCAAACAAATTTATTTAAGGTATTTAAAAATATAAAATACAAATAAATTTAAAAGCCTTGGCAAAGTGTCGGCCGTATAGCGTAAAGAATTGTGCCATGAAATAAAATGGATGTAGAAGAATTGTTTGTTTTTGTGCTGTGAAGAGATTATAAAATTATTTATGAATTTGGTTCTGTCATTGGCATTCATATTTAATATAAACATTCCAAATTTAGTTAATGATATCTCTCGATGTTTCATAAAATTTTTTTATCTTTTTTAAAATGATGAATTTTTGTTACAATTTAAATTACTTAGCAAATATTTTTGTTCCTTTACGCAGAAGTGCTTTAATAATATTCAAACGTATAAAAGTTTTTTCGGCATATTTGATATAATCATTTGTAAATTAATCAGATAATTTTTTTGATTTTATATCCCTGTGCTTCTTTTGGCTTTATATGTTGTAATTTAATATTTCCAAAGTAATAGTTAACGTTATGGGGGTTTATTTTTTATATAAAATTTAAGGTGAATGCTAATGTTGAAAATTGATTATAGATGAGGTTTTGGTGACAACGAACAATAAATGTATCTCAACATAAATATTGATTATAAATTATAAAATATTTTTTAAATGATTTTATGTGATTCGTCAGGCTTAAAATTAAAGCAACAACCAGAATATTGGCGAAAATAAAAATTACTGTAATAGATAGAATAAATTCCAAAGAGTGTTAGAAGTAGAGACCGGCAAAATCGCATTTGCGTGATCCCGCTGCGGGATTTTTTTTCGGAAAGTCGTACGGGAGCGGACTTGCGGGATAAATCCCGCAAAATCCCGCAAATCCCGCATTTTAATTTTGCGGGATCCCGCGCGGGATTGCGGGATTTTTTCAAAAAAATCAAAACACCTTTCACTGAACCGATTTTAGTATCATTTGAAAGCACTTATTTATCTAAGACTACTTGTAACTAGGACCGGGACAGTAAAAGCCGGAATAAGGGGAAAACACACCCCTCAAAAATCGACTTTTTTTTTTTGGCTTGGCCGCCCCCCCCCCGAAAAATTTTTCTGACTACGGCCTTGGGGTCGGCGGTGCCGATAGGCGCCGCCGAGAAAATTTTGAAATTTTGTATCAATTTGTTAAGAGATTTGCAACCAAATACGGCAATTTTTTGAATTTTTGACTCCATTTATTTACCAATTTTATGTATAAAACAAAAGGGTGTTACTTATGGTTTTGGGATTCGTCTAACCAAAAAAAAAAAAATCCATAAAATTGTAAAAAGACGCCAAAAAAAATTTTAATGACTGGAAAAATTAAGAAGAAATCGTTTCATTTAATACAACTACTCACTGAAAGCTATAATCATTTGCAGTGTCGGGGGTTTGAACCCCCACCCACAAATCTTACGAACCGAAGTACTCACCACTCCACCAGAGTATATTTGCTTTTATAAATTATAATCATCCTTTTGGCACCAGAGAATATTTGTTTTTATAAATTATAATCATCCTTTTGGCACTTCACTTGTGATTTGCGCGCATCGAATCTTTTAAATTTAAAGATTTGGCAAAACGTAATTTTGAATAAACTAACACGCAAATCCCGCACCTAAATTGCGGGATCCCGCTGCGGGATTTTTTTAGAAATCTTTGCGGGAGCGGATTTGCGGGATTAATCCCGCAAAATCCCGCAATCCAGCAAATCCCGCAAAACGCAAAAAATGCGGGATTGCGGAGCGGGATCCCGCAAAATCCCTGCGCGGGATCCGCTCCCGCGCCGGACTCTAGTTAGAAGCCCTACTAACTGAAAACACGAAGATACTTCAGGCTGAATAACCCAATTAAAACTGCTACTGCGAATGTAACACATTACTCATTTTTTTAAATATTTTGCATAAATTGAAATAAAGTTTCAAAAAAGTAATATAAAAAAAAAGGATTAAAAAAAGTTTGTTGTTTTTTTATTTGTGGTTTTATATTTAACATGTCAATTCGTAAATGACGACTACACTTCAACCAATTGTTTGACAAATTTAACTAATGGAGGCAGTCAAAAAAGGTGTAATTTTTGACTAAATAAAATATTCATTCTCACTATTTAAAAATAAAAATTCTTTTAACAAGTTACAGCAGCCCAGCAGGCAAAAGCTTAATCTTCTATTATGCAAATAAATATTTTATCTTAAAATAAAACTTTAAGTAATTTTTTGTATTTTATTTCAAATTAATTTTTACACGTGATGCCGCCGCGTTGTCTTTAGATAGCATTTAAAAATTTGAGATTAATTAAATCTCCGAGATTAGTATAGCTTTTTTATTATTCATTTCTTTCTTCGATAAATAGTTATAAAAAAAATAGTACCTTAATAAGGATTTCAAGTAAATTTGTGTTTAATTTTTTATTAATAAACGAATACTACGAAATTAAATATAATTAATCCTATGATAAAATACATTTTTCAAAAAATTCAATAAACAAAAATACAAAATTATTACTATAATTAAAGAAATATATATTTATTAAATCTACATATTAAAAAGTTTCACTCGAACCTTGGAACATTGTCTATTTCATTAGCTAACTCTATAATATTTATTATTTATTTTAGCCTTAAAAGGCAATACCCAATAAAATTAAAATAAAAACATTGAAATCATCATATAATAATTTAATTAACTTAAAACTTTTGTAAAACTAAAAATGTTTTGATAAAAAAATAAATAAATATGTAACAATCGTATTATAAAGCCACATTTATGAAGAGGTCCAATGGAAAATTAATTTACAACCCCTAACTTTGAAGAGCACAAAATATTGATGGAGCAGGCCCATGAGTTTTTTTTATTATTAATTTGTAATTGAACTCATTTGAATGCTAAACTTAAAATAAAATTGAATTTACGAAATGTTACAATTAAACTAGGAGCATATCCTGTCGATATTAATGAGAAGTGGTCATTTATGTCTTAAATGTTTAACGATTACCTAATTAAGTCCACCAAATCCAAATCTTTCTCCCAGCAAAAATAAATACAATCAAAAAGTCCATTCTACAAACATCACAGTAAGCTATAAAAAATAAAAATGATCAAAAAGCCCATTTCTTTATACAAAAATTTTGAAATTATACAAGGAGTATACAAATCTTTAAAAAACAAGTATATTTAAAACGGATAGATTTTCTAAAAGCACTAAATTCATAAATTGTAATATATTATATGTATTATTAAATATTAAATAACATAATTATTGTAAAGAATATCAGAATTCAACATTACAGCATAAAAATAACCAAACAATATTGCCAACCAATAAAATTTAAATATTCGATAACTTATTTTGAATTCGTGTTCTTATAAACAAAATACTAATCCTTACATTTAAAAAATGGAAACAAAAAGATGTTTATCAGGCACAGCGGAATTAACCCGTAAAACCATTTGAACAGTTTTAGTATAAGTTTTACATTATTACAACAATTATAAACGCCTAAAATGGCATAGCAGAATTCGAACCAAATATTTATGAATTTGATTAACCAATCAAAATAAAAATATTTGATATTAATAATTTTTTTTTTTAATTTGCTCTTATATATTTCAACTTTGTTTAAGCTCAGAATTCTGTAATGAATTCTCAACAATAATTTGTTTCTTTAAATTATTAAATAAAGATTTGTTATTCAGTTTACTATTTAGAATCACAAGCTTTTTATAAAACGAGACACTCTTAAATTTTGACGAACATAATTCTAAATTAATCTAATCTCTCTATTAATCGAGAAGTTTGCAACAACAGGCAAATTCATTCGCAAGTTTCGTATAAACAAAATAGTAACTTTTCAAAAAATTATGCTTATAAAACAAAATTACAAAAAAAAATATGAAACTTTAAACAGAACTTAATAAACACGCCATTTTGAGTGCAGTTTCAAATTTGCTCTATGTTAAACGAATTACAAGAAATGGCTTCCAAGTTGAAGAAGGCGATTTTTCATATTAAATAGAGAACATATTTTTTTGAAAGCCCCTTATTAAAATAAATAACATATTATTTAAACAATTCAAAGGCAGAATTTGGATGAACTCACGAGCAAAAATACCGCTTCGATTACAATCTACATATTAGCGATTGCCTACATCACCAACGCTCACCAGGCAACACATATACATCTCACCGCGAACGGATGCTGTGGAACACCTTTTCACTCATTTCTGTTACGAATTAAACAAGCCATTTATAACCATTTCCTGAGAATTTATGTGGTTTTTGTTCAAATAATTTAGAAATGCTCAAGTAATAAAATTCCATAATGAAAAATATATATTAAATATATAATTAAAAACCTTTATATATAAAATACTAATATGATAAGCAAAGTCATGACTATGACAACGCAATAATAATAATCGAGCAAATAACTACAGAGGAAGTAGAGAAATATAACAAATATATTAAAATATTATGCATGATAAAATAAAAATATTAAAATAATTTTGAAATTTATAAAAAATATTTCATTATTTTATATTAAGTCGTTAAAAACAAAACAAAAAATGGGAAAGGAACTAAACGTAAAGGAATACAAAATTATACCAAATAAAAGACAAATAAATGTAAATGCAAAAATAATAAAATATCAAAGAAAATCTTTTATATTGATCGTTGTTATGCATCCCGTCTTCCGAGACAGAGCAGGAATTGAGATGTTGACCGAAGCCAGACACTTAAAAAATGTAAATTAAAAATTTCCAAAACAATTTTTGGCCTCAAGCAGATGGTGCGCACCAGCGTTGAGTGGCGACTGCTGAACATGGCCGATCAAAAGCCGGCGCTGTTTCGGCAGCTGGGCGTGATTTGCATTTGCAACGGTATCATAAATATTTGGTTTTTTCGCATAACTATAGCTATTTATATTACGAGCTATGTGGAAGAGCTTAAAAGTGGATAAAGACAAGTGAAAATTTTGTCATAATATTACAAATATGTACATATAACTCAACGAAATTTACCAAATATATTTCACAAATCTTAACACAAAATGCAAACCAAATAATAAAAAATGTTTTTTTAGGGTTTCAGTGCAACATTACATCGAGTAATCCGCGAACTCATGAACCCAAAATATTAAAAGTAAAAGTAAAAGTGAAACTAAAATTTTTTTAAAACATTTCAAATCATAAATTAATTATAAATCCTATAGAAAATTTTAAATGAAATAATAACGTGATTTCCAAAAAATTATAAGATAAGTGAAAAACCCTCAAAAATTATTTATTGAAACAAATATATGTTAAAGAAATTTAAACAGAATAAAAAATTATACATGATAATGCTGTAAAACAAAATATAAGCCAAAGCTTATAATTTGATAACCGTTTTCAGGTAGTAAACTAAAAAATAACTTATCTATTAGAGACCGACCTGAACTTGGGGATCCAGGCCTGGATTTTCCTGGATCCAGAGTCCAGGTCCAGTGGAGCCTCCAAACCCCTGGATTTTCCTGGACCTGGATTTTTTGTCCAGGAAATCAGGTCCAAGCACCTCCCTAAAATCCAGGTCCCGGCATAAAAACTTGGATTTCCTTGATTAAAAATACAATCCTAAAGATAGTGTTTCTGAGCAACAAACTGTAGGATTATTGGTGACTTTTACCCTTGAAATTTAGTGACAGATCGCCAAGTTTTTAAATATTTGCAAGTTTATTTTGAATTTGATGGCAAATCTCTTACAAAAAACAGCAATTTGTAGCAAAATAAATAGAGATAAGATTATTAGATAAGAAAAATCTCGAAATAGTTAACTAAATAGTGGCGATTACTTAATGAAAAATATTTAATGCAATGAAGTAACTGGAGATCAAATTACTAAAAGATTAATTAACAAAAATGCAATAACTTGTGCTATATTAAAAAAAGTTATAGTGTCTTTTAATTAAATGAGATTTTTAAAGTAAAAAACAACATATGCAGTTAATATTCTAATTATATTTTTTATTCAACTTGGCAAAATTGTTTGCACGTCGATATTAATAATAAAATAATTTAACATTTTAATATCAACCTTAATCAATCATATTGTATGTAAAGACATTAAAATAAAACAAATAACAAATCATTTTAATTTGTTTTCAACGCAATAAAAATAATTTAATAAAAAAAATAAAAATTGCAAACTTTGTTTAGAACGAGAATGGACTTTTCATGCGATTGTGAGACGAGGAGTAGCGAGAGAACATTGGATAGGGCAAATCAAATTAATTGACAAAACGTCGTGGGAATGTGGAGTAATTACCGAAGAGAATGTCTAACATGATATGCATGCCTTTGGTTACAAAGAATGCCAGAGAAAAATGAATTAATTTGCTATCAACAAAGTAAAAAATACAAAAATATAGAAATAATAAAAAATCATTATCGAATAGGCTTTAAATCAATTATATAAAAAACGCTAAAATTAAACAATGCCATTGGTGATGCAACACCATCTCGACAGCAATTTGAGAAAAAAAGGAGTGTCTAAACATTTTTATATAAAAAATAACATTGCTTAAATTAATTTTTTAATTATATATAATAAAAGAACATAAACATATAAAATTTATTAAAAGACAATGATAAACCACGATATTATCAATTAACATAAACACAGCATTTTTCATAGATTACAATACTTAATTTATGCGTGAATAATTTACATAACATGCATTATTAGCAACAATATGAATTTTTCGCAAAAATGAATTCGATGCAATAAATTAACAAAAAAATTTGCGGTGCACGATTTGAATGCGCAGCCGCAAAAAAATTTTTAAATTTCAAATGAATGCAGCAAAATTCTTTAAATAAACATATAATGTAAACACTAAAAAAATTATTTACACCGTAAAACTTTGACAAACAGATGCGTGGAATATAGTTAGGAAAAAATAACATAATTCTACAATTAAAATTTATTTAGTCAAAAATTCGAATTAGTAAACCTAATTATTTTGATTTTTACAAAAGTAAATCACCTACAGTTAACATATATAAAAAACAGTGTAAACTACTAGATAATGCATCACAAAAGACGTATATACTAAAAGATTAGCGAAAACTCAATCTCGAAACTGAAAATTCACAATTATTGTCAATCACACCGTAAGACAAAGAAGAAAATGAAAAATTACAACAAAAAAAATGAGAACCTTAAAAACCAGTAAAAATATATTTATGTTTAGATACTTAGGGTGACAACTAAGTTTTGCACCAAAAATTTTTATTTTTAAAATTTGGTTGCTAAATCTCAACATATCGAGTCAAATTCAAAAGTTCATAAAATAAATAACCATTAATAAATTGAAAGTTCAATCAAAAAACGCATAATCATAATTTAAATGTATTTAAAATAATTTATCATAATTAAAAAACAATTTTAAGGGATGGGTCTGTTAAAACCAAAAAATATGTTACAGAATTACATTGATAAAATGAGAAAATTTATATTTAAGTGCCCGGCGTATTTAAATTTTGTTATGTTTTTATACAAAAGCAAAACAATTAAAATGATAAACAGATAAATTAAAAACACCCATTAAATGAGTAAATAATCTTTATAAACAATCGAATGTACTGATAAAAAATAAAATGATTTTATTGATGTCGCAGAATAAATAAAATAATATTAATTCATAAACAAAAAATTTACAAAGCCGTATGGTGTCAAGGATTTATTTATTAAATTAAAAATACGCATTATAAACTTTGATTTAATATGAGGATATCAGAATGGCGCAAGAATTATTTTTAAAGCCTACAATTGTTGAAATTATACACAACAAAATTTTCTATAAAATAGAAAAGCTTGAAAATTATTATTATAGCTGCCTATACAAGCGTTGTTCCTTTATTCGGACGGAAAAACATTCACGCTAAACGACCTTAAACAAAAACTAATCAAATGATAAATATCAAAAATTTAACTAAAATAAAATCGCTTATGGGTATACCCATGTGAACAAACCCCCAAAACAAAGCTAGTTTATCATCAATGAACTATCTTAGTGTTTCGAAAATTAGAAAATAATAAACATAGACATTATTTGTTATAAAGATTACGCTTTACAACAAGATAATTGAAAACATGATTTGCGACATAGGTGTTCAGGCATAGCTTAAACCAAATCAATATAATAATAAAAAGTTTTATCATCACCCCGACCAAAAAAAATTCCTGTGTAACAAGATTGTAACAAACAATCAAATGAGACGTCTTTAAAATTTAAATAATAAAACACAAATTATTAATATTAAACCACTTTTTGAAATAATATTATTTCAAAAAGGATTCAAAGTATATTATTGGTGTAAAGGTCAGTTAATCTTAATATTAAATAGTTATTGATATTGATAATGAATAAAAGTTAACTTATTCTAACGCCAATTAAGACTTGAACATAAATTTTTTAAATATTTGTCTTATATTCAAAAATAAAAAAATAAACGGTCATTCAACATAACAAAAATTGAACTTATCAATTTTAGGAAGTCTTTTTTAAAAAAATTCCAATAATAACTATTAACTTAATACTAAAAGTAGAGTAAATTAAATTAATTGTATTAAAATAAATTGTTTAAAACAAAATTTAAAACTTATATACTAATTAATATAAAGCTCAAAAATAATGTTTTTACGTGCAAATTTTATTTAGTTTACCTTCTTCACCTTGCGGCATTCGGCCATTAATGACGGCCAACGCAGGTGCGGATGCTGCCATAATCAACGCATCCATGCGCTCCCGGAGCAGCGCCGGTGTCTGGTTAAAAAGGTGTTAAATCAATAATACAAAAAACGCTGTTTTACGACAATCTTTATAAAAAAATTAATAATTGTCTTTTGTCTTTTTTGTTGCCCGTGTCGATCCATAAATTAATTAAAATTTTCAAAATTTAATAATTCAAAAATATGTTGTCAAGACGGTGTTGTGCTAAACTTTATCAAATTTATAAAACAAAATAGAATTCAGGTCAACGGCAGCATAACCCGACTTTTGAAGCAGATTTTCAAACATTATTTCTTAGATGAGTCATTCTAATTAACAACTGCAAAAGGAAGTAAATAAAATCTGGCTGTCTAAAATTTTTATAAATATAGAATAATTGTTAATTATCTACTAAATTTTAAAACTATGAATAAATAAACTCTGCAAACTATTTGTTATCTTATAATTTAGAAGTTAAATACGCTTCATTAACTTTTTCCTTTCGGTTTATTGTATTTTTAGAATATTTATTTAAAACATAGGAAAACAAAATCATTGCTCATAAATATCCCTGACAATTGTTGAGGTTTTCAATACATTTGCAGCATATTGAATAATCTACAAAAGCATAGAATTATATAGTTAATATTTTTGAACATATATGTTTCATTTTAAACATTATGTCGTTGATGGTATCGTACGAAAGAATTTGCAAGCACATTTGACTTGAAAATTCAATTTGTAATTTAAATAGTTTCAAAATTCATTTAGAAAAATCAACTAATTTAACATTTCTTTTGATGCAAACTTTAAATGATATTTTTTCCTTTTCAATTTAGGAATCAAGTCAATATTTCAAACAAATGATTTTTTAAAAATAATTAATGCAGTTTAAAGCATTTTTAATTTTTTAATCCATTTTAAACTTTGCCTGAATGTTTTTTAATCGTTTAAAATTTATTGAATTGCATTTTATGAACTTATTACATTAAAAACTTAACTAAAACTAAATTTGTTCTGCCGAAAAGGTTTTTATCACACTTTTATAAAATTTTTATGCATTTTCCCGGGTCCGGTCTCTTTGAGCTGAAACCATTGGGTACCTCGCCCGCTTCTTCAAAATTCTAAGCATACTGTAAATATATTCGTGGGCACAGGGACATCCGTCATGGGACCTTTTAACTATATAGTTCACAGTATGCAATGATCACACGCGGAATCGGGGAAACATGGCTTGAAAATTTGTATTCCTATGAAATTATGTAATAATATAAATATAATTTTAAATATTATTAAAATAAATACTGAGTAAAATTACCTTAAAGTAAGCAAATAAAAAATTTGATTATTACTGAATAAAGCATTTTAAAGTATATTATTGATGTAAAGGTCAGTTAATCTTAATATTAAATAATTATTGATATTGATAATGAATAAAACTTAAAAGAAATTAACTTATTCTACATAAATTTTTTAAATATTTGTCTTATATTCAAAAATAAAAAAATAAACAGGTCATTCAACATAACAAAAATTGAACTTATTATTGCAAAAATTAACTATAAAAAAGGAAGCAACTCAGCTTTTCAGATCAGTTCAACGACTTCAACAACAGCTTTCAGGGCCGTCTTTGCGTGTGCGCCGGTGGATACGTGATTGGAGGCAGTTTTTATTGGACCTCTTTGCTATCAATTTTGAAGACTTTTTAAATAAAATTCCAATAATAATTATTAACTTAATACTAAAAGTAGAGTAAATTAAATTAATTGTATTAAAATAAATTGTTTAAAACAAAATTGCTTAAAACATATATACTAATTAATACAAAGCTCAAAAATAAATATTTATGAAAATTTAAAATGAACATAGCAATAAAATATGATAAACACAAATAATGTAGCCATAATTAAACTCTTTAAAATAATAAAATGATTAGATAGCTGTTAATATATTGGTGGTACCGTTAGTTTTTCACAACTCCCACTCAAATTACAAATTAATATTATTAAAAAATGAATAAGCAATATTTGGCTCAAGTTTTATTGCGCTATCAGTAAGCGCTTTTTATACATATTGACTTTGCTTTGTCGCAGAAACAATTTATGATCTGTTGGAATCTACCTTTTATAAAACCAGAAAACATACCCGTTGCAAATTTAAACTAATATAAATTAAAAACCAAAAAATAAAATAATAATAAAGGAAAATAATTTATTTTTAATTAAAAATGTTCAATTTAATAGCTCAGGCTACAAATATTATAAAGGTTGTGTTCGAACGTATTGCTATTTTGGACTCCTACAACAAACCGCTCGACCATCTTTTATTGAAAAATGCCCCCAAACAAGGTAGGTAAAAAGGCAAACATTTTTTTAAAATTTGCTTGATTTCTAAATCATTTTAAAGAGCAATACATTAATTTTATAACTCAATCTTTATTTAATTATCTAAATCTATATAAGTCAAAGTAAAATCAGAAGCTAAACGACAACTTATTGTAGCTATATTAATTAGAAACCAAAACAGAATTTTTGGAAATAAAAATTTAAAACAAACATATTAAATATCAGAGCGAAAATTTATTTTAGATACATAAAACCCTTGGAGGAGGTGGTCCGATGTATCAGTATTATAAAAATAATTTAAATAATAATAATAAATTTTATTAACAATTCCACAAGCCGATGTCGACACTGCTATTAAAAGGCGGTGCAACATGCCATTTTCAACTTGAAAGGGCAACTAGCCAAAAAATAAAGAAATGTGTTAAAAAGTTATGCAGGAGAAGAAGAAAAACGGTTTTGGCATCCCAAATAGCAATGAAGCCACGCCAAATTTTTTAAACAACAGCACATAAAAATTAAACTTGACTTTACAATTACATGATTGCCATGCCTTCTTAAGCTTATTTTGAGCTTTTAGGGGAAGAGGGGAGGGGTCGGCGGTGCCAATCAGGGACGGGCGAAACTCGGATCACACTCGAACCCGAAACCCCAAAATACCCGAAATTTCGGGTCTTACCCGAACCTGAACCCGAAATTTCGCAAGTCCCTGGTGCCGATAGTCCGGGCTCTACTAAGAATTCCACAGAATTAATTGGGGTGCTTTGGCGGATTTGCATGTGGAATTTATTTGAATTTGTCGCGAAAACATTGTGGGCCCCAGCTTTGCCTTTAACAAATTTTGTTGAAAATTTCTCATCCGATTTAGGTGAAAGACTTTTGGGAAGCTTTCCGATTCAGATTGCCTTAAATGTGCATTTTTTGGGCACTTTAAGCCAAATCGTACGCCCCACCTCTAAAATGTTTGCTCATAAGTTTCTTTTTTGGCATTTGTGGGCGTTTGCCCCCCCCGGGGGGTACAGTATGCTTCTTTCTTTATCCATTCATCTCTTTCCCATCCAGAGAACGGAGGAATGGATGGATATGGCTGCTGCAACGATAATATTTACCCACCCATCCCAAATATTTCCAAATGGAGCCCCTGCTCTTGGTTGCTCTGCAAACCTGCCCCACGCCCCCTCCCCCTACCGAATTCAGGAGGAAATGGAATCGCTTTAAAATATGGCGAAGACCCCCCGCCCCCGCCCGACGCCCCTCCCGAGACCGATTTTCTCACGCCCGGGCGACCTTAAAAATGCGGCGCAGTGCCCTTTTCTGTCGGCAAATTTGGAAGCACTGGTATTTATTTATACAATTGCGCGCGCCGGCAGCAGGATGGACACTGGACCCCCCCTCCCCCCCTCTCAATAATCGTCTCCAATTGCCGCCTCTTAATTACCCGGGAAAAAGAGGATATGATCAAATTTCGAGGAAATTGATTTAAACAATGATGACAACTTCGGAAGCGATTTTTCAATTGAACTTTAGTGTTTTGGGTCAATAATATCTAATTTTTGTTATTCAATAATAAAATTTCTATTAAGTCATTGTTTTGCCAGTAAGTTATTGATTTTGCCAGTAAACAGGGTTAAAATTGTCCAAAAATGCTAAAAATTTGTGCAAAAACTGAAAATTTGTTAACTTTTTCTGAAAAAAACATAAATGGCACTCCTAGTGACTTAAAAAAGCGGATTTTCCTCAATTTTCAAAAATTTTAACCGATTCAAAAACCGCTCTAAATTCTCAATTTTATTTTTTATTGACGAATTCGTAATCAGTGCACCAAATAACATATATTTTATAGAAGACACACACGCCACATTTAACAACGGAAAATCGCGGTATTGCGCGATAAAGAAAATGGTGAACAAGTATGCGCGCATGGCCCTTAATTTTGTATTGGAATTGGCACACAAATGGCCTTTGGGAGGAGGGAATTGCATAAAAATTAATTTTTAGGGCGCCTTATTTGGGTGGGTGGAAGTGGGGTGAACTGTTCTCGAAGTCGTGGGAAAAAAAATCAAATTGCACCATTTACCGCTTCAAGTGAAGAAAGACGGCACAATATGGACAAGTAGAATTTCCGGATTTCTATCTAATATTATTTGAAGCGAATTTTTATTAAATTTTTAATTTAGCCACTGGAATCCGGTTACGTCCCTGTGAAGGGACGCCGACATTTTATCGACACGACTTTCATCAATTGAATGAATATCAGAATTTACTGCAGTCCGTAAACAAAAAATTAAAGAAATGCTTTGTGCTAAATTTTTATCTCAGCGCATGATTTTTTTCTGTCGCACTGGTTTGTGGTCGGCTGTTGCACTTCTCGGTTCCTTTTTCGCTGTTTGGCACGCCGATTCTTGAACCAGACCTTAAAATACAAAATTTTTGCGATAAATTTTAATAAGCCGCTCACTTCCACGCGTCAAATTGCACTTGTCCGCCAGCACCTCCCTCACACTGACATCCGGGTACTGTGTTCCGCTGAATGCCTCCTCCAGCATGTTCAGCTGCTCCTCCGTGAAGATGGTGCGATGCCGACGCTTCCGCGTGCCAGCGCTCAGCGCCCCAAGCTGAAAATTGGAATAAAAAATTAAAATAATATTTTGGCACTACGTCAAAATGCCAACCAGGCCCTAAAACGAAGCCTAAAACGATCAAATCTGCGCCCGGACCGGAAACAATTTCTAAGCTGAAATTGATTTTTAAATTTTCAATAAATTGTTCGAATTCAGGTCCAGGGTTCGAAATTGATCAAAACTAATGTCAGATTCGGATTCTACACCCACGAATACCCCTAAAAAATCTTTTTGTGGATTTAGAAAAATATTTGTTTGTATTTTTAAAAATGGGGGGGGGGGGGGGGGACCAGCCCGAGTATTACCGGAAAATTGTTGACCAGTCCTTGCCTGATGATTGGATGGCAGAATTGAACGCTGTTGACGGTGCGTTGAACACTGTGCCACCACAAACGGACGAGCAAGAGGCGGGCATAAGCAGGGGCACCGAAGCTGCGAGTGCCGTTGCTTGGCCTGAACAATGGCATTTTATATTTAAAATCGCTGAAAACGAAATTTTTGATTTGGTCAGATTGAAAGAAGTTGTAATGAAAAAACTTTTGAAAAGAGAACGAATTGGGGGGGGGGGGAAGAATCGTCTTTAACCATTTCGCATAAATGTCCTTTCTTTAAAAATTTTATTTAATTTACCTTTTTCACCTGCCGCATTCGGCCATTAATGACGGCCAACGCAGCTGCGGAGGGTGCCGCAATCAGCGCATCCATGCGCTCCCGGAGCAGCGCCAGTGTCTGGTCGGCCGCCTCCAGCAGTCGCCACTCGACGCTGGTGCGCACCATCTGATTTTGAGGTCAGAAATTTTATGGAAATTTTTGAATTTTTGTGAATTGTTGAGGAGGCCAAAATTGCGTTCTAAGATCCGAAACCCTATAAAGTAGGGTTGTACGGGATCGGGACGGGGTTTCCCGGTTTTTTCAGATCCCGGCCGCGGTCGAAACGGGATCCTGAATTTTTGCTTAATTTTCTTAACAAAAATTATCTAATAACCGGTCCCGGTTGAAAATCTTGGTCCCGGGTTTGCCTCGGTCTAACCCTTTCGGCCGCTTCCTCCCATTCTTCTTCATCGCCGAAATTGCCGTTGGAGTGGCCAAAGATGGCCATTTCGACGGCCGAGCCGCCCAGTGTGGTTGTCAAGTCGGCAACCATTTGCCTCTGGGTCATCTGGACTGGGGTCCACAAAAACGTAGCCCCGTCTTAGTCGCTATCGGCGTCCGGGACGATGGTCACCTAGAAAATTTTACGGTCGGGGCATAGATTTAAGCATTTTTTGATGTTTCAATTTTTATTTAATTTCAAATTTTTTGGAAATTAAGTAAAAATAAGAATACTTACAGAGCGAAATTGGAGTCCATCTGGTTGCATCCAGAGAAGAATAGAATGACCGATTTCGTGGTAAGAATACCGTCTTATTATCGGCGTTGTTGACGCGCGCGTCGCGGACTTGCCGGTTGAACTCTTTCATTTTTTTCCCGCGCCGTTTTGCGGCTGTTTGCCGATTGTTCACCATTTTGTTTTAAAAAATAATTTGGAAATTAAGTGTTTTTTCACCAATACTCGAATATTTTTTTTGGGGCTACGCCAGAACATAAAAGAAAACTATTTATTTTCGGTAAAATTTCGGAATACGTATACCTCACGAAATCCGACAAATTATATATCAATCGACTCCACTCTAAGCCTATAGCACGTAAAAATTTTTGCGCGGAAACCACTTTGAATTTAGGCCAGCATTTACGTCAAAATATTTAAAAAAGGACCATCTCTGCTATGTCCTCCGCGTCTCGACGTCACCGCCCTCGGGGCCGATGCTTACGCCACAATAGAGCTCCTCGGCTGCCCACCCTTCGAGGACCATCATCAGTTTGGCCTTTAGTTGGGGTCGCGTGTACACCACGCGTCTTTCCCAAAAGCGCGTGACCCCATCATATTCGCCAGGACTTGGCACTATCGTTGTCTAAAATCCAAATTGCCCGATCATCCATGCGCAAAAACATTCTTACGTGGCGGAACACATCCACGTTGTGGGGATGGCGCCACAAAAGCACCGAGTGCGCAGTCTCATGGATTGCGACAGCGCCGGCACCTGCTCTTCGGTGCGAATCGCTTCGGCATTCCGCGCCGAAATTGGTCCATTTTTTTTGCTCTTAACCTCGCTCCCTTTTGCCGCTTGGAGATCTGCACACGTGGCATCTACAATAATTATTGGTAGATCAGTTCATTAATCTGTATTATTGAACTCAAAAAATTTTAAAATTTTTTTATAGCATTTCATTTTTTATTGTCGAAGTGTCGTTGTCGAAATGTCGTTGTCGAATGTCCGTTGTCGAAATGTCCATTGTCGAATGTCCGTTGTCGAAGTGTCCATTGTCGAAGTGTCGTGCCACCATAGATTTGACGCAAAGGAAAACAAGTAAACCACAGAACCAGGGCTGCTACTTTTAGGTAAGAAAAATTGGAAAATAGGTACCTAAATAGGTGAGAAAAAATGCCAAAATAGGTACCAAATAGGTACAAAAACCGTGAAATAGGTACAAAAATAGGTAATTAAAAAATTTTTACCGAAAATTTTCAACCAACAAAAAAAAACAATTATAAATAAAAGCATATTTTGGGGCTTTGAGCATATTTTGGCATTTTTTCATCGATTTCTGACTGTTTTTAAAAAATAATTCATATTTAACAATAGCCTTTTAGTCATTTTCGAAACAAATCCATAAAAAAATAAACTAGCATAAAAAATAAGGCAAAAAATGGCGGCGTGAAAAAGTGCGCCCAAATGGCGCTGGAGCCGAGATGGCCAGGGTGGCGATGAGTTGACCTAGCGCTTAAAACTATCGGAATTGCCATTTTTCCGTGCATATTTCGGTATCTTTGGTGCATATTTTGGCCATTTTTTTGGCATATTCAGCAGAATTATATTTAAAAAATTCAAAAACCTGAAAATAGGTAACAAAAAGGTCGAAATAGGTAGAAAAATAGGTACCTAGGTAATAAGTAGAAAAAAGCCGAAATAGGTAAAAATAGTTATTATAAAGTCGATCTAGAAGCCTCAGACTAAGCTAAAAATGTGTTTTTCATGCTTAACTCAGCGTGCCAAGCTCTCAGAAAAAATAGGTATTTACCAAAAGTAGCAGCCCTGCACAGAACTATTAGGTGCCTGCGTCTAAAAAAGATTGAAATTGTCACCCAGTGATGCCATCATTAGGGGTGTACATTTGGGACCGGTTCCGTTCTCAGTTTTAGCGGTTCCGGTTCCAAAACGGTTCCGAATTTTGGCGATTCCGGTGTCCGTGCTTAGGTGAGGCGGCGGGGGGTTGGAAATTAAAAAAACTATTTTTTTTGGGCTTGAAAAAAGAGGTTTGATCGTTCTTTTTTAAATCATATAAGCTATTAGCAAGCAAAACTAACCGATTGGCCAAAGGCCAAATTTTTGGAAAAATTGCTTGACAAAAATGCAATAAAAAGAAAAAAATACACCCCTAAGAATCGAGTTCCCCCTCCCCTCGAAATTTTTTCTGCCTACGCCACTGGTCCCATAAATTCGGCAGGTAATGACTGTCAAATTTTATGAATTTTGTTAACTTTGAGAGCTATAAGTTTGCTCAAAGTCGAGAGCATCGCAAATTTTAGCCTAAAAATTATTCAAAAATAATGAATTTTGGGAAATCATGTGGAATTGCGGTCCCGTCGAAAAAAAACCTTAACAATTTCAAATGCATGTTTCTGGGGTAAAAATATGCGTAGACCATGAATCCGAGCTCGGATTTTGCGAATGTCGAACCCTTGAACACGATTTCGAACAATTTTTCGAAATTTCAGAAACGTAAAAAATAATTTATGCATGAACACAACAAGGTTAAAACCTACAAAGTAATAATGAGAAAACAAAACAATTCAATCGTTAACGGGGTCAAATTGTGCAATATAAAAAGTCAACCCAAAAAAAAAGTTGCATTTTGAGCTTTCAAAAATGTTTGAATTCGGGTTCGGTTTTTGACATTCGCAAAATCCGAGCTTGGGTTCGTGTTCTCCGCATTTTTTCACCCTAAAAACGTACATTTAAAATTTAATCATTCAAAATTTAAATTTTTCGCGGGGACCGCAATTCCCCAAGATTGCCGAATTGTGGTCATTACGGTGACGGCACCGCTAGCCGGATCAGAAAAAAAATTTACGGGTAAAAAATGCCATTTTTTGCACTAATTTTAACACAAGAAAAAATCGCAAAAAGATTAACTTATGGGGAGGGGGACAAAAGGGAAATGCTTGCAAAATTACACATATGAATGAAATTAAGAGTTGAGACAACATCCATCCAAATTCTATGCTTGCCATTCTTTTCACAAACTTCACTTGGGTCAGGTTTTTTTGGGGCCGGGCGGGCTTTTTTCCGGGCTATCAAAAAGGCGCCGGGCGGGATTTCCGGGCGGGCTTTTTTTTGGGTTTTCCTGCGGGCGGGCTTTGCCGGGCGAATACCGGGCTTTAGCCCGGATCGAATATTTCCTAGTCGGGCGCCCGCCCGGCCCGGCGCCCGCCCGTTGCCCGCCCGACCCGGGCGCCCGTCCGAACCCTAGTCTGGACCACGGGAATTTTTGCAAATTCATAAAATGCACCCCTAAAAACATTTCGCCAATATTTGGACCAATTTAACAAATCTTGTAAAATCTTCAACCTCTCCCATTCTTAAAAAGGCTTCAAAAAATGCGGCCATTTTTTTTAATTTTGGTTGCAAATCCCTTGACAAATTGAGATCAAAATTCAAAATGTTTAAATACAATTTTTTTAAAATATCCAATTATTTTTATATTCCATTTCCCATTCTGGGGCAACATTTTGCTGGTAGCAAATAAAACATTCAAATTATGAGATAAAGATAATATGAGAATTGCCTCTACTGAATGCCGTCGTCCGTCCTCTCCATTTTTAGGTCAACACTTTGCCCATCATTATAAATTCTCAGTGAATTTGTATTAAATTTTTTTTTGTCATTTAAATTATATTAAATGTTTTGGTTTTAAAAGAAAATGGACCCTAAATTAAATGAAAACTCTATAAAAAATAATTTCTCTGGTTTCAAAACATTTTGGCACTTTTGTTAATTTGTGCCTTCTAAAGAATTCGCTTTTTAGGTGCCGGAATTGCCGAATTTGCTTCGTTATGCAATCGATGGATTCGTCGACTTTAGAAGCCAGTTTCGATTTTGTGGACACTTTGGCGGCCGAGCGCAGCGGCGGCACTTTTGAAGTGGAGGAAAAAGGCGGTGACGAATTGGGGGCGGCTGATAAGCAAGGCCAAACAAAATCTGGCCAAATATTGGAGGTGCGTTTGTATTTTTTGACCCCGGCCAATTTTTTTAACCTATTTTAATTATGGACAATTTTGCCGCTAATTATTTTCAAATTATTTGTAGAATGTCGTCGTGTTGCAGCATCAAATGCTGTTGAAGATGGAGGAGTACCAGAAAGAACAGCTACACAACCAAACGGAAATTTGTGTCCAAATTGGCGAGTTGAACAAATTGGGTGGGCCCGTCGCCGCCGGCGCATTGATCGAACAACGTCCAGCGGAGGCCGATCAGGTGGATTTAACATTATGATCAATTTAATTTGTCTGGCTGGGCTTACATTTTATGTTTTAACGGTACTGTAGTGCCCCTTATGCACTGGGACTAGGTCGGCAAAACCCGTCTATAGTTCGAGGAATTCACATATTTTCGTTTCAACAAAAATTTCGAAATGTTTTCGTCGGTAAATTATAGTATTTTTTTAATTATTCGGTTTTAGTTCAAATTTTATTAGAACTTAGTTGTGGAATTTAAATAAAAATGTATTGGTAAATTTTGAACTAAAATTGTTCAAAAAAAGGCTCTTCGAGCGAATGTCGCCGCCACAGAAAAGGAACACCGGAAGCTGTTGATCGATCACGAAGCTTTGCGTGCAGAAATTGGTGAAATGAAGACAGCGCCAAGCGCAAATGCATCGGAGAATGGGCGAGTTGTGCAAGGCGTTCAGCGGCGGCAGCGTGTTGCTTGGTAGGAAATTTGGCCAATTTTTGCTGGTTTTTTTTGTTCAAAAAATTTACGATTTGTTTTTGCAGAAAGAGCCAATTCGTTTGTCGATTCGGCTGCCAATTTGTTTTCATGCGATGTTGTATTGAGTGGATCGATGGGTCCGGAGGGGATTGGCCCAGCGGCGGGGCGTGAAGGTTCTTCCTAGGGTGGGTCACGGTCGGTTTTAAACCGGGGGTACCGGTTTTCGGTTAGGCCGGTTTTGCGACCCCCGGTTTTCGGTTTCGGTTTTAGGCCGACACCCGGTTAACCGAAAACCGAAACCGGTTTTTGTCAAACCATAGGGGGGACCCTTTTGATTTTCAAATTCGTAATTTTGGACCAATTTTTTTAACAATATCGTTTAAATTTTTTCCTGGCAGGGACTCCTCCCATTTTTAATAACTTGAAATTTACCGTATTTAAAATTTTGGGTGCAAATCTGTTAAAAATTGAGTCAAAATCGAATTTTTCTCGGCGGCGCCTATCGGCACCGCCGCCCCCCCCCCCCCACCTGAAAGTAAAGCAGATTCTCAAAAAATTCTTTTGGAAAATAAGACCAGGTTTTATTTTGGAATTATAAATTTCTCAATAGAAAATAAAAGTGAGAATTTAAAGCGTTTTTGAATTGGTTGAAATTGTTGAAAATTATTTTAGTAACAAAAGCATTTTAAAAATTTTTCCGATTTTTATTTTAATACTTTCTGAGCAAAATTTTTGTTTTAGTGCGCGATGTTACTAAAAAGGCAAAAAAGTGGGGGGGGGGGGTCGGCGGTGCCGATAGGCGCCGCCGAGAAATTTTGAATTTTTGACTCAATTTATTAACAGATTTGCACCCAAAATTTTAAAAATACGACAATTTTTATCGGCTTTTTAGGAATGGGAGGGGCTCGTCGGCGCCGAAAGGTGCTGTCGTGAAATTTTTTGAATTTTTGGAGGGATTTCTTAAAAAATTGGTCCAATAATTACAGTTTTACAAAGAAAAAATTGAAACAATTTTTAATTATTTGTTTTGTCCACCATAGATGCTCATCGAAAATGATAAAAAATAAATTATTCAGTCGGGGTGGGGTCACTCAACTTTGAACAAAAGTTATTCTTTTTAAATACTCAGTGATCCAATCAAACAAAAAATGAAAAAATTGTGAATTGTATTTAATTTTAAAAAACTAGAGACCGGCGGGAACGGGATTCCCGCGGGAAAAGTGCGGGATTCCCGTTCCCGTTTCCGCACTTTTTTGCCGAGCGGGATTTTTTGCGGGAGCGGGAAAAACGCGGGATTCCCGTGCGGGATTCGTGTCCCGCACTTTTTGAAATTCCCGTTCCCGCTCCCGCAATTTTGATTTTAGCATTTTTCCCGTTCCCGCAAATAATTCCTTGGCGAAATGTTTCAAAAATTTAACAATTTTGGACCAATTTTCATCCACAAAATCCTTTCAAATTTCAAAATTTTTTAACGGCGGCGCCTATCGGCACCGCCGAAGTCCCCAAAAATGTGCCATATTCTGTTGGTTTTTTGATTTTCTGTTTCTTTTGGCATCAATTAAGATGTCTATAACACATTTTTGTTAGAGAACTTGAAAGTGAATTATGAGCCGACCGACCCCTTCCGGGAGCGGGACGTTTGCCGTTTGGGCCCCGCTGTTTGTGCCCCAAACCTTTGAAGTGCCATAACTATTCATGGAACCAACCAAAATAAATTACCTAGGTGCCAATCGAAAGCTTCTGTTGGGTATATTTTGTATTCAGGATCAACAAAGTAATTAGATACCTTTAAAAAAAAGTTATAATCGAAAATTACCAAAAAAAAAACTAGTTTTTCACTCTTTTCAAACTATAACTTTTTAAAGGTTTATATGATCGTTTGTCCCTGCTATATAATAGTTTCTAAACATATAGAGCTTTCGATTGGTACCTAATTTATTTAGTTTGGTTGGTTCCATGAAGAGTTATGGCACTTCAAAGTTTGGGGCCCAAACGTCCCCGACCCCCCCTTCCTATTCTTAAAAAATTTAAAATATTGGCTGAAATTGAGCCAAAAATTCGAAATTTTCTCGGCGGCGCCTATCGGCACCGCCGACCCCCTCCTCCCCTCTCCTCCAAAAGTTCTCAAAAAAAACTTGAATTAAAAAAAATTTAAAACGGCAAAATTTTCGAAATTTTTGAGCAATTTTCTCTTAACAAAGATTTTAAAAATTCTAAAAAAATTTCCCGACGGCGTCTGCCGGCGCCGTCGGACACCTTCAAGTATATACCAGGGATTTACTGTAAAGTGCATACCAAAAAAATCAGAGAAATACAATTTTCAAAATTTTTCCCGTTCCCGCGCGGGAATCCCGCAAAAAACTTGCGGGATTTTTGCGGGTGCGGGAAAAATGCGGGATTCCCGTGCGGAATTCGTGTCCCACACTTTTTGGAATTCCCGTTCCCGCATCCCGCTCCCGCAAATTTTTTTTTTACCGGTCTCTAGCATAAACTAACATATTTAAAAAATTAAACTTTAACATAAAAATAAAATAAGAACCTAAAGCTAAAAAAAACTATTTTAATGAAAAGTAAAATATATTATGGTTGATTCAAAAAGATCGGCCTGGACAACATTAACCATTTCAGTTTCTTTAAGCCAAATAAAAATAAAATATTTTTTTAAATTAATTAAATTGAAATTTTATATAAATAATAAGGGATTTTTCAACCGACGAGGTAGACGAGTATTACGAGAAGGATCGAATTGCAATAAGCAATATCTCTAATTAAAATCATAAATTAAATTATATAAATTCATTTAATCAATAAAAATAAAATCCTAAAAATATGTAATTTAATCAAATCTATGATTGTAAGGATCAAATTAAATATAAAAGTTCTTCAGAATAATATAAAACAAACTTCACATTTATGAATATTATCAAAAACAGGCTTAATAAAAAAAATGATGAATAAGCATCAAAATGTTATAAATATTCTCTGTGGTAGAAACGAACAGCTATTTTCAAAAAGAAAAAGCATAAACTTATAAGATATGTGAAATGCTAAAAAATTTATATATTTCTTAAATATTTGTTTTTCAATATCCGCCCATTTTTTTGACTAAATCTTTTAAAGATTTAAATTGTTTTAATTAGTTTATTTTTATTCGTTTATATTTATTTGGTTTCCATATTTTACAAATATTATATAATTCCGAACAGATTTAGGTCTGGGGATATAATTTTATTTTCAAAAGAAATGCAGATTTAGTCTTGATGTTTTCCTGGCATACTTGTTTAACTTCCTTTAATTAAATTATATTTTTTACAAGTATTTGAATAAGGCAATCTTTTTTATTAATGAATAAAATATTTATTAACAAATTTATAATTTGGGTTATGTTAAAAAAATACGTATAATTTCTTATCATTCATTGCATTTAAATTTTTATGTTTTATCGAATAATTTTGCCAATTTTATATCAACCAAAATAAAAATAAAGAAGATTAAAAATATTATTCAAAAACGAATTTAAAATCTATTATAAATATTAAAAATGAAATCAATAAACAAACAATTTTACAATTTCATATATTATGCACTTAAAACCTATTTAAAACATAACAAATGTAGGCTAATTACAAAAATCTGAAATTTTTAATTATTATTAATGAACTGAAAAGTAGAATATAGCTGTTCAAAAACCGCTTTAAATTCTTAATTTTGATTTTCTATCGACAAATTCGTAATTTTGAAAGCCTATATGAGTGTCAATTTTGAGTCTGGACCGTATGAACGATATTTACCCAAATAATAATTAAAAATAGTTAATTAGCGTCATTTGGAAATTTATTAACCTAATTTATTGTTATTTAAAAATTTATATAACCTAAAAAACATTTTAGAGCACTATTATTTCGCCAGGACCCAACATCCTGGGCGTAACGACTTGGTATCCGCAAGCGCGTTTCTCAGTGAGGCAATTAGTGGCCTACATTGCGGTTGCGTATGGTGGCGAAGTTGCTGAAGAGCGGTTTTGCGGCCACTCGCTTTTACACGCTTCTGATATGGATAAAATAAATAGGCTCGCCAGGGAAGTATGTTTGTAGATTAGGTGCAGGGCCTGGATTTATAGTTGCTAGTAGAGACCGGTCGAGACGAGATCTCGAGACAAAATCTCGAAAAATCTCGACGAGATTCTCAAGAAATCTGTCTCGATATCTCGTCTCGAATAAAACTGAATTATCAAGATCCGAGATTTTTTCGAGAATCTCGTCTCGCTCGAAGCTCAAGTCCGGTCTCTAGTTGCTACTGCAAATAGTTAGCTTTTTAATTGATTAAAAAGTCCAAATTGTTTCTAAAAAGACCAAAATTAAGGGCCATTTTTTGTTTTTATTGCGAATTTCCCGAAAAAGGTCATTCAATTTTTTTAAACTATTAAGTTGCCAAAAAATAATAAACTATGAAATAGTTGCTAAAACGATGAAAAACGGTCGCTGTGGAGTGTGTTTTTCAACAAGGCGCGTTCAGGGAAAAAATAGTTAAACCCTTCAAAATCCGGTCCCTGGTTATGGATATCAAATGCGGTCTTTTTGATGTGCCATTTAAAATTCATTTTGTTAGGCTGCTGTGCTGCAGCTGTATTATGAAAACAAGAACACCACGGAAGAGCTGATCAACACGTACATGTTGAAGTTTAGGCAACAAGGAAAAGCCGCAGCAGAAAAATTATATAATGAAACTAAAATCATAAAAGTATAATAAAATAAGGTAAAAATAATTAAAATATCTGTTTAGCTGGCTGTTCGAATGCTTAAGATCAAAACTCTACGTCGAGGATACGTGAGAGCGTAGGTTAAACCTTTAGTATAGAAATAGCTATTTTTTTTTGTAACAGTCTGCTTAATTGTAAGCAAATGAAAGAACGAGCAAGAGGGCGAATTTCTGAAATGCTGCAAAGCTTGGGTCTTGTTGTTGACGACTTAGGCCGTAAAATGCGCGTCACAATCGCCAACATGCAAAGAAATTACAGGTATTAAATTTAAGTTTACCAATAATTATATGTAAAAGAGAATTAATCATATAAGTTTAAACTCCACATTATTTACCCAAAAAATCCAAATTTATTTTGACTTGTGTAGATCTGTTCATCCAAATGCAAGCTGTTCAAAATAGGGGGCAAAAAAAGCTTCCATCTGTTTTTAAAATAAATTATTGCGCTTTTAGAGGGCGTGGTGCTGATTCTGCTACGGACAACTCGGCTACGGAGAACTCGGCTACATAGAATGTGATAAATTTAAATAAGCTTGTATTTTAGTGAAAAGAATAAATTGTTTGCCTGGCCCAGAAATCTATTTTTTGGGAGTATTTTTTACAAATTTTTGCTCAAATGCCAAAGTGGCGCTCTGATGATTCGGCCGGAGATGATTCGCCCATAAAGACAATTCAGCCGTGGACGATTTGGCCGAATTATTTGCTTCTCAAGAAAAGACAAACCAAAAAAAGCTATGTTCACGCGGCTATATTATATAAAATCGGAATTTCGAAAAGTGTTCGGGTCGGAGGTTCGAAATCGGTCTAAATTATAATTTCGAGAAAATGCTGCTTGCATATTTTTAATTCTTTTTGATCATCTCATCATTAAACATAATTGAATTTTCTTTAATTCCAATTTCCGGAAAACCAATCGTAAAATTCCACGTTTTTCGAATGTCTTCTTTCCATCCGGATGTTGTTTGCCCCTTCCCAAATTCATTGCCCCCCCCCCGACGGCCGATCGGATCGATTCTTTCAGAAAGTCGGCGATGAAAGGCGTCCGCCGCCCGCCCCCGCAGTCTCTGTTGGGATGCAAATAAAATAAACTCGATTAGGTAGAGAATAAGGTGTTTGGTTGGGTTGGCGATCTGTTTTTTATTTTTCAAAAAATTTTCATTTTGCGAGAAATAAAAGTAAAATTGAAAAGGGAGTCTTTTTTGTTAATGTTTTGATTTTGAATATAATTTTGTTCACTATTTTTCAGTATTTTATTTCAATTTTCGTCATTATGCAAGGTTCAATGTTTTTTTCGTCCGATCACTCCCCCTCCCCTCCAATTATCCCAATCACTGAATGATCGGCCGACCACCCAAATTGTATTTATTACTTAAATCCCCCCCCCCCGTTTAATGATCCAACCTTCAACCCCTCCAACCCCTCAGAGTGGCCGGGACGGTAGTGGCGGGACGGTAGTGGCGGGACGGTAGTGGCCGGGACGGTAATGACCCCTACTCAAAACAAAGATAGGGGGACGAACTTCAAAATCAAATCATCGGAGGTGCCTTTTGGTCAGGATGTTCGAGAGTCAGGGTCTGAAAGAGAAAGAACCCTAAATGTCTGCTGAACCAACGCGTTTTGGAGGCAAAACCAAAAGCTTGGACTCCCCGATAGAGAAGAAAGAGATGGGCAATCTTTTGCGCAATCCGATAGGTGGGGGGGGGGGGGGGGGGGGGGGGGACTTCACCCGGTCCTACATAAGGTTTATGCCGCCGCGAATAACCAGTTCAGGTCGGAGCGAGCGGGTCGTCGGACTCATCGCCACCCAATCGCACTATGATCCATCCTTTCTTACCCCACAGAATCCATCCGACGCCAAACCAAACCAATTTGTACATTATGATGGAAATTTTGTCCAATTAATGTTCTAATTATATTAATTATTATATTTTGCGATGGCCCGTCGTCCCTTCGCTTAACGCCGGCTGCTTTCCGCTTTGAGCTCATTGCTAGAACAGCGTCCGAGAACGGCACCAGCAGAAGCACAAAAACAGCAGCAAAAGTCGCAACAATTGCCAATTCTTTCCAGGCATCGTTTTGTTTATTTTGCAGCACTTCAAAATCCTCGGGGGAAATTTCAGAGACGTGACCAAAAAATGATCAGAAAATCTTTCAGAGACGTGACCAAAAAGTGATCAGAAAATCTTTCAGAGACTTGACCAAAAAGTGATCACAAAATCTTTCCGAGACTTGACCAAAAAGTGATCAGAAAATCTTTCAGAGACGTGACCAAAAAGTGATCAGAAAATCTTTCAGAGACGTGACCAAAAAGTGATCAGAAAATCTTTCAGAGACGTGACCAAAAATGATCAGAAAATCTTTCAGAGACGTGACCAAAAATGATCAGAAAATCTTTCAGAGACGTGACCAAAAAGTGATTAGAAAATCTTTCAGAGACTTGACCAAATTGATCACAAAACTTTCAGAGACTTGACCAAAAAGTGATCACAAAATCTTTCAGAGACTTGACCAAAAAGTGATCAGAAATCTTTCAGAGACGTGACCAAAAATGATCAGAAAATCTTTCAGAGACGTGACCAAAAATGATCAGAAAATCTTTCAGAGAGTGACCAAAAAGTGATTAGAAAAAATTCCTCTATTTTTGGCAATTTAAACGGTTTAAAAACCGGTAAAGAGCGCAGGTCGTTGGGAGGGGGGGGGGGGGGGGGGAATTTGGCAAAATTATAAAAAAAAACTTTCAGATAGTCAATGGCTAATTGCGCGAATTGAAGGAGAGGCTGGAGCAGTGCAAGGCAGGCACTGGTAGGCAAAAATGGCTTTTATTCGTTTAAAAAAAGAAAGAATTAAATGAAAACATCCTCATAGTCAGTGTAATTAATTCAGTCGGAATTTTCAATTCATTCCAATGACATTTCACAAAATGGAGCATTCTACCACCACTAGCAACAACAGCACGCGGCAAATGCCGACCATCTTTATCACCAACACGGCCATCCCCAAGTTGTATTCATCACCGGTGGCATAATCCAAACGCCGGGGGCCTCAGAAATATCAGCAACAGCAACAACTTCCATACCCACAGGCAATTTGGTACGAGCCTTCTGTAGCGACTACGGTAACGGAGCGCACAGGAGCAACGGGGCGGAGGAGGTCGTTTCGTGTCGGCGTGCGACAGTCCGGTGCCGAGGTGGCGTTGAAGCAATTAATGAGTAATTAAATTACCTTTTAGGATTTCCGAACCCGCCTCCCCGGCAATGCCTCAGAAATTCATGCAAGGCATCAAAGGGCACCCGCAGCACCACCACCACGGCACGGGCCCCCGGGGGCCAATAAATGCTTTTTCATTCGAATGGAGTGTTTGAGCATACCAAACGGAACGTTTCCAAGTGAAAGGAGCCAAAGACGACAGAAAAGACAAAGTTTTGCATCACAAAGTTCACGGTCAATCAGATTAACGGGCCCAAGCTTTTGGAGCTAGACGGCTCGCGACTGAAAGTTGGTGAATTTTCTTAAATTTTTTCCGAAAAAAAAAACGCCCCCCTCCCTCAGGCCATGGGTTTGTTCAACCACGCCGATCGGGCGGTGATCAAAAAGCGCGTCAAGGCGATCAAACAGCGCATTGAGCGCGAGCGCAAACAGTACAATGCCATAAACATTCACTACCGTATTCTTTTTCTCCATTACTGTAACTAACATTCGACCATTTCATTCCAAACATTTCCGTTCATCAATGCAATTTTCTATTTATTTAAATACGTTGTTGTTCAGAGATTCGTGCCAATGCATTAAAACTTTCCTTTCTTTTGTCCCAAAACAAAAAACAATATTATACTGTCATTTCAATTCGATTACCGTATCCCCACCCCCGCAGCGATCACACGGTTTACCCATAATTTTTGTTTCATATTCTACCAAACTAAAGAAGTTAAATTATTCGTTTTCAAATGATCTGTTTTTGTGTACCGCGGGGCTTATTTGTTAGGGATTTTGTGTTGGAAGAAAGCATTTCAGACAAAAAAAAGGCAAGACAAAACATTTTGACCATTCGCGCAAATACACAAAAGAAATGTCATCAGCTTAAATGCTTTCTCATGCCGAAAATGAATTTACAATGTACTAATATAAATTTGTTGAGCAAATTTGAAAGATGGCGGCACTTAAAAATTTCAAAAAAGGGGGTTCAACCCGTTATGTTAAGTTTGAGGAAAGTTATGACCTGAAAACCCCGAAATTAGTTCATCGATGTTTTGTAAACTTGAGAAGTCGGACGTAATAAAGCCACAATTAGAGAACTCTAAACTTTGGGTAAAACACACTCACAGAAACAATCAAGGTTAACAATAAAAACAGACAGAATTGGGATCATGGGGTTCCTAGATTTAGTTAATTTGCAGCTAACAGAAAAGCACATCGGAAGAAAGTCAACAAAATGAAAGGAAATACACTGAGTAAGGAGAGAGGTATTTGGATGGGGGGGGAGGGGGTTTGGGTTCAGTGCCGCACGGATCTTCAAATTGTGGTGCCGATTCGGAAACGATGATTCGGATAAAACACCCGGACCCGGATTATCCAAAAATATTTTTTTTAGCTTTAGGATCTTCTGAGTTGTGAAAATTTCTATGTTAAAATTAGGGTTGGACAAGAACGATTATCCGGAACCGGGACCGGTGGTATCCGGGTGTTTTGGGCAAATTATCCGGGATACCCGGTATCCGGGTGTCCAGGATCCGGCGGTATCTGGGGGTTAAACTCGGGCGGGTTAAGCACCCCTAATGGTGGTTTTTTTCTGAGAGATTTTTTTTGATGGTTAGCGCTAGTAAAATTTTTGAATTTTGCGTGACTGCAATTTCCTATTAAATTAAATAGAGAGATAGATATGTGGCTTCTGTAATTTGTTTTTTTATAATTAGTTACCAATTTTTTTTAAGTGCCGTCCGAACATGCCCAAACCGTGGCCAACATCGAAGCCATGGGCTACCCTCGGCAAGAGGTCGTCCGCGCGCTTCAGGCCGCCTTTTTTGACGCCGATCGAGCAGTGGAATATTTGCGCAATAGAATTCCGGAAAGCCTTTCTCTCCAACGGGCTTGTAAATTCCTTTTTTTTGCGTTTGTCAACATTCTTGAATTTGCATAAGTACAATTTATTGGGATTCTTCATTTTTTGTTTAGCCGGCGAAGAAGTCGGGCCACCGAATGAAGACGAGGAGGAACTCGTGCAAGTGCCATTGGACGCCCTCTAGGGTTTGGCATTTTTGGCACAAAGTCCACAGTTTCAGCAACTCCGAGACATGGTAATCCGCTCGCATACGCACAGAAGAATGGGGGGGGGGGGGTATTGATTATGTTGTGAGTTTAGGTTTATGATTTTTGAACTGTCTTAAATAATTAAAAAACATCGTTTGCATTTTTATTTTTGTTTGCTGTCAGTTGCGTGCCGATCCGACTATATTGCCGCAAATTGTTCAGCAAATTGCCGCCACCAACCCGCAGCTGATGGAGCTGATCAGAACCAATCAGGCCCAATTCCTGCAGATTCAGTTTGTTTCTATGGGCTTCCCGAAGACTTTGGTAATCGAAGGTATTACTCTTTAGTGATTTTAAAGCACAAATGAATTCGACAACCTAGAGTAAAGAATAACTATTTTTGGGTTTTGTTTGGTTTCTGATTAACGAAAAGCTGCTTGAGTTTCTCTGTAAAAATTATAAAATTTGGGGGATGTTGACCATTTTATGGTTAATATTAATGAAATTTAGTTTAAATTAAAACTTTTCTGTATTTAAATAGTTTTTGGGGCATTTAGCTACAGGCATGGGCACGGATATCCGCGTATATATCCGGATACGGACGGATACGAAATTGCAAAAAAGTGGACGGACACGGATGGATACGGATATGAATTTCGAAAAAATGAGACGGATACAAACGGACACGGATACAAAAGGCACGGATATATCCGGACACGGATTTAAAAATTTGTATCCATGTCCATGCCTGTTCAGCTATCGATTATAATGAAGTATTCATTATTCTAAGGTAGAAATACTTTATTTTTTTAATTTTTTATTTTAATGAGAATTCTTTTTTTCCAAAGAAGAGGTCAAAAAATTATTTAATTTTTGTTTTTGATTTTTTTTAGAAAAAAATTTTTATTTATGTCTAAATTTTTGTTTAAATAATTTACTTTTTTAGTTTTTTCTTTAGTATCGATTAAACGTTCCAGAAGATTCGGCTACACGTTTTTTATATTTAACTTCTTACTTTTTTTCTTTTTCTGGTTTTTTTATCAAAAACACTCGTTCGATTGATTGCCGACTCCGTAACTTTTTTACACGCAAACAGTTTTGGCAAAAAGCGCTTTGGCATCGCAATTTTAGGCATTTTTCGAACCACCCAGTTCCGTGCAGCTCAGTTTTCAATATGCCAATGCCGAGATTTTAGACATTAATTTCCCAGCGCAGTGGGTTTTTACCAGTAAAAGCTGGGTAGTAGCTTCATCTACGAGATCTTTCGATTTGCTTTAAAATCTTTTGAATCGGTTAAGGTTGAAGCATTTATTGCTTAATTTTTTTCTCAAAAGATACGCAACTATAGCAAAGAAAGCATGGTCTCGGCTAATCACAAATTTTGTGGGCAAAAATTTAAAAAAATGTTTGCAGTTTTTCCCTTGAACACATTGAACATTAGCCCAAAAGATGTGATGAGTAAATGTCGATGAGATGAGGGAGACCCACCCGGAATAAATAGTGAAATAAATAAATTATTGCTGCTTTGCTTTAATTTAAAGTCTATGTGTCTGCGATTAAATGGCCGAAACACAAAATGCTTTAATGGGACAAAAGGAAGGGATCGCACTGACGAGGCCCGCCCTTCCGATCCCATTTAAAAATAAAATGGCTATATGCCGTTTTTTTGTCTTGTTATGTATGTGCATTCCTTTTAATTTTTTCAATTGAATTTCCGTGGTGTTTATTGAAAATTTCTTAACAAAAAAGTAAAAACGGAAAATGCAGCCCTAAAAATTGAACACATTTTTTGGAAAAATTGCTTGACAAAAATGCAATAAAAAGAAAAAAATACACCCCTAAGAATCGAGTTCCCCCTCCCTTCGAAATTTTTTGTGCCTACGCCACTGGTCCCATAAATTCTGCAGGTAATGCGCTAAAGCCTGAGTTCAAGAACAAATATGATGGTTTCTACGAGCTCAACTGTCAAATTTTATGAATTTTGTTAACTTTGAGAGCTATAAGTTTGCTCAGAGTCGAGAGCTACTCAAATTTTAGCATAAAAATTATTCAAAAATAATGAATTTTGGGAAATCATGTGGAATTGCGGTCCCGACGAAAAAAAAACCTTAACAATTTCAAATGCATGTTTCTGGGGTAAAAATATGCGTAGACCACGAATCCGAGCTCGGATTTTGCGAATGTCGAACCCCGAACACGATTTCGAACAATTTTTCGAAATTTCAGAAACGTAAAAAATAATTTATGCATGAACACAACAAGGTTAAAACCTACAAAGTAATAATGAGAAAACAAAACAATTCAATCGTTAACGGGGTCAAATTGTGCAATATAAAAAGTCAACCCAAAAAAAAGGTTGCATTTTGGGCTTTCTAAAAATGTTTGAATTCGGTTTCGGTTTTTGACATTCGCAAAATCCGAGCTCGGGTTCGTGTTCTCCGCATTTTTCCACCCTAAAAACTTACATTTAAAATTTTAATCATTCAAAATTTAAAAATAATTTTTCGTCGGGACCGCGTTCCCCAAGATTACCGAATCATTCCCGGGTTTTTAATGTATTTTTTTTTCTTAAATTTTGCTCTTAGTCCTTTTGTTAGATTATGAATCTGCGCCTCCAACAACTCCCAAAACATTTTTAAATAACAACTTTGTCAAAAAATTTATTACCGAAATTAAGTTCCAATTAATAAATTTTTGAATTAAAATCTAATTAATAGAGCCCGGATTTCATTCGAGGCCATTGCCGCACACTAGTGCAAACTAAATTTTTAATTTTTAAATCAATTTTGGCACACAACCCTAATAATTAACTTACTAAATCAAAAGAAAGAATTTATTTAAAACATTTATTTTAAAAGTAAAAATATTTTATACCACGAAAATGATTGACTAATTATGATTATAGCACGTAACAAAATTACATCTAATAGATACTTTAAAAAATTAAATAATAAATTTTAAACTAACAACACGTAATAGTGCTGCTAGACTAAAAGCCTTTGTATCAAAATAAATCATTCTTTTATATTTTTTGCCTTTTTTCAAAAAATCACTAAAAAAATTTCTCCTTTAGCAGATTGAAAAAGCTCGGTTGATCCCGCAAAAGCCCGACCGGGATCGTTTTCTGGCGGTTCGGGGTTCCAAATTCCGAAAAAACGCTTCAAAAATTAACATATTCAATTCACTACATTGAAATCGGAGGCGCATCGTTGATCTGAAAAAGCAAACTTTTTGAACGATCGAATTAGGTTCAAAACTTCAAGATAGGAATGCTGAAACATTACTGAGACACCTCAATGCGCTACAGTATCGTCTTGCCAATGCTGGAGCTCAGAAGTGGTAGTTGTCTAATTTTAGTGTTCAGGCGGGAAAAGGGCAAGCTCCCCTAAAGATCGAATTTTTGCAAATTCATAAAATGCACCCCTAAAAACATTTCGCCAATATTTAGACCAATTTAACAAATCTTGTAAAATCTTCAACCTCTCCCATTCTTAAAAAGGCTTTAAAAAATGCGGCCATTTTTTTAAATTTTGGTTGCAAATCCCTTGACAAATTAAGATCAAAATTCAAAATGTTTAAATACAATTTTTTTTAAATATCCAATTATTTTTATATTCCATTTCCCATTCTGGGGCAACATTTTGCTGGGAGCAAATAAAACATTCAAAATATGAGATAAAGATAATATGAGAATTGCCTCTACTGAATGCCGTCGTCCGTCCTCTCCATTTTTAGGTCAACACTTTGCCCATCATTATAAATTCTCAGTGAATTTGTATTAAATTTTTTTTGTCATTTAAATTATATTAAATGTTTTGGTTTTAAAAGAAAATGGACCCTAAATTAAATGAAAACTCTATAAAAAATAATTTCTCTGGTTTCAAAACATTTTGGCACTTTTGTTAATTTGTGCCTTCTAAAGAATTCGCTTTTTAGGTGCCGGAATTGCCGAATTTGCTTCGTTATGCAATCGATGGATTCGTCGACTTTAGAAGCCAGTTTCGATTTTGTGGACACTTTGGCGGCCGAGCGCAGCGGCGGCACTTTTGAAGTGGAGGAAAAAGGCGGTGACGAATTGGGGGCGGCTAATAAGCAAGGCCAAACAAAATCTGGCCAAATATTGGAGGTGCGTTTGTATTTTTTGACCCCGGCCAATTTTTTTAATATTTTAATTATGGACAATTTTGCCGCTAATTATTTTCAAATATTTGTAGAATGTCGTCGTGTTGCAGCATCAAATGCTGTTGAAGATGGAGGAGTACCAGAAAGAACAGCTACACAACCAAACGGAAATTTGTGTCCAAATTGGCGAGTTGAACAAATTGGGTGGGCCCGTCGCCGCCGGCGCATTGATCGAACAACGTCCAGCGGAGGCCGATCAGGTGGATTTAACATTATGATCAATTTAATTTGTCTGGCTGTTCCGGCTTACATTTTATGTTTTAACGGTACTGTAGTGCCCCTTTTACACTGGGACTCGGTCGGCAAAACCCGTCTATAGTTCGAGAAATTCACATATTTTCGTTTCAACTTCGAAATGGTTTCATCGGTAAATTATAGTATTCTTTTAATTATTCGGTTTTAGTTCAAATTTATTAGAACTTAGTTGTTTTAAATAAAAATGTTTTAATAAAATTTGAACTAAAATTGTTCAAAAAAAGGCTCTTCGAGTGAATGTCGCCGCCACAGAAAAGGAACACCGGAAGCTGTTGATCGATCACGAAGCTTTGCGTGCAGAAATTGGTGAAATGAAGCAACTTCAGAACATGCAGGGACAGCGCCAAGCGCAAATGCATCGGAGAATGGGCGAGTTGTGCAAGGCGTTCAGCGGCGGCAGCGTGTTGCTTGGTAGGAAATTTGGCCAATTTTTGCTGTGTTCAAAAAATTTACGATTTGTTTTTGCAGAAAGAGCCAATTCGTTTGTCGATTCGGCTGCCAATTTGTTTTCATGCAATGTTGTATTGAGTGGATCGATGGGTCCGGAGGGGATTGGCCCAGCGGCGGGGCGTGAAGATTCTTCCCAGTTGGCAAATGCACAGTTCAGAATGAGAACACTCAAAGAAGGAACGGATGGTGGGACTGAAGCGGGCAAGGAAGGGACTGAAAATGGGGGGACGGAAGATTGGAATGAAGAAGTCAAAGAAGGGACGGAAGATGGGACTGAAGCGGTCAAGGAAGGGACGGATGTTGGGACTGAGCGGGCAAGGAAGGGACTGAAAATGGGGAGTCGGATGGGAATGAAGAATTCAAAGAAGGGACGGAAGATTGGACTCAACTGGACGCCTCGGGTGCTACGTACGGTCAGATGCAGGCCTCGGGAAGCTCCGTATGGTCAGATGCAGGGCTCGGGTGTTCCGAATGGTCAGATGCAGGCCTCGCGTGCTCCGTATGGTCAGATGCAGACCTCGGTTGATCCGTATGGTCAGATGCAGGCCTCGGCTGCTCCGTATCGTCAGCTGCACGCCTCGGCTGCTCCGTATGGTCAGATGCAGGCCTCGGTTGCTCCGTATGGTCAGATGCAGGGCTCGGGTGTTCCGAATGGTCAGACGCAGACCTCGGGTGCTTCGTATCGACAGCTGCACGCCTCGGCTGCTCCGTATGGTCAGATGCAGGCCTCGCGTGCTCCGTATGGTCAGTGCTTCCATTTTACGCCAAAATGATTCTGCAAGCGATTTTGAAGAGACTTTTTTGGGGCAGTGTACTAATAATATATTTTGACCTTGAAAAGCATGTTTGATTAATATTTTGCAATTTTATTTTTTTTTAAATAATTTTTCAGCGCTGGCGCACTGCGCCTCCTCCCGACAAGTCATTTTACACCGGAACAATTGTTTCATGGACAACCGTCCGGTGTGCGAGCCGATCAAGCAGTACAACAACGGCACAGCGGCAGACCGGAGTCAAGGTAAAAAATTATTGGTTTCATTTTCTTGCATTTTGTATGGATTCTTTGGTTTAAAAAACAACTACAAAGTGCAGTAAAACAGCCTGGAACATTTTTTTCTGCTTAATCTTTTGCATTTTTTTTTTAAATAATAATAATTTTTGCAGCGCTGACGCCTCACAATCGATGGGATGTCGCTGCGTGTTGCAAAGGGCTGACGCTAATTGAGCCAAAAAGATTGATTGTCCAATGCGACGGCGAATTTAATGATGATGGTAAAAAGATTTTAAACGATTTCAGCGCATTGCTTTCTCCCGGTTCCAAGAGTTCTTTCAATTAGGGTTGTTTCCCGGGGGGGGAAGGGGGGATCCCCGGTCAAATTGGAAACGGACAAACCGGGGATCCCCGTTTTCGGGGAAGAGCAAACCGGGGAACGCGGTTCCCGTACGGGAATGGCAAAATGCATTTTAGCGGTGCATTTTTTGAGAATTTTTTGAAATCTAAATTTTTGTTAAACTTAAAATGCACCCTTAAAGAGTGAATTTTCACCGGAAAGTGCCATCTTTAATGGTGCATTCTTATCCCCGTCTCCGGACGGGGATGAGACCGGGGATCGCCGTTTTCGGGGATGTGTAAGCCGGGGAACGGGGATGAGAATGACCGGGGATCCCCGGTTTTTCCGTCCCCCCCCCCGGTTCTAAGAGTTCTTTTTTTCAATGCACAATGTTCCTTCCTTCCAGAGTGTTGCTATGTCTTTGCTGAGAGGCCAATTCCAAAAAAAGACGTTGGAATTTTTTACTATGAACTGAAATTCTTACAGAATAACAAAGGGTAAATTATATAAAATTTACAATTTTAACCATTTGCATTTATTTAAAAGCTCGGTTTGCATTGGACTCGCGTCCAAACAAATGCCATTTGAGGGTGATTCTGCAGCTTGCAACGGCGTTTACGTATACTTAGCATGGGACGCCGTTCCCGGCGATGTTGTCGGCTACAGCCTCAATTTGGCAACTCGTGAAATCATTTACACGCGCAATGGCGTGCGTTTTGGTGAGAAAGAAAAGTTTCATTTTTTTTAAAAGGTACTGCGCGCGCATTTAGGCCAAACCAATCCAATGAAAGGCTTCCGGGTGAATCGTTGCTTGGTTTTTGTCCAAAAAATCAGATTTATAAATCCACAAACTCTCAAATGTCAGGGCTATATTGAATTGGTTCATTGTTAAATTTTATTTTTTTGCAGATTCAAGAAATGTGCTTCCCCATTCGAGTGTCGATTTGTTTCCATACGCTTCGTTGCCATCCCTTGGCGACAAAGTTGAAGCCAACTTTGGACCGAACTTCTTATTCAACATTGCCGATGGCATCTGAAATTTGGAAGAAAAAGCGAATAATTGGGTTTTAGCGAATTTTTTTTTTTATTGAACTTTTGCGCCTATTTTGACAAGCAATAAAAATTTGAATTTTTTTTTGCTATGATTAGAGTTGAGATTTATATGGACTAAAAAAACGCGAAATGGACTTTAAATTTTGACCAAAAATCCCCAAAATATGGACTAAAAACCAGTGTTTACTGTTCCAGCTTGGCCTGTTCTGTTCCTGTTCTAGTATTCTAAATTAGAACAGAACAGGAACAGATTCAAAATCCTTGGAACAGGAACAGAACAGGCCAATGGTTGCCAATCTGTTAACAAATTGAAGCAGAAGTGAAGCAGAATTTTCAAAAAAATTATTTAATTTTTAAACTAGGGTTGCTCGCCTCGCCGAGCCCCAAAATTGGTTCGTCCCCGACCCTCGACATGGCAAGAAAAAATATGGCAAAATTATTATTAGAAAATCTACAATAATTAATGCCCAATTGAATGCCGGAAAAGAAAATCAATGCCATTCAATACGTTTAATATATACATTGGTGAAAGAATGACACCCATCGTAGTACCATTTTGGTAGTCAAAAAGCGGTTTGTATTTTTGGGAATGCAAAATTCAAGTTTTAAGTTTGTATGTTTGTATTCTTGGGAATAAAGTCATTGTTAAGGTTGTATTTTTGGGAAATGCAAAAGTCAAGCTTTAAGTTTGTATTTTTGAGGATGCAAAGTCAAGCTTTAAGTTTGTATTTTTGGGAATGCCAAATTCAAGTTTTAAGTTTGAATAAAAGTCATTGTTAAGTTTGTATTTTTGGGAATACTGAATAAAAGTCATTGTTAAGGTTGTATTTTTGGGAATGCAAAAGTAAAGTTTTAAGTTTGTATTTTTAGGAATGCTAAAGTCAAGTTTTAAGTTTGAATAAAAGTCATTGTTAAGGTTGTATTTTTGGGAATGCAAAAGTCAAGCTTTAAGTTTGTATTTTTGGGAATGCCAAATTCAAGTTTTAAATTTGAATAAAAGTCATTGTTAAGTTTGTATTTTTGGGAATACTGAATAAAAGTCATTGTTAAGGTTGTATTTTTGGGAATGCAAAAGTAAAGTTTTAAGTTTGTATTTTTAGGAATGCTAAAGTCAAGTTTTGAGTTTGTAAAATTTGGAAATGCAAAAAGTAAAGTTTTAAGTTTGTATTTTTGGGAATGCAAAAGTAAAGTTTTAAGGAGGGGGTGGGATTACAAGAGGATTTACGGTAGTTCTTTAAAATCTTAGAAACAAAAACTTTTTGATATTTTTGAACAATTCCTTAAGCGAAATTCAACAAAAGCAAAAAACAGCCCCCCCCCCCTTAAAGATCGTTTTTTGTTAGGATGTTTATTTTTTGGTAGAAAAGTGTTGATTTTTTTTTGTTGACACCACTTAACGATTGAATTTTATTTTATCATGTAAGAAAATTCTTACATAAAATTGCATTCGATCATTAGAATCATTCACTTTAGTGCGTCCATCTCAGCACACACATTTGGCGTCAGTTTCAGCCAGAACCAGACGACTGGTGACCGAGGTTGAGCAGCGGCGGCCCCAGAGGCATCAGGCGCTTCATCACCTCCAGCCTTAATGAATTGTACGATCAAATACCTAATCACTATTTGGATCTATGGATTATGAACAAAAAAAAATGTGTCAGTACAAGGTTGTTGAGAGCGGCTTGGCGGGCAAAAGGCTCAACACCAATGTAGAAGGTGACGAAGAACATCATCAGCACAACGAAAAGGCACGGAGAGTTGCATGATTATATTTTATTTTTTCTAAATTTAAATAAAATAAATTTGGCATTTTATCAAAAGAGAAATTAAATTTATGACACTTTTTAAAAGTTTTCTAAAAATTGAATTTGTTTTACAAAAATAATGTAAAATTAATTTATTCTAAAAACAAAAAGAGAATTGACATTTTGAGAAGAAATAAAAAAATGATTTTGAATTGTTTTTGGCTAATTGGAGCTGGACTTTTATAGACGCTTTGTAAAGGCATAAATTGAATAAAATTATTCAACAGAATCCATCCATTAAAAAAGGGGGAAAAATATGCTCAAAATTTTACGACAAAAAATGTGATGATTGAAGACGGTCAAAACGGTGGAACGATACGAATAGGAATTTGAAGTCCATTACGGCCTCTGAATAATATTTTGAATTTATTTTATTAGCAAAAAATTTTTTAGTTTTATATGTTATTATTATTATATGCCTTTTAATTGGGGTTGGTCTCGGGCGGGGGGGGGGGGGGGGGGGTATTCCTGATAACCAAAAAGTATGCCAAAATGAATTACGATAAGTAGAAAAAACAAAACAAAAAAGACTGCGATTTTGTGCTCAAGCCGACTCCGACCGTTTGACAACCGCCCGATTTGTTTTGCCATTATCAGGCAGGCACAAAACAAGTGTACAGGATCATGTTCAGGTTCATGTACAAGCTCATGTTGAACGGGGTTGGGATACAAACACGGGTCAATTCCTTGTTCAAGGCCCATGTTCAAGAATCAGGCAACATGTTCAGGAAGCACGGCGACAGCGTCGCAACAACACACTGTCGAAGCCGCAAGGCGAGAAACGGCGCCGGCGAGCGAATCGCATATGAGCAATCGCGCTATATAATGTAAAGATCGTTTCCTCATAATTTTTCTATGGGGTGTAAAAGAGGAAAGAGAAAGAAAAAAATGTATGAACTCTTCTCTTTTTGCTCGTTTCTCTCCGTTCTGATTTGTTGAAATTATTTTCTCTGATTTTACCATAGGCGTCCGAGTTTTCATATTCTTATGTTTTTTTTGCGAATAATTTTTAACATTTCTTGTAATAATTTTTATAAAAGCTCATAATAGTGATAGGATTTATTTAGTATGTGCTAAAAATCCCGAAATATGGATGTATTTATCTGATGAAAAATGCTGAAATAGTTCAAGAGTTCGAAAAATTGATTTTTCAAAGCGAATTTTTCCATCGTGTTGTGTCGTCTTTATAAAATTAAATCGAACTTTATTTGTATTGAGCTTACCAAGTGCTTTTTGACAGATTTTGTCAATGAATCGAGATCTTTCGAATGGCTTAAGAAATTTCTGAATCGGAAAATGCACCCCTGAAAATCAAAAATTTTTCTTTAACAAAAATGCACCCCTGAAAAATGACCATTCTTGGACCAAAAATGCACCCAATTTTTTTTATTTATGTTTTTTATAAAATTATATGTCCCTTTTTCACGTTTTTTATCCCTAAAAATCTCGTCTTTAATGATAAGCTTTACCTATTCGCAAAAAACATGTTAAAAAAATAAAAATCAGGTCCATAGTGTTTTGCTTGTACTGAAACGTGGGACTGAAATGATGTGGACAGAAAAAAAGCACCGGTGTCGCAGCATTTATTTTCGTTGAATTTCATTCATTTTGCTTTCACAATTTTATTCATGCGATACGCTGAAAAACTTTAGTGCTTTTATTCCTTGTTACTTGTTTTGTTTACACACACATCTTGATTCCATAATTGTCATGTGTTGTTAAATAATTTGCTTTCAATTTAATGGGAGAGGGGAGAAGTTTGAATTTCTTTAATTTGTACGCTTAACAAGTAACGAGCGCCTTAACTCTCACAGTTTTAATTTTTCTTTTTTTTGTAAGAAATTTCATATTTTATTTTTGTGCCAATATCTCTCAAAATAAACGCAATGAATTGGCTTTGTTTTCGGGGCAAAAAGGTCAGCGGATGCGAACATTTTTTGCATGAAAAGTTTTGTTTAAACAATTTTAGCGACCGCGTGAGCAACCGGAAGCAAAAAACGAATTGTTCAGCAGCAAGTGGAGGAGGCGTCGGGAAACATTTTGAAAAATGAACTCGAAAAGGTGGGACAAAAATGGAAGCCTCGGCCGGGGGTTTCACATAAATTTGAATGAAAAAAACGTTAGCAATGGTTTGGGATCACGACGGAAAACCTTCAAAACATTTAAGTTTAAAATTTTAAATTCTTGATGTTTTTAAGGTAAAATATGTGTAGAGCACGAATCCGTGCTTCGGGTTTGGTGTAGTTCGACCGATTTATTTGCTTTTCAAGAAAAAAAGCACTTAACAGTTTCGAACCCCGGACCCGAATTGGAAACATTTTTTCAAAAATTCACAATTTTTCAAAAATTAAAATCATTCTTAAAGAGCACTAAATTACAACAAAATATGTCATGATTAGAGCCGAGATTTTCAAGTTTTAACATGTTTTTTTTGCGAATAGGGAATCACGAGAGAAGCCCAGAAATAGTATTCATTTTGAAAAATTTTACAATTAGAGCGACTTTTTAGTCAATATAAATCAATATTTTGGCTTTTTTGAGAATAAATCAATATTTCACTATTTTTTCATAATAAATCCATATTTTAGGCATTTTTATTGAGAAAAATGCGAATTTTAGGCATTTTTCCGAAAAATGCGAATTTTAGGCATTTTTCCGAAAAATTCAAGAGGAAATTCAATTTTTCAGGCACTTTTTCCAAATTTCTTAAGAAAGATGCAATAAAAACGAAAATGTACAGTCAAAAACCAAAAAAAAAATTTTAAACCAAAAAATGCACCCCTAAAAATGACTTATTCTTTAACCAAAAATCCACCCCCAGAGATCGACATTTTTGAAGGTTGGTTTTTACGCAAAAATTGACTGGATTTGTTCAGTTTTTGCACATTTTTTAATCAATATTTTGGCACTTTTTGGGGTTTTTGATCAATATTTTGGGGTTTTTTGGCCAATATTTTAAGTCAATATTTTGCGTTTTTTAGTCAATATAAATCTCGGCTCTAGTCATGATCGAAATGCTTTTTGAGGCAGTGGCGTAGCCAGAAAAAATTTTCGGGGGGGGGGAACTCGATTCTTAGGAGTGTACTTTTTGCTTTTTAAAATCGATTCTTAGGGGTGTGTTTTTCCCTTTTTATTGCATTTTTGTTAAGCAATTTTCTCAAAAAATGTTCAATTTTCAGGGGTGCATTTTCCATTTTTATTCTTTTTGTGGATTTGATTTGAGCGCGAAATGTACGAGGAGAGCAAGGCCAAGAGCACGACCTACGCATGCAGTTGGAGAGGTTTGCGCCAAACCAATCAATTTTAATTGAGTCCGGCGAACAGTAAAAATTACGGTCTCGACAAAAAAAAAATACGGTGTAGAAATGAAAATTAATTTTGGACTCCAAATAATTGAAAAAAACGTTAAATTACAACGAAAACGCAAATAATTATTGAATTCATGCTCTTTGGATGGTTTTGAGCCCAGTATTGATTTTTGAAAAAAACTAAATTTTCGAAAAATGTTCGAATTCGGTCCGGGGTTCGGAATGCTTTAAAATTTAAACATTTAATAAAAATTTTGGTCGGGGTCCGCACAACGAAAAAGCAAATAATTATTGAATTCATGCTCTTTGGATGGTTTCGAGCCCAGTATTGATTTTTGAAAAAACTAAATTTTTGAAAAATGTTCGAATTCGGGTCCGGGGTTCGGAATGCTTTAAAATTTAAACATTTAATAAAAAATTTGGTCGGGGTCCGCACAACGAAAAAGCAAATAATTATTGAATTCATGCTCTTTGGGTGGTTTTGAGCCCAGTATTGATTTTTGAAAAATTGTTTGAATTCGGGTCCGGCGTTCGGAAGGCTTTGAAATTTAAACATTTAAAAAACATTTTGGTCGGGTCCGCAATTCTTAAGGTGCTTTCAATTAGCCCCCCCCCCCCCCCCCCCTCCCTTTCCAAAAAAAAAAATGCCCATTTTTATAGGCTAAAGTTGCAAGAACGCTCAAATTTGGGCGCCGCCGGCGCTGGTGGTGTCGCCAACCGGTGTGGCAACGGCGGACTGCAAAATGAGGAGTCAAAAAGCGAGTCGCGCATCGACGATTTGACCTACCGGTTACGCAAGGAATCGGGTTCGTTCGTTTGCTTTTTGCATATTTTGTTGAATAAGTTTGGGGGAGAAAAACCCAACGAAAATTTGTTACAAAAATTTTTGTTTTGGTAGAAATTTTTGTGAATTTAAGGACAAAGGGTTCCTCCAATTAATTTCCAATTCACAAAAATTAATTACTTTTTCAAAAAACACAAAATCCGGATGTAAGGATTAAATCTTGTTTGACCGGAAGGTCAGAAATTTTGATTTTTGGTACGAATTTTTAAGAATTAAAAAATAAGGACAGGGTTTTGAATAAAAAACAATTTTTTTAGCGTTGATCGCAGGCGCTAAAAATATGCTGAAGCTGTTTGGTGAACAGAAAAAGGCGGACCAGAAAAGTGAGTTTTTGGGTGTGGGTCAATGGCTAAAAAAATTTTAAAATTTTAACGATCTAAACAAAAAAATTTAACCGGTGGGAGGGAGGGGGGTCCACTTATTCTACTACATAAAATTAGCAAAAATTGAAGAACACATTCCCCGACGACAATTTTTTTTAGGCGTGATGAACGCGCATGAGACGTGCTCTAATGCGCATGAAAAACTCGACTTGATCATACTGGCATTGAAGAAATATTCGTATGCTTTTTTTTTAAATTTAAGAATTTTTAAATTTTTTTTGGTGTTTAAAAAAAGAAAATTTTTTTAAGTGAATATTGAAAAAAGATATAAATTTATATATATTGCAAACAGTGAGCAACTGCCACAAGAGTCGCCCAAACGTGAGCAGCAACTGCTCTTGAACAACGACAACACCGCCGCTACAAATGAGGGACTTTAACCGTCAAGTCCGCGACGCGCGAGACAACCATGCCGATAATAAGGCCCGGTATTCCTAGCATGAAGTTGGGCACTCCATACTTCTATGGTTTCAACCAGACGGTCTGCAGTTCCGTTTGGTAAATATTGTTATTTTACTTAATTTCCAAAAATTTGAAATTAAAGAAACATTAAAACTTCAAAAATGCTTAAATCTCTGATTTCCTAGGCGACCATCGTCCCGGATCCCGACGGCGAGTATGATGGGGCGACGCTTTTCTGGACCCCGGTCCAGATGACCCAGAGGCAAATGGTTGCGGACTTAACAACCACAATGGCCGGAAGGGCCGCAGAAATGGCCATCTTTGGCCACTCCAACGGCCACTTCGGCGACGAAGAAGAATGGGAGGACGCCGCCGAAAGGGTAAGAACAAGGCAAAACCGGGACCAAGATTTTCAACCGTGATCGGTTATTAGATGATTTTTGTTAAAAAAATTGAAGCAAAAATTCAAAAACCCGTGCCGCCCGCGGCCGGGATCTGAAAAAACCGGGAAACCCCGTCCCAATCCCGTACAACCCTACTTTATAGGGTTTCGACCTTAGAACGCAATTTTGGCCTCCTCAACAATTCCCAAAAATTTCCATAAAATTTCTAACCTCAAAATCAGTTGGTTCGCACCAGTGTTGAGTGGCGTTTGCTGCGGGCGGCCGACCAAACACCGGCGCTGCTCCGGGAGCGCATGGATGCGCTGATTGCGGCAGCCTCCGCAGCTGCGTCGGCCGTCATTAATGACCGAATGCGGCAGGTGAAGAAGGTAACTAAATAAAATTTTTAAAGAAAGAACATTTAATGCCAAATGGTCAAAGACGATTCTTTACCCCCCCCCCCCCGATTCGTTCTATTTTCAAAAGGTTTTTTTATTAAAACTTCCAATTTGACCAAATCAAAAATTTTCGATATCATTCGAAAGCATACAATTAGTAGAAGCTTTAAAAAAGTAAAAGCTAAGCGATAGGCCAAATCTCAAAAAAGTTATGGACAGAAAACATTTTTTTGGTCACAATTGGCCATAACTTTTTCGAGATTTGGCCAATTGCTTAGCTTTTGTTTGAAAGATTCTACTAATTGTTAGCATTCGAAATCTTGAACAAAAAAATTTGCTAACTTTTTATCTTACAGATGGCGTTCGCCCTTTATGCCCGCCGAACGCTCTATAAGAGCCAGTTCCGCAGGTCAGTCAAAACTTTTCAAATTGGTTAACTATTACAAACTCAATTGCATTGGCACCGCTTCCTCGTGCCACGCGAATATTGGCACACGAGCACTCCACACGTGGCTCGTAGTTTTTTGCTGCTCCTCCACCCAATCCATCCATCAGCCTTTGTTCTCCGTCAGAAAAACCTAAAACGCGAAAAAACAGAAATGTTTTAATAAAAATTACTGACAAAAATGCAATAAAACACAATACGCCCCTAATTTATTCAAGGCTAATTGGATGCTCGCAAGCGCGCGAGGAGGTAGATGACGATGGGAGTGTGTATGGGGATAATGGTAGCGCTGTGGAGGAAGAAGCAAGAGACCGCAGATGGGTGGCCAAGCGACTGGCGCAGTGGGTGTAATAATGAAGTTGGGGCATTTTGTGTGGGGTGAAGTTGATTGGGCGACCCAGTGGAGGGACCAACTGTCACCGGATTTTTTGGGAGGTGGGGTCGCCCGTGTGGGTGTGTGCGCCAGCCGATTTGTTTGTGCTAAGGAGAATATTTTGTCACTGAGCTGTAGAGTGCAAGGACGCTTGTCGCCTTCGCACTCTATAGTTCAGTCTGGATATTGTAGAGGTGGGGTATATTTAAAGAACGAGAGCACACAAAAAGGCTGGTACACACACACACACACACACTCATTTTTCATTTATTGTAAACTTTTTGGTTTTTGTTTGTTTTTCATTTATTGTAAATTTTATGTTTGTTTGTTATGGTAAACGCATTTGTGGTGATCAGGCAGTTCCAGGGGAGGGAGGGAGAGAGGGAGGGGAGGGGGGGGGGGGGGTGGATTGGTCAACAGATGGAGGAGCAACCAAACAAGTTCGATATCCCCGCAGGAGATGGAATAAATCCACAAAAATTCAAAAAATGGCAAACCTTCTCAACACCAGCCTCCACCATTCCCGCCACAGACCAACATTCTCAAACCCCAATGACGGCCAGTGCGCCGATTTGGGAGCAAATTAGTCGTCATTGCAGAACAGGTCCACGAAGCAGGCGATCAGCTGAAACCATGGCAATTTTTATGGGTCGAAACATTTTTCTATTTTAAATTGAATTTTCAATTTTATTAAAATTATTACGAGCGCTCGAATTGGACTGATCAATGGGCAACGTCGCGGACGTCGATCGGCTGCTGATCAATGCACACCCGTTGTTGTTGGCATTGTGCCCGATTTGAATGTGATGGTTATTGTTGTTGTTCAAATGTTGTGGAAAATTGTTGTTGTTGTTGTTGTTGTTCTGATTTTGTTGCTGTTGGTGTTGACGATGGGCAATTACGGACGGCGCTGTTGGCATTGAACACTGAAAAACGTTTGGTAAAAATTAATCCAATAAAAAGAAAAAAAATTAAATAATGTCATTTTATTCACGCTCCACCCCAAAATTAGCCCTAAACTCTGTAATTGATTAAAACGAACAATCACCCCCAGCCCACCAGTTCCATTCATTCTATTACTTTCTGGGCATAAACCCCTTTACTCATCCCCCGGGGCGCAAAATGTTGAAATGAGAGGAAATGAAATCCAAATGCGTTTAAACCAGTTGAACAAGTTCAAATTTTTGAAAACATACGAAGGACAATTTTGTCAAAGTTTAATGAAAAGCAGAAAATTTGAACTCAAATATTGTTATAGGCGAGAGGTGTTTGAGTGAAATTGGGGGAAGTTGAGCAACTCTTGAAATAATTACTAATCCTTATACTATTAATTTTAAAATGATAAAAAGATGAATCGATTTGGCACAGTGACGAGGAAGCTTCGCTCAGAGAGATGGCGGGCGGAGGAACGGATGGAATGGGAGGCGAGGCGAACCACGGGGGGGGGGGGCGTTGGAGGGAGGGGCCCCCTTCGCACTCTCCGCTTTTTCTGTTGTCTCTCCCATTTCCCTCCACCCATTCATTCGCCCATACGCAAAAGGAGGGGGATTGATTGAATGGACGGACTGCTGCTGATGAGGGGGATTGGCAGACATTTGCGCCGCAAGGGAAATTCGACATTTGCGCCGAGAAAAAAAAAATCAAACTCAAAACTAAAAAATGCGGAAAATAATAGGGCCTAAGCTATATCACTGGGGTTCCTTAGGCTTAGGCCTAAACCACCCTGGCTAAGAGTTCGTTAGGCTTAGGCTTAGGCCTAAGATTGAAATTCAAAGCAAAGATGCTGGAGGAGTATCAGAAAGAGCATCAACAGAACATTAGAGTTGACAGAAAAAGTTAAATCGCTGATTTCGGTCCAAGAGATGGTCGTCACCAAATTGGAGAAGCAGAAACTGTCTTCTGGCATTTTATACTACGAAGTTGAAATATTAGCGAAAGAAGGGTAGGTGGTAATAAAACAATTGCGGTGGTTTGAAATTTTAAATTCTCAATTTTTATTTTATATTCACGAATTCGTAATCAGTGCATCAAATAAAAGTATTTTCCACTATGACCAAAGGGGTCCCCTCCCCACTCTTGTTTTATCAACTTTGAGGAGCATAACTTTCTTCATAGTTGTCGGAGACTGGCCAACAAAACCCCAAAATGGGGGAGGGGGAAACGATGAGCACCCGTTAAAGAACAACTTTATGGCCCGATCCCGATCAGGCAATAATTATCTTTATGAGTCAAAAAGTGATGGAAATTATCTAAAAAAGCTCCACCTGTGAGGCAAAAATGGCAAATTCGACGACGGCCAAGCCGAAGGCCGCATCGAAAGAAGGGTAGGTGGTAACTAGGGTTGGACAAACCGGATATTATCCGGGTCCCCCCCGGATACCGGATAGCTCAAAAACACCCGGATACCGGTCCCGGATCCAGCATAATTTAGCTGTCATCGTTCAAAACCGGATAATTTTTATCCAAAATTTTCCCATACCGGTTCCAGATTATCCGGTTTTGTCCAACCCTAGTGGTAACTTATGTATAATTTATTCTAAAACAATTGCTGTGCTTTAAAATCTAAAGTTTTTATTTTATATTCACGAATTCGTAATCAGTGCATCAAATGAAAGTATTTTCCACTAATTTTGACCAAAGGGGTCCCCTCCCCACTCTTGTTTTATCAACTTTGAGGAGCTATAACTTTCTTCATAGTTGTCGGAGACTGGCCAACAAAACCCCAAAATGGGGGAGGGGGAAACGATGAGCACCCGTTAAAGAACAACTTTATGGCCCGATCCCGATCAGGCAATAATTATCTTTATGAGTCAAAAAGTGATGGAAATTATCTAAAAAAGCTCCACCTGTGAGGCAAAAATGGCAAATTCGACGACGGCCAAGCCGAAGGCCGCATCGAAAGAAGGGTAGGTGGTAACTAGGGTTGGACAAACCGGATATTATCCGGGTCCCCCCCGGATACCGGATAGCTCAAAAACACCCGGATACCGGTCCCGGATCCAGCATAATTTAGCTGTCATCGTTCAAAACCGGATAATTTTTATCCAAAATTTTCCCATACCGGTTCCAGATTATCCGGTTTTGTCCAACCCTAGTGGTAACTTATGTATAATTTATTCTAAAACAATTGCTGTGCTTTAAAATCTAAAGTTTTTATTTTATATTCACGAATTCGTAATCAGTGCATCAAATGAAAGTATTTTCCACTAATTTTGACCAAAGGGGTCCCCTCCCCACTCTTGTTTTATCAACTTTGAGGAGC